>CANSZD010002767.1:0-110661 GCA_947648045.1 Beta corolliflora | reverse complement strand
AATGAACTTTTATAGTCAGAAGACTTAACTAGGGTTTTACATAGAAATACGGAAACTAGACATAGGGAGACTTTTACGGTCCAAAGACTTAACTAGGGTTTACATAGAAATACTAAACTAAACTTAGGGAATGAAATGGGCCTAAATGGACCTATGCTTTGAATTGGATTAGAATTAGACTTAGATTGCATTGTACTAGGAATAGACTTGGATTGGGGACTTCACATAAAGATGTGGAAATGGGCCCAGATTTTGACATGAACTAAACTTATACGGGCCTAGGATCGACTCAATGCTAATATGAATGCATGGACTCAAATGGGCCTAAAATGAATGCTAATGAATTGGGACTGGTTGGACGAGGTATTGAATGAAGGTGTTTGGATTGGGCATAGAATTTTGAAATTCGTTTTTTGAAAGGGTAACCCCCTTGTTTTTATCTTTGGTTAGGAAAAGATGATGGATTAATTTTGAAACTATTTTTTAAAAATGTCTCGTGTGATGATGATTAGTAAATATTTTCAAAAAAGTAGAATAGAAGAGGGTGAAGGATTGATTTTGAAAAAATATAAGTTTTTGAAATTGAATGAATATGGTAGGGTAGGATTGATAGGGAAGATTAGTTGCGTAGCGGGAGAAGGTAGACATGCATGATGATTCTAACTCTGACCATGACCACTTTTCTAGATGCACGTTTTTTAGGACAAACTCGACCTTGCATGATTTTTTTGTTTGATTTAGGTGAGACCCCCTAGAATGACCATGCTTTTACGCGGATACAAATAGACCGTATATAGGATCGACCACCACAACGACTAAATCGACGAAAAGCATGTGATGCATTCATCTGCGTGCCACGCAAGCATTGCTTCATTGCGGCACATAGAGGTGCGTCCGGCTCGGGAGTGGTGCGCCAGCACGGCCTAATGCGCTTGGCGCACTACTCCCAGAGACATGTTTTTTAGAGGTTTAGGCGAAGTTTTGGCCAATTGACGATCTTTATTTTTTTAGACGCAATTTTAGGTACGACGCACAAGAACGAAAATTTGACAAGATAATAGTCGGCAAAAATTGCAATCACAAGAAAATGTCATGTAACATGGATGCAAAAGTTCCAACCTAAAGTCCAGGTTCTATGTTTGAAACTATGGTCAAGTTTATGTTAAGGCCGAAAAGGGTCCATGACTAAGAGATTGATCCCAAGCTTCGTACCTCTGGCAAAGAGGTGGCCACATGTAAGACGCACTCCAACTCCCAAGTCGGTAACAAGAGAACAATGCCATGGCCGGGTAGGTTTGCTTATGACTAAGATCCAACATTATCGCTCAGGAAGCTTTTTGGAAGGACAAAGCGCAAACCCCCCGAGGGTGACCTCATGCATCGAACATGCGCTAATGAGGCAAGGTAGATTGTCCTTATGGTGGCTTAAACAATAGCCATGCATATGCAAAACTGTAATATCATTCTAAAGCATAAAAAGTGTATGAATCATATTTTTGAGTTTCACCCACTCATTTAAAAAAAATTAATTTTTTTAAAAAATCCTCCCTAGTGGAGTCGCCAAATTGTAGGCGTTTTTATTTCGCTTACGCGATGTGAGCGCGTATCGACTACCCCATTGTTAAGGTTTTATTGAAAATATTTTCGAAGTCACCAACAAGTCTTTAAAGGAAGACTCATAAACCTAATTGGATATTGGGAAATCATATGGACAAATTAGGGACTTATCCAATGTAGATTTCCCCATCCTGACTCCATAGATGGTCAATGAACCAAAAATTGAGTTTGGGGGTGAGGGGGTACGAACATGGTCATAATGAACCACATTCGCCCATTCTTTGGCCTCTACTAAATATCGATTCATGTCAATTTTTATGCAAAAAGAACAACCAAATAATATTTTTATGCACCCTAAAAATAAGTTAGTCTAGGTTGGTTCAGGAAACACATAAAAGACTATTTTTAGTGATATGTTATGAAGCAATCAAATTACAGGGAACCTAACAGGTTGTCCAAATTATCTGATTAATATTAGAACAACTCTTTAGGTCTTGATTAGCAAAAATATCATATGTGGTGATATAAAGGCAAAGCGGGATAATCGAAGAAGCATATAAAATAATAAATAAAAAAAGAGTAGAGATTAGAATGTACAAAGGAAAGACTTTAATATTAAAGATCTACATCAGGAAAGAAATTGTTAGTAACTTCAATATAAAAATAATGTATTTAAGGACCCTCAGAATTATACCGTGGCTTGGGTCTGAGAGATTGACAACCTTCGGGACGAGCAATCGTGAAGCCTGAAGATATGAATGTGTATGTAGATTTGAATGTGTTTGTTTTGTCCTAAATTATGTGTTTTGTAGAGGTGTTTGGAAGTATTCGTCAAGTGTCGAAGGTGTAAAGTCGAGTATTAAGTGTATTGAAATCCGTATTTTAATTCGTAAAATCGAAGAGAGTATTTATAAGGAAAATGAAACGCGCTTCACGCGCAAGCGCACCAGCGCAGTGGTTGTGTGATGCACAATCACACGCGTCAGCACATATTAAGTGTGCTCGACGCGGCATGACCAATCATCGGTGTCCACGTGGCACACGCTTTAAAAAAGATAAAATTGACAGCATGTGTATCACACAGAGGAGTGCGCTCGGCGCACGACTCTGTGTGACACACAGGTCTATGTGGCAAGCTTGTGCGTTTGGCGCACCGTCTTGCTTTTGACAACTTTTTTTTATAAAACGCGTTTCAAAGATTTTCTTTTATCTTTTAACTTCGGAAATCTGATTTTACGGGATAAAATCCGATTTTAATTATAAAAATATCT
This sequence comes from Beta corolliflora, assembly GCA_947648045.1. Classification (NCBI taxonomy): domain Eukaryota; kingdom Viridiplantae; phylum Streptophyta; class Magnoliopsida; order Caryophyllales; family Amaranthaceae; genus Beta; species Beta corolliflora. The sequence continues at coordinate 107,833 of CANSZD010002767.1, read as the reverse complement.
TTGAAAATATTTATTTTATTTGAATAAAACAAATAATTATCAATGAATAATTAAATGGGCTTTTTCAAAAGCTCAAAATACGATTTTGGATCATTAAAATACGGTTTCATAGTTTTGACTTTTCGGACTGCTCTGCCCTTGGGTCGGACCAATTAAGACAACGGTATGTTTTATCATTGGGCCCTTAAATGAGAGACACAATTATGTGTCTACAATCTACTATGAGTGTAGAAGAGTATGCTCGAAATTTCATGAATATGTTAGGTTACGCCTCAAAATATGGTTCGAGGATGAGGCCACAAAAGCCCGAAATTTGAGGATGGACTTAGCTTTAGAATTCAAAAGAGATAGGCGGTAGTACCTCAACCACTTTTATGAAGGCTTATGGTAAAGCTTGCAATATGGAAAGAATTTTGAAACGAGAGGATGAAGTATTGGGAAGAATAAAAAGGAAAGAACAAAGTGGAAACTCCCAAACTCAAGGTTATGAGAAAAAGGCTCGCTATGGAGGAAATAATGGTGGGGGTAACTATCAAGGAGGTCGTTATAACAACAATAACAATTCTCACAACAACAACTAAGGTCAAAGGAGACAAGGAGACAAGAATAAGAAAGTGTTTGTGCGTAAGAAGTGCAATAAGAGTCATCCAGGATTCACATGTCGGGGTGAAAGAATTAAGTGTTTTCGGTCAGGAGAACCAGAACACGAAGGCCAATCAATGTCCAAATAGGCAAAATGATCAAAATGGACAAAATAGGGGAAACAACAACAACAGTGGAAATGGCAATCGAAACCAATACCGGACCAATAATCGCCCTATCAATGCTCGAGGTCCAAGCAACAATGGTAATCAAGCCACTTCAAATGCTACTCATAGCAACAACCAGGACTAATGGAAATGGTGCACGCCCAACTTTTGCGAAATTCACGTCATGAGCGGGACGAAGCGGACACCAACAATAACGTCGTGACGGGTACTTTTCTCGTAACCTCTTAACCTCGCTTTCTTAATTACTCTTTGACTGGGACATCTTTTTCTTTTATTTCTAAGACGTTTGTGGAAACTTTTTCCTTAAAACCTTCATCGTCGTGTCTAGCCAACATCGTCATGTCCACTTTGGAACTACGGTCCATGGAATACCCTTTTTCAAGACATTCCCATTAGCATAGTCGGAATCGCTCTACATGCGAGACCTAATCTTGTTTTCTTTAAAAGACTTTGATGTTATCCGAGGAATGGACTGGTTGAGTATATATAAGGCAAAGATTGAGTGTCATAAGCAAAAAAAGTGTCTCTCGAAAGGACCAAAGGGAATAGGATATCTTACCAAGGGGTTGTCTTTACACCGGAATTAAGATTATCTCGATTTGAACCTTCTATCTTACATTAGAAAGGGCTACCAAGTCTACCTGTGTCACATGAAGGATATAAGTAAGGAGGATGAGGAGATACCCAAAATTCTTGTTGTTTGTGAATTCCGGGATGTATTTCCATAAGAGATTCCAGGAATGCCACCAGAGAGAGAAGTTGATTTCAAGATCGATGTAATTCCTGGAACAAGCCCTATTTCTAAAGCACCATATCGTATGGCCCCAACGAAACAAGAGAAGCGAAAGTGCAATTAGAAGAAACTCTTTGAAAGGATATATAAGACCAAGTGTCTCTCCCCTGGGAGCACCGGTGTTACTCGTTAGGAAGAAGGATGGGTCTCTAAGACTATGCATCGACTATAGGGAGTTGAACAATGTCACTATCAAGAATAGATACCCACTTCCTAGAATCGAGGATTTATTTGATCACTTAAAGGGTGCTGCAGTATTCTCAAAAATCAACTTGCGGTCTGGATATCATCAACTGAGAATCGTGGATGTAGATATACCCAAAACAGCTTTCTGAACAACGTATGGCCATTACGAGTTCACAGTTATGACATTTATACTCACTAATGCGCTGCTGCATTCATGGATCTCATGAATAGGACCTTCGAGCGTACTTGAATAAGTGCGTGGTCATATTCATCGATGACATTCCACGGGTATTCTCAAGAGATAAGGAAGAGCATGAGACCCATTTGAGGAAAATTTTGGAGATACTTCGACAAGAAAAATTGTATGTCAAATTCTCAAAGTGTGAATTTTGGTTAGAGAAAGTCGCATTTTTGGGCCATGTGATCTCAAAGGGCGGAGTCGCTATGGTCCCCTCAAAGATACAAGCAGTGACCGATTGGGCTCGACCATTAGAAGCTTCTTTGGTCTAGCTGGGTATTATAGGAGATTCGTTAGAGATTTCTCTAAGATTGCCCAACCTCTCACCAACCTAATGAAGAAGACCACTAAATTTCAGTGGGACGACTAGTGCGAGTCAACATTTCAAGAATTGATGAAACGACTTACAACAGCACTAGTGTTGACCTTACCCTCCGGAACAGAAGGCTTCGAGGTGTATAGTGACGCCTCAAAGCATGGTTTAGGGTGTGGGCTGGTGAAACATGGAAAAGTCGTAGCATATGCATCAAGGAAACTGAAACCTTATGAATAAAACTACCCTACTCATGATTTGGAGCTAGGAGCAATTGTGTTTCCGCTCAAAATATGGAGACATTATTTGTATGAAGTCAAGTGCACAATGTACACATACTTATAAGAGTTTAAAATATCTCTACACTCGAAGGAGTTGAACATGAGACAAAGGCGTTGGCTTGAACTCATCAAATGACTATGATCTTGACATTGTAAATCATGAAGGCAAAGCAAACAAGGTCGGGGTTGAGCCTGAATAATACCTTAGAAGCGGGAGGAAGTGTATTGGCTTACTAGATCTAGAGAGGGTTGGCTAATTAGGGGTGATCGAAATTCTAATTTTTCCACCATTATGTCCTTATTAAGAGAAATAGAAATAAAATTAGGGCCCTTAACACCGAGTTGGGAGATTGCGTGTGATCAACAGGAGCTCCTCTCTCATGTTAGGGACCACTTTGTTCGTTTGTTCACTACGGACAAGACTTACTCTAGTAAGAAGAATCAATGGGGGACTCTAAATCTAGTTAAAATGCCTACTCGAAATGAGGTTAGGAAGGTTGTATTTAGCTTGGGCCCTCTGAAAGCCCCTGGAAGAGATGGGTACCATCTCATGTTTTTTTCGAGAGGCACTAGGAGGAAATTGGCCGGACATCTTAGATTTTGTGGTGGGAGATCTTTAGGGATTGCTATATCCCCACTGAGATAAATAGAACCATGATTAGCTTGATCCCAAAAAATTGATGACCCTAAGAGTATAAAGGCGGTTTAGGCCCATTAGTCTACGTAATACTTCCTATAAAATAATCACTAAGATCCTAGTGCAAAGACTTAGACCCTTGCGAATGGTATGATCTCTCCCTAACCGGAGTAGTTTTCTCCTGGGCATGGGGTCTCGAGAATAATTACATTGTGGCCATCTGAGATTCTTCACTCAATGAAAAATAGGAAGGGTAAGAGGGGGTGGATGGCAATAAAAATTGATCTGGAAAAGGCATATGACAAACTTGAGTGGGGTTTCATTCATGATATGCTGATAAGCCATGATCTTGATAGGCAAACCTGCAATCTCATCATGAACTGTATCTCAACTATTTCTTCTTCGGTCATTTTTAATGGCCAACCTTCTCAATTCTTCCATCTTTCTAGGGGGAATTAGGCAAGGGATCCTCTCTCCCCATACATCTTCATTCTTTGTATGGGGCATCTAGCCCCATATGATAAATGATGCCCGTAATAGATTTGGTTGGACCCCTTTCTCCTTCCATAGAAATAGAATGGACATCTCCCATTTGCTCTTTGCGGATAATATCCTTTTCTTTAGTGAAACAAATTTCAAAACTGCTGATGTGAAGACCAGTACTCTTAGGGCCTTCCATGAAAAGTCGGGGATTAAAATGAACCCCCAAAAAGTACTATGTACTTTTCAAAGAACACTAACCCTAGAATCAGTAGTCTTTCATCCTCTAGGATGGACATCCCCTGTGGATGTGGATCTTGGGTCTTACACGGGATTCCCCCTAACTGAGAGGCCAACTAAGAACCAGCTAAACCACATTGTCCTGAAAGTGCGGCGTAGGCTTGCTAAGCCGGAAATCAAAATACTTGTCTAAGGCTGGGAGGACTACTCTTATCTCCTTTACCCTGAACTCCATACCTGCTTACTCTATGAGTTGCATCGGCCTCCCTGTAACAATTACTAAGAGTATTGACTCCATTGTGTGGAATTTCTATTGGGGGAGCAAAGAGGGGAAAAATTAGATGGCCTTCATAGCTTAGCACAAAATCTGTGGCCCAAAGGAGGCAGGGATTAGGGATAAGGAAAAATGTCATTTCCAACAAGATTGGTCTAGCTAAACTGTGTTGGAAAATGAATTCCATGGAAAATTTGGCCACCCAAGTTATCTAACAGAAATATTACAGAGGTAGAGACATCCCTAAGGCTTTTAAATCGGCTCCCATATCCGGCAAGACATGAAGAAAGGGTGGGAAATATTCACAAAATACTCGGGCTTGAGCATTGGTAGAGGCGACTGCGTCTCTTTCGGCATGATGTATGGACTCCCTTTGGACCTCTTAGGTCTGCATTGTTCATGGGCCCATATCATGTATGGAAGATGACCGCAAAGTTGAGATTGTTTTGAACCAGGGGACTTGGAACCTCCAGGACTTAACCCTGGACCTCCTTCCCCATATAACCCTTTGGATTGAGCATTATAACATGAGTAGAGGTTGTCAGGGTAGAGGATACCCTCGTTTGTTGGGTTGCCAAGGGAAATTTCTTTGATTCGAAAAAGATCTATGTGGATGAATGGGAACTTTGTTCCCCCCCATTAGCAATGATTATGACTGGACTAGTGTTTGGAATGCACCCTACTACCCAAAGATCCAAAATTTCCTTTGGGCCTGCCTGTGGGATGGTATACCAATGAAAGCCTCCCTCCATACTGGAACCATTACTAACAATCCAAATTGCCCCTTCTGCCAAACTATGATTAAAACTAGGGAACTGTCCTTAGGGACTGTATTAGAACGAAAGAGGTGTGGCACAAATGCACCCTGCCTAGGGATTTTTTTCAGCACCGACTTTAAACCCTGGCTAAATATAAACCTAAAATGTCAGTTGGTAATGAAGGACCAACATAATATATCCTGGCCCACTCTCTTTACTTTTCTCTGTTGGAGGATTTGGATAAGAAGGAACCAGTGGGTTTTTAATAATAAAGATCTTAAACTTGAGCAATTTTGGCGCCAGTCAGTCTTCTAGCTGCGGAGTTTCAGTACTCTCACCCTACCCCAATCTCCACTCCTCAACCATCGATGCCCTTCCAAGTATCCCAAAACCATGATTTCACTATAATAGTGGATGCCTCTTTTTGTACCTCTAACCTTCATGCAGGGATGGAAGCTATATGCAGGAGTAGATTAGGACAATGGGTGAAAGGGATCTGTGGTACCTTTGTGAGTAATGATGCTAATCTCTCGAAGATAAATGCTATAACTTAAACCTTGTTGTGGATAAAAGCGCACCAGTGGTCCAATTGCTTAGTTCTCTCGGATTCTTTGGTGGTTGTGGATAGTGTAAATGGAAACATAAGGATTCGTGATCGTTATAACCATCATACTACTATGTGCAGGGAATTGTTGCAGGAGGGGAACCAAATCCAGGTCCAGAAAGTGGAAAGGGCTCAAGTTCAGGAAGCCGACGTCTTGGCTAGAACAGTTCGTAAGGGGAGCAGGGAGGATAATGTATTTCAACAATTTTGTATAAACCCTTGGGTGAAATTAAACATTAACTTGGAAGATATTAGTTTTGAACAAGCTGCGTTTATTCCGTAATGATGAGGGAATATCTCCCGATGTTAGCGGAACTTGATCATGTATTAGCCTGTTTTTATTTTAAGGGTTTTTCTATGGTATACCCCCGTGTTTTTTAAATTCTATAATGTACCTGTAGGCGTGATTTTATTTCGCCTACGCGGTATGAGCGCGTTTATTTGATTTGACTACCCCCACTATAAAGGTTTTATTGAAATTTGTTTTGAAAGAAGTCGCCAACAATTCTTTTTAGGAAGAATCATAAACCTAATTGGATATGGGAAAAACATAGGGACAAATTATCCAATGTAGATTTTCCCGTCATGACTCCATAGATGGTCAAAATGAACCAAAGATTGAGTTCGGGGTGAGGGTACGAATATAGTCATAATGAACCACATTCGCCCTGAGTTGGCCTCTACTAAATATCAATTCATTACAGATTTTATGCCAAAGAATAATCATATAACGTTTTAAACACCCTAAAAATAATTAGTCTAAATTGGTTCAGGAAACACATAAAAAGACTAACTTTTAGTGACAAGTTATTATGCAATCAATTTACAGGGAACCTAGCAGGTTGTCCAAATTAATCTGATCAATGTTAGAACAGTTCTTTAGGTCTTTGATTAGCAAAAATAACATGTGGGTGATAAAAGCATTGAAACAGGACAATCATATAATAGGCATAGAATGATCAGGCGGGCATATAATATACAAAGGCATGAACAATAATAAAATAAAATAAAAGAAAGTATAGAAAAAAGGGTTAGAATATACTGTATAGCGATTTTACATTAAAGATCTACATCGGGAAGAAAAAGCGTTAGTAACTTCAATATAAAAATAATTTATTTAAGGACCCTCAGGATTATACCGTGGCTTGGGTCTGCGAGATTGACAACCTTCGGGACGAGCAATCGTGAAGCCTGAAAATCTAAATGTATGAAAGTATGTAGGTTGAATGTATTTGTGTTTGAAAGTATGAGTTTTGTAGGGAGATTTTGTAGTTCGTAGAGAGAATTCGTAAGTATTCGTCAAGTGTTATATGTGAAAATCCGTCCTCTTTAATCTGTACGGAAATCAGGCCTATTTATAGGGAAAACGACACTGCGCTTCACGCGCCATCTGTGTCTAGCGCAGCTGACGTGGCAAGCGCATGATGCGACATGACCGATAAAAAAGTGTACACGTGGTACGTGCTTTTTTAGAAGATAAGAAAGAAAATCCGCATCTCAAGCAGAGAGTTGCGCTTGACGCAGGACTCTGAATGAGTCAGAAATCCACGTGTCAAGTGCAGATTAGTGCACCTGACACAGGTGGACAGATCTGCGCCTGACACACAGACGTGCGCCAGGCGTAAGGCCCTGCGCCAGGCGTAAGTTTGTGCGCTAGGCGCACCAGCCTGGCGCCTGTCGTGCCTTTGCGAGCTTTATTTAAAACGTGTTTTAAAAGATTACTTTTATCCTTTAATTACGGATATCTAATTTTACTGGATAAAATCTGATTTTAACTTGTAAAAAATATATTTTGAAAATATTTATTTATTAAAATAAATCAATTAATTATCAATTAACTGGGCTTTTCAAAGAATTGGGCTCAAATACAATTATTTATCATGAATAAATAATTGGGCTTTAAAATAGGACTTAAACACTTTTCGAAATGGTTTTGAATGGCTTTTCAGATCGCTATGCCCTTGGGTCGGACCAATTAACACCACGGTATGCTTCATCATCGGATTCTTAAATGGGGAGACACGATTATGTGTCTACAGTACCCCCCACTTTGACTGAGGTTCAGGAAATCGATAGTCAAAGTATACGGTGTCGGGACGAACAACGATTTTAAACGCTCTGTAGTTTAGAAATGATCTATAACCGTCGGTCTCTGCAAAACAAAGTTAGTCTGCAGGACAATAACTACAAGCAATCTGATTACCTGCAGAAGAAGATGTTAGCAGACAGGTGCAAACAACTCAGATGAAGCACATAATGACGCAAAAATGCAAACTTAGACTCTTTAAGGATGCATGAGACGCTATGCAAGGATTTAGGTTATGCAAAGCTAAGGGTTGACACGTCATGCAAGGTCATGGTTATGCAAGACTAGAATGTATGAAATGCAATGCAAGGTCAGGGTTTTGCAAGGCTGCAGTGCAAGGTTAGGATTTTGCACGGCTAGAAGATGTGATGCAATGCAAAATCAGGATTTTGCATGGCTAGAAGATGTGTAGAATGATAGAATGAGCAGGATTGGATAGAAATGCATAGAATGATTTTCGAAAATCATTTTTAGTAAATGATTGGGGTCCGCAAACGAGGTCCGTGGATTACAACTTTTAGGGAGTTTGATTTGAATTGGAGGAACCACCACACATAGGAAGCCCTCACTTTGGGTGAGCTTGCCTTGAATTAGGCATTATGAGCCTTGATTGAAATGTACTTGATCTGATGTTGCAATGTAGTTGATCTGATATTGAAATGTAGTAGCTATGTCTTGAACATTGAAAGTTTTCACTGGGGATTGCATTGGGGATTCTTCTTTAGGAAGTTGATATAGGCAAAGTCAAGTATCGCCAGAAACCATGGAATTATCGGAGAGTCCTTCAGGGAAAAGGAGAGCTTGGTTTGAAAAATAAAAGGTTTGAATTTGAGACTTAAATAAATGTAGGTAAGAAAAGACTTTAACGACGATAGGTGCAGACTCGAGTCTATGTCAGGATCTAGAAAGAGTATGCTCCTAAATTCTAGAAAGTCAAATCATTAGACCATGACTGATTTTTTTTATTGAAGCGGTCGGACCTCGAGATGAGGATTCCTACGTATCCTTGCGGAATCAGACCATTCGTAGTTCCAGATCTGATTTTTTTTTTATCATTTTTTGTGTGCCCTAAATTTTGCCTAGGCCGCCCTTTCGGGTTTTCAACCTAGTGGGCTTGGACATACCTTGGAGAAGGAGTCAGGATTTGATGAAAGGGTTATGAATTTGGATTATATGGATTAAAGGCTTGATGAATCGAAGGGATTTGAATGAGGGGTAGAACTTGTGTGCAAGCCCCTTAACTTGACTTTTATTTGCCTTTGGCTCTTTCTTTTTGAATCTTTTCTTTTTGTCCTGTGCGTTTTTGCTTTTTTTTTTTCTTTTTTTTGCACTTTGAATTTTTTTTCATTTTTTTTGCACTTTGAATTTTTTCACTATTTTATTTTGCCTGGCATTGATTTTTTTTTTTTTTTGGTAGTGAGGCTTGCACACAAGTTTGGTTTAGGGTACTGGAAGGCTTGAAGGATGTTTGTGGAGTTTTGATGTTGAAGTGATTGTTTGGTTCATGATAGTTTAAGGATGATGGCTCATGGAAGGTGATGGAGGAAGAGGGAATAACTCCTGATCCAAAGTATGTCCATTTTTTTTTCATTTTTCTCTTTTTTTTAGATCTCTTTTTATTATGGTTAGTCAAGTTCATTAGGTGATTTGAGTTTCATCATTGAATTAGAAGCATTAATAAAATGATGGAAGGCCAATAAAATTCTTTTATTAATTAGAAATAAATAGAACAAGGCTCATTAGAAATAAAAACCTAAATGACATAGACTTGACATGAAGGGAAATGAAAGAGCTAGGGGAGGGACTCTCCTACTCGACCTAGAAAACTAGCGCTAAATGACTAAGCCCTCTGCATTATTTTGGCATTTCCCAAGGGGTTGCCGCTATTGTTGACTTTTGCCGCAGGCGGAATTGTTAATCTACCGTCTTCAACCATATCGTGCAGATGATGCTTCAAAGTCCAGCATTGTGATGTCAAATGCCCATTCCCTTGATGGTACTTGCAGTAGGAATTAGGATTCCATCTACTGGATCTCTTCTCAAGAGGAGGGTCCGGAGTAGGGCCAAGAGCCCGAAGTGCTCCCTTTGCATGAAGCCTAGTGAAGGCTTCTTCTAGGGACATGCCTAAAGGAGTGAATGTCCTTTGAGGTCCTTGATAACCTTTCTTGTCAGTAGTTAGAGCATTGATGTCGCTGCTTTTAGAGGTAGAAGGGTTAGTATTGCTCTTCTTGAATGAGTTATTGCTGTTAGAACCCTTGTTCTTGTTAGCTTGTACCTCTTCTTCAATCAGCAGGCCCACCTTATAGAGCTTCGTGAAATACTCTATAGGTTGGAACTTGATATGATCCCCATTCTTGGGCTGCAGGTTACTGATCACCAATCGGACTTGATCCTCTTGGGATGGCCTGTTAGTCATTTGCGCAGCCTTTTCCCTCCATCTGTTAAGGAAGGTGACAAAATCTTCATTGGAATTCTGCTTAGTTAATTCTAACTCACGAAGGCCAATAGGAAGCTGAGTATTGTAGATGTATTGTTTGTGAAACTCTTCTCTGATGTAGTCCCAGTCATTCAGCTTGGCTTTGTTCAGTGACCTGAACCACTTGGATGGATGTGCATCCAAGGTTAAAGGAAAGACATAAGCAAACAGGTCCTTGCTCATGCCCTTGAGAGCCATAGAGATGGAGAAAGCTCTCAAGTGGTCCTCTGGGTCTTCGACCCCCTTGAATTTTGGGAGGTCACCTAATGTTACCTTTTTAGGGAGTTTGTCCCTCAGTTCAGGATCAATGATGTCATGGCCATGAACCTGACCCTCAAGCGCAGGAATTGACTGGATCAATTGCTCGAGTTTTTCAAACCGCAAATCTGTGTTGGTTTTGAATGGTGGTGGAGTGTCGCCTTGCTCGTTCTCTTCAGTTAGCTTCTCCCTCAGCGCCTTAATCTCTTTGTCTTGTTCCTCAAGACGTGAGTTCATCAGTTGAAGTTGGGCCATAATGGCACTGAGTTGTTCATTAGTGTCCCCCATTTCAAATGATGCTTCGGAAGAGTCAGAGGATTCGTCTGAAAATGTGAGGATGCATTTGACGAGTCTAGGAGTAGGTCGACCTTGTATCCTCTCTGTCGGGCGTTCCCAAGTTATAATCTCACGATCCGTCCTGAACGGAAATCGAGTGGACCTCGTAAATTTTTAGAAATGATGCTTTCGAAATGAGATATGGAAATGAGGGATGGAGAAATGGAGATGAGAAATGAATATGAAAGTGGAAATGGGGATGAAAAATGGAAGGTGAAATGGAAACAGGAAATGATTAGAGATGGGCATGATTATGGTTATGATGGCGACATGGGCCAAACTATATGCAGATGCAAATGACTGGACTAGACCGGACTATGCAAGCAGACTGGACTAGACTTGGTAAATAGACTAGGCTCAAAAGGATTGTCTACGCTAGCTTCGCTAGGCTTAGGAAGGAATTGGCTTCGCCAGACTTGTTGATTTGGCATTGCTATAGATGTAAGATAGGAGTAGCTTCGCTAAACTCGGAGGGTGCCTTTATGGTCTTAGAGGTGACTAGCTTCACTGGGTTAATGGGTGTCGTTAGGGTCTTAAAGGGATAACTAGCTTAGCTAAATCAAAGGGGTGCCGTTATGGTCTTACAGGGATGACTAGCTTAGCTAAGTCGAAGGGGTGCCGTTATGGTCTTACAGGGATGACTAGCTTAGCTAGGTCAAAGGGGTGCCGTTATAGTCTTACAGGGATGACTAGCTTAGCTAAGTCATGGGGTGTCTTTAGGGTCTTACAGGGATGACTAGCTTAGCTAAGTCAAAGGGTTTGGACTTCGTCCTATATGGATTTGGAATTGGACTGGATTGACTTTGGAAATAAGTTGGGCCTTATGTGGACCTAATTTTGGACTTAATCCTATATTGGTTTGAAGTTAGACTTGAAAATGCACATGGGCTTGACATTGGATTGAAATAGAGTTGGATTAGACTTGGACTGGGATCGACATAGACTAGGGTTCACATAAAGATGCAAATGGGCCTAGGTTTTGACATGAGCTAGACTTATATGGGCCTAAGATGGACTCTACTGCTAGCGGGGTTAATATGAATGCATGGACTCGAATTAGATGGACCCTATATGAATGCAAAATGGACTCTAATCCATATGGGCCTAGAATGAATGCAAGATGGATTGGTTTTGGATAATTGGATTGGATTGAATGAAGGTGTTTAGAATGGGTTTATAATTTTCGAAATTCATTTTTGAAAGGAACCCCTTGTTTTATCTTTTGTTAGGAAAAGATGATGGCTTGATTTGAAAAATATTTTTTTTTTTTTTTTAAATGTCGTGGTATTATGATGTTTAGTAAATATTTTCGAACAAGGTAGAATAGAATATGGTGCAGGATTGATTTTGAAAAATGTAAGTTTGTTGAAATTGGTGAATATGGTAAGGTAGAATAGACAGGGGTAGCAGGGATGAAATGGGAAGAACTAGACATGCATGACAACTCTAACTCTACCATGACCACTTTAGATGCACTTTTTAGGACAGACTTGACCTTGCATGAAAAGACTTACCCTCTTTTTTTTTTAATATGATATGATGCAAACTTGTTATCTTAGACTCGAACAAAGGTGAAACAACCAATAAGCATGGGACGAATAGACTGCGTGCCACGCAACTGGTGCGTGCGACGCGCGATCCTATGCGTCGCGCGCGGACGTTGCGCCGGGCGCAACTTAATGCGTCCGGCGCAATGCTCGCGGCACGCTTATTGATAAATTGACGAAGGTTCGGGTGAAAATGACGATTTGTTTTAGACGCGGTTTGCAATAATTTCGGGCGTAAAGCATATTAGCGAGGCAAAAATTACAATCACACATAAATGCCGGGTAACATGGATGCAAAAGTTCTCAGCCTAAAGTCCAGTTCTATGTTTGAAACTATTGGTCGGTTTAAGTTCAGTCTGAAAAGGGTCCATGACTAAGAGATTGATCCCACGCTTCGGACCCCTGCTTAAAGAGGTGGCCACATGTAAGACGCACTCCAGTCTCAAGTCAGGAACAAGAGAACAATGCCATGGTTGGGTAGGTTTGCTTATCACTAAGATCCAACACTATCGCTCAGGAAGCTTTTTCGAAGGACAAAGCGCAAACCCCCCAGGGGTGACCCCACACATAGAACATGTGCTAATGAGGCAAGGTAGATTGTCCTTATGGTGGCTGAACAATAGATATGCATATGCAAAACTGTATATTATTCAAAGGCATAAAAATAAGAATGAATCGTATTTTTCGATTTTCACCCACTCATTTAAAAAAATTAATTTTTTAAATCCTCCCTAGTGAAGTCGTCAAATTGTAGGCGTGTTTTTATTTCGCCTACGCGGTGTGAGCGCGTTTATTTGATTTGACTACCCCGCTATAAAGGTTTTATTGAAATTTATTTTGAAAGAAGTCGCCAACAATTCTTTTTAGGAAGAATCATAAACCTAATTGGATATGGGAAAAATATAGGGACAAATTATCCAATGTAAATTTCCCCATCCGGACTCCATCGATGGTCAAAATGAACCAAAGATTGAGTTTGGGGGTGAGGGTACGAATATAGTCATAATGAACCACATTCACTTGAGTTGGCCTCTACTAAATATCGATTCATTACAGATTTTATGCCAAAGAATAATCATATAACGTTTTAAACACCCTAAAAATAATTAATCTAAATTGGTTCAAGAAACACATAAAAAGACTAACTTTTAGTGACAAGTTATTATGCAATCAATTTACAGGGAACCTAGCAGGTTGTCTAAATTAATCTGATTAATGTTAGAATAGTTCTTTAGGTCTTTGATTAGCAAAAATAACATGTGGGTGATAAAAGCATTAAAACAGGACAATCATATTATAGGCATAGAATGATCAGGCAGGCATATAATATACAAAGGCATGAACAATAATAAAAGAAAATAAAAGAAAGTATAGAAAAAAGGGTTAGAATATACAGTATAGCGATTTTACATTAAAGATCTACATCGGGAAAGAAAACTGTTAGTAGCTTCAATATAAAAATAATTTATTTAAGGACCCTCAAGATTATACCGTGGCTTGCGTCTGCGAGATTGATAACCTTCGAGACGAGCAATCGTGAAGCCTGAAAATCTGAATGTATGAAAGTATGTAGGTTGAATGTATTTGTGTTTAAAAGTATGAGTTTTGTAGGGAGATTTTGTAGTTCGTAGAGAGAATTCGTAAGTATTCGTCGAGTGTTATATGTGAAAATCCGTCCTCTTTAATCTGTACGGAAATTAGGCCTATTTATAGGGAAAACGACAATGCGCTTCACGCGCCATCTGCGTCTGGCGCAGCTTACGTGGCAAGCGCATGACGCGGCATGTCCAAGAAAAGTGTACACGTGGTACGCGCTTTTTTAAAAGATAAGAAAGAAAATCCGCGTCTCAAGCGAGAGAGCCGCGCTTGACGCGGACTTTGAATGAGTCGAAATCCACGTGTCAAGTGCGGATTAGTGCACCCGACACGAGTGGGCAATTTGCGCCGACACACGGACGTGCGCCAAGCGCAAGGCCCCTGCGCCAGGCGCAGGTTTGTGCGCTAGGCGCACCAGCCTGGCTCCTGCCGTGCCTTTGCCAGCTTTATTTAAAACATGTTTTAAAAGATTTCTTTTATCCTTTAATTACGGATACCTGATTTTACGGGATAAAATCTGATTTTAACTTGTAAAAAATATCTTTTGAAAATATTTATTTATCAAAATAAATCAATTAATTATCAATTAATTGGGCTTTTCAAAGAATTAGGCTCAAATATAATTATTTATCATGAATAAATAATTGGGCTTTAAAATAGGACTTAAACACTTTTCGAAATGGTTTTGAATGGCTTTTCAGACTGCTATGCCGTTGGGTCGGACCAATTAATACCACGGTATGTTTCATCATCGGATTGTTAAACGGGGAGACACGATTATGTGTCTACAGTACCCCTAATATTTTTTTATTCAACACTGTACCCCTGTGTTTTTTAAGTTTTCTACAAAATACCCCTAGTGTGTATTAATGAAAACGGACGTTAATGATTTTTGAATTCCCACCCAAGCCTTCGTTTAGTACAATCTACTCCCACCCAAACCTCTACATCCCCTCCACCCCGACCCCTCTCCCCCCCACCGCCGCAGCCTCCCAACCCCCTCCCCCGGCCCAACCCCGGCCCCCTCCCCCTCTCCTCCGCCGCACCCCCCCACCCCTCCCCTTCGATTTCCCTCGGCCCCAACCACCTTCAATTCAATTTCCCGCGGCCCCCACCCCCTCCCCTTCGATTTCCCGAGCCCCAAACCCCTCCCCTTCGATTTCCCGCAGCCCCCCCCCCCCTCCCCCTCGATTTCCCATGACCCCCACCTCCTCCCCTTCGATTTCCCAAAGCCCCACCCCTTCCCCTTCGATTTCCAGCAGCCCCCACCCCCTCCCCCTCGATTTCCCGCAATAATTTTCAACGCATCGTGCGATTCTGAGATGGAAGAGAGATCTAAGTGTTGATTTTGCGTTGAAACACGATTGAATCTGGCTTGATTTTTTAAAAAACAATGGCGAGGGTGGTGGTGGTTGTTGTTCACAGCTGCGGTGCGATGGAGGGAAGGGTGGAGGGGAGAGGGTGGGGGGGCTGAGGGAAATCGAAGGTGGGGGCTGGGCTGGCGGCGGTCATGGTGGTTGCGGGGGTGGAGTCGAGGGGGAGGGAGTGGGGCTAGGCCGGGGGCAGGGGCGGGGGAGGGTTGAGAGAGAAGCCCATAAATGCAAAGAGACTTTAACGGTAAACATTACGTACACTTAACGTAGGGGTACTATGTAGAAAACTTTAAAAACTTAAGGGTACAGTGTAGAAGATAAAAACATTAGGGGTATATAACGTAGAATTTTAAAAAACGCAGGGGTATATCATAGAAAAACCCTTATTTTAATATATCGCCCCATTTAACAAAAAAAAAAGCAAACAAGGTCGCAGATGCCTTAAGCAGGAAGAGTAGTCATACATTGAATGTATTGATCTTAGCCGACGAGTTATGCAAGGACTTTCAAAACTTGAACTTAGAAGTTGTCGAACATGGATATGTAGAAGCTAGATTAAATGCAGTCATTGTTGAGCCTAATCTCTTCGAAGAAATTCAAGCAAAACAGGGCCCGGATGATTGGTTGATTAAGTTGAGGAAAATGAAAGAGGATGGTCAAGCACCTGAATTTGAGGTTGATGCTAATGGAATAGCAAAATGCGAGGGGAGATGGTGTGTACCTCATGATGAAACCCTAAAGGACAAGATCTTGAAAGAGGCTCATAATTCCCATTACTCCATACACCCTGGAGGACAAACTTTACAAAGATCTCAGACAACACTTTTGGTGGCCTAGAATGAAGCGAGAATTCACTGAATTTATAGCCAAATGCTTAACTTGTCAAAAACTGAAGATTCAGCACATGAAACCTGGAGGAAAGCTACAACCTTTAAAGGTTCCAAGATGGAAATGGGAATCGATCTCCATGGACTTTGTTATGGGATTGCCCAACACTAAGTCGCAGAAAGAATGCCATTTGGGTTATAATAGATCGTCTGACAAAAGCAGTGAGATTTGTGGCAATGAAGGATACATGGTCAATGCAACAACTAGCAGATGCTTATTTCAAGGAGGCAGTGAGATTGCATGGTGTACCCAAGGATATTGGTTCTGATAGGGATTCTCGGTTCTTGTCCAAATTCTGGCAGAAGCTTCAAGAAGCTGTGGGAACCATACTCAAGTTTAGTACAACATTTAATCCAGCTACTGATGGACAAACTGAAAGAACTATTCAGACACTCGAAGACATGTTGCGGGCGTGTTTGATGGACTTTGGAGGATCATGGGATGAACACTTGATGTATATAGAATTCTCATATAATCATAGTTATCACTCAAGTATAAAGATGGCACCTTATGAAACTTTGTATGGACAAAAATGCAGAAGCCCTGTATGCTGGAGTGATGTGAATAAATCATTAAATTTGGGACCCGACATGATTGTAGAGACTACTAAAAAGGTGAAACTGATTCAAGAGCATATGAAGGCCGCACAAGATCGACAGAAATCTTACGGAGATACGAAAAGGCGAGACTTAGAGTTCGAAATAGGAGAAAAAGTCTTACTCAAGGTCTCCCCGACTAAAGGTGTAATGTTTGGGAGAAAAGGGAAGTGAAGCCCACGATATATGGTCCTTATGAAGTTTTGGAGCGAGTTGGAGAGGTGGCCTATAGGTTAGAATTACCAATAGAATTAGCCAATGTCCATAATGTTTTTCATGTGTCTCAACTTCGTAGGTATGTTCATGATCCTAACCATATCCTTCAACCGTAAGTCGTTGAATTAGCTTAAAACCTTACCTTTGATGTAACACCCCAATAATTCTCTCTTTTCTAAAATACCTTTTAAATATAAATAATAGAGAATTATCAAAGTATTATCGCCCATGTGATAACGTATCGGCTTATTCATAATTTTGCAGCGGAAGACATTAATAATAAACTTTATAACTAAAACTTAGTCAACCATAAAGTCAACTCCAAACCAACTAACAAAACCAAAATCAACTTAAACCAAATTAAACCAACTATAAAATGTATAATTCAAAAGTACAATGCATAACTACACAAGCTCTCCAAATCCCGATCCCAATGATGCACCATCTTCGAACCTGTTAGATGGACTATGCACTATTGATCCCTAGAGACTGCTCACCGAAATAGGTTATCACAGGATCAATAAGGCAAATCCATGATCAACACATACAAACAAAGCATGTAATCAGCAAAGCTGAGTACTACATAATAATACATAAACATTCCTAACATGATACTAATAAATAATAAACATGGATAAATAATAACATAACAATCTAACAATCTGCAGACAACTTTTACTGAACTACACTTTAACCATCATTTCATTACTTTAATGGAATAGTTATTGGACCGAGTTGTCTAACTAAAACCAGCCTTCACCTAGGAAGACGAAATACGGCGCGACTCCGTATTCCATAGCGACCTGCGATATCGAGGAACCTTTGAATAAAAATAGGAACGGTGATCAATCCAATTCCCCGAGAAAGCCATGGCACGCTCACCATGTACCCCAACTCCTAATTGTCCAACTTCAGACGTGCACCAGTCTAAAGTTTATTACTATCCACGTTACACTTTACATGATTTACCAATTATTACTTGTTATGACACACAAGCAATACAGATAACATATAACCAAACATTCACAGCTTAACTCCTTTTTATCTTAGGATTAAATAAGTGATCATACAACTGACAACCCAAGATTAATTCCTTCTTATTTCAATCCTTCTTATTTGTTGAACCTAGCCAACAACCAACTTACCTTTCATAGGCATAAATTATCAACTTACCAAATAAGGCCCACAGTCCTCATATAGTAGTGAAAATAATAATATAAGGGAACACATGATTCAACTCAATTAATAATATTAATCCCACCATGTGAATTAATAAATAACGTTCCCAACCAACATGCTTGCATCAATATTCCATACAACCATGATATTCAACTCATAAATAATTCTTAAAATCAACATGTTCGCACATAGGCATAAAACATGTAAAATCCAATCATTATAGAAATCATATATGAACTCACAAAAGTTCCTATACATGATACTACATAACTTTTCCTTCCTAAAATCATGATACTACATCAAACAACACATAGGTATGTACGTGCCTTGTGTAGACAAACTGGGATGCCACTTTAACCAACTCAAAAGTCGCCTAAAAAAAATTTTCCGCATAACACAACCAATAGAATTTATAATCAATCCTCCAAATAAATTCCAGCATCTTGAAAATACTTTAAATCCCCTTTAAAAATATTTAAAAGTTATTTTTATCATTAAAACCTCAATTACTTATATTACCTAGCATAGTACTACTATACTAGTCATTAAAATCCACAAAACTCCATTACTAACAACCTTTCAAAAAAATTCAGCAGCATATAGTTTATTAAAACTCTCTTTAAACGTACTTAAACATGCTTAAATTCATAATTTAAATCAATCTCATAGTTTATTTTTTTTTTTTTTTTTTGTTCAGGAAAGATAATTGGTCCGAAGACCAACCCCTGCTAGGCTACTAGCCTGCAGAGCACACCAGCTCATTGGCTGGGTAGTGGGGATTTATACCCACAAGCAAACATTTAAACAAACTCCCCAAATTGGGGAGCGATGAGAGTCGAACACCCGACCTCGCGGTTGGGAGGTGGGAGCACCAACCATTGGGCTCCCACGAGGACCTCCAATCTCATAGTTTATAACATGCTACTATGATTTTCCAATCTCTTAAACCCTAAAAATCCATGCTTTGATATTTTAAAATCTACTTTAAACTCAAATATGCAAATCTGATTTTTATTTCATCAACACGTAAATTATATAACTTAGATTCAATAATAAATCACCAACTTATAACTTTTAAACATAAACTAATTAAAACCAAACCTAAAAATATAATCTTTGAAGAAAACTTGAGGAGGAAGAAAAGAAACAAACCAAAGCAAGAAGAGGAGGGAAGGCTGGCGGTGGCAGCAGGGCAGCGGCGTGGCGGCAACCCGGCGGCAGCAGGTGGCGACGCTGACCGGCGGTGGACGGAAGTCGCACGAAAAAAAAACGAAAGGAGAGAGAGATGGCTGAAATATGTGGGAGGAAGGAGGAGAGAGAAAATAATGTGTGGGTAAAATATTTGGGGTTCAAGGTATTTATATGGGTGTTTCTCTTGTGGGCTTTGAAAAAGGCAATTGGGCTTCGAATAGAGTTTGATGATGAATAGGAATGATGATTAAACTCCTAACATCACTAGAATTAGTATTTGGGTTCCTCAAGCCCACTTAAATTCCTTTTTCAAATCCAAATAGATATTTCAAACATTTCAAGTATTTCAAAGCATGACTTTAATAAATATTTGACTTGAATAAATTATTAAAACAATTCCTTTGACTTTCAAATAGTCAACCTTTGAAATATAAAATCATTAAATGCTAAAATATATTAAAATATAAATAACTATATATTAAAATATACTTATAAAATTTATAAAAATACGGGGAATTACAGTCTACCCCTCTTAAAAGAAGTTTTGTCCCGAAACTTGACACGAAAACTCACACATTTTCAAAAGTTTTTCAACTCAACTCCTATTGGAGGAATACTTGTGCCACTCATGTGCACTCTTTTGCCAACTTATAATCACTTGTGTTACTTATGAACACCTTTTCTTATGCGGAGAATCTGTTTTATTTTGCACCAACATGTGCAAATCGCCAAAATAAGCATAAAAATGCATAAAAATACCATAAAAATAGGTTAAAAGCGCGAAATTCTATCGCATTCTACCCCTCTTAAAGAAAACGAGTTACGCCCTCGTAACTCACCTCAAGTAATAAATCTGGATACTTATTCTTCATTTCAGCTTCGGCTTCCACGTCGCCTCTTCGGACTCATGGTTTGACCAAAGCACTTTCACTATATTGTTTTCCTTATTGCGTGTACTACGCACCTTCTTATCAAGTATTTTCACGAGGCCTTTCCTCATATGTGAGGCTACTATCAATCCGAATCCTCTCGGGCTCCAAGACATGACGCTCATCAGGGATATAACGCTTGAGTTGGGAAATATGAAACACATTGTGCATATTTTCGAACTCCATTGGCAAAGCCAACCTATAAGCTACCTTCCCAATTCTTTGTAGAATCTCATATGGACCTACATATTTGGCACTTAATTTGCCCTTTTTCCCAAATCTCATCACACCCTTAGTTGGTGATACTTTCAAGAAACACTTTATCACCTACTTCGAACTCATCTTCCCTTCGCTTCAAGTCGGCATAACTCTTTTGCCTATCTTGAGCAGCTTGAATTCTAGCCTGAATCAACATCACATTCTTGACAGTCTCCTCAATGAACTCTGTCCCCAATACTATGTTCTCACTAAAATCATTCCAGCAAATGGGACTTCTACACTTTCTTCCATATAATGCCTCAAAAGGTGCCATCTTAATACTCGTATGATAACTATTGTTGTATGAAAACTCAATCAAATCTAATTGGTCTTCCCAACTACCCTGAAAATCAATAGCACATGCTCTCAATATATCTTCCATAGTTTGGTTAGTCCTCTCAGTCTGACCATCAGTCGCAGGGTGAAAGGCAGTACTCATTTTCAATGTTGTCCCAAGATTTAACAGGACCTTTTGCCAAAATTTCGAGAGGAATCTCGAATCACGATCTGAAATGATATCGGTTGAAACCCCATGCAATCTCACTACATGCTTAACATACGTCTTCGCAAGTTGCTTCTTCTTCCAT
Organism: Beta corolliflora; assembly: GCA_947648045.1. Taxonomy (NCBI): domain Eukaryota; kingdom Viridiplantae; phylum Streptophyta; class Magnoliopsida; order Caryophyllales; family Amaranthaceae; genus Beta; species Beta corolliflora. Next base: position 86,743 of record CANSZD010002767.1, on the reverse strand, counting down.
GTCTCCTTGATTGGAATGAAAACGGCCGACTCATCAGACGGTCCACAATAACCCAAATGGTATCATTGACATTCCTTGTCTTAGGCAAAGCAGTCACAAAATCCATTGAAATGGAATCCCACTTCCATCCAGGAACTTCTAAGGATTGAACCTTCCCCATGGGTCTCTTATGATCTATCTTGACTTTCTGACAGGTAAGACACTTAGATACGAACTCGGCAACTTCACGCTTCATGTTTGGCCACCAATAGATCTGCTTAAGGTCCTTATACAGCTTGTCACCCCCAGGGTGCACAGAATACGGTGCATTATGGCCCTCATCCATAAGACGTCTCTTTAGCTCATCACATTTTTGTGGTACACACCACCTCCCCTTGAACCTCAGACTACCATCATCATGAATCTTGAAATCAACTTCCTTTCCTTGGCCCATCTTTTCTTTAATCTTCTCGAGGTGCTCATCCCCAACTTGACCCTCTTTGATCTCGTCGAAAATTGACAACCCCAACGATAAAGCACTCAATCTTGCCTCGATCTCCCCAGGACTCAAGATTTCTAGGCTAAGTCTTTGCATATTTCGACACAACTCCTCAGGAACTATTAAGGCATTCATGCTATGACTCGACTTTCTACTCAACGCATCAGCAACTACATTTGCTTTCCCCTCATGATATTGGATGTCTAAGTCATAATCCTTTATCAACTCTAACCATCTTCTTTGCCTCATATTGAGGTCTTTCTGGGTGAAAATATACTTCAAACTTTTATGGTCGGTAAAGATCTTACAGGTTACCCCATACAAGTAGTGTCTCCAAATCTTCAAGGCGAACACAATAGCAGCTAACTCTAGATCATGGGTAGGGTAATTAGCCTCATAAGGTTTTAACTGATGTGACGCATACGCGATCACCTTCCCATTCTGCTGTAACACACATCCCAAACCATTCTTTGAAGCATCACTATACACCTCAAATCCCTCATTCCCATCAGGCAGGGTCAAAATAGGTGCGGAGGTCAAACGTTCTTTTAAAATCTGAAAAGCTTCCTCACACTTCTCACTCCACTCGAATTTTGACTCCTTTTTCATCAAATTGGTCATTGACCTCGCTATCTTCGAGAAATCTCTCATAAATCTCCTATAATAGCCAACTAGACCTAGGAAACTTCGGATATCAGACACGTTTTTTGGAGTTGGCCACTCACTCACAGCTTGAATCTTAGCAGGATCTACATAGACTCCTTCCTTAGACACATAGTGACCCAAAAATGCTACTTTATCCAAACGGAACTCACACTTAGAAAACTTGGCATACAATTGATTCTTTCTAAGCGTCTCCAATATAATCCTCAAGTGCTCGTCATGCTCCTTTCCATTCTTCGAATAAATCAGAATATCATCAATGAATACAACCACGAACTTATCTAAGAACTGATGGAAAATCCTATTCATCAAGTCCATAAATATGGCAGGTGCATTAGTTAACCCAAAAGGCATTACAGTGAACTCATAATGACCATAACGAGTCCTAAACGCAGTCTTAGGTATATCCTTATCAGCTACCCTCAACTGGTGATACCCCGAACGCAAGTCAATCTTCGTGAACACGCTCGCTCCATTCAACTGATCGAATAGGTCATCTATCCTAGGCAATGGATATTTGTTCTTGATGGTTACGTTATTCAATTCCCTATAATCGATACATAACCTCATAATCCCATCTTTTTTCTTAACAAACAACACAGGAGCTCCCCAAGGTGATGCACTAGGCCTAATATAACCCTTATCGAACAGCTCTTGAAACTGCGTCTTCAACTCACTCATCTCAGGAGGTGCCATTCTATAGGGTGCTTTAGATATAGGTGCAGTTCCAAGAACTAAGTCTATGGTGAACTCAACAGCTCTAATAGGCGGCATACTCGAAATCTCACTCGGAAACACATCCATAAACTCATTCACGATTGGAACATCTTCAATGCTTACCCCGACTTCTTTACTCACATCTTGCACACTACAGAAAAATAACTCACACCCCTTCTTCATCAACCTCTTTACTTGCATTGTAGAAATAACCCCAAAGTTCTTGGACTTTTCAAAACGTCTATATGAGGTCAACTTTCCCAAAGGGTTCTTTAAAACTACCTTTTGAACTTCACAGTCTATTTTGGCCTTGTATAACTTAGCCAATTCATCCCCAGAATTACATCTAGGTCGCCTAGATTAAACTCTATCAAATCAGAAGGAAAGACACAGTCTCCTATCTTCAGAGGCAAATTTTTGAACAACTTGGTACACCTTATGGTCTCCCCAGTAGGTATACTAACAGGCGAATCGATCACCCCAAAATCTACTAACCCCAGACTTTTAATAACAAAGCGACGAAATAAAAGAATAAGTCGCCCCGAATCAAATAATGCTTTAACTAGCACGGAGTTAATAGAAAAAGTACCAGAAACTATGTCGGCAGATCGCTCAGCTTCGTTGCGACTCATCACGAACAGTTTACCCGGAGTCTTGTTCTGGTTGTTGCTCTCATTAGCATGCTTATTGTAGCTCCCTTGATTGTTTTGTGCCCCTACAGGCTTCGAACCTTGATTTCCTGACTGGTTAAACCCAGACCTCGCTTGGTTACTACCCCCATTGCCATTTTGGTCTTTCTTTTGCTTAGCAAAGCACTCATACTCCCTATGACCCTTCTTCTGGCAGTAGTTACAAGTTACTAGTTCTCCCTTGCAGTCTTTACCCGGATGGTTATTACTGCACTTCTTACAGTGGTACACTCTCTCAGATTGACCCTTATTATTATTGCCCTGATTATTCCTCCCTTGGAAATTCCCATTTCTACTTTTCTTGAAGTTCCCTTGATTTCCCCCGGCATTGAAATCCTTTCTTTTCTCACCCACTACAGCATTTTTCTTATCACGCCTCGACTGAAGACCATAGATGTGGGCGGCTCTTCCGTAAACAATATCTAAGGATGAAAAAGTTTCACCATCCAACCCCAACTGGATTTCATCAGTCAAACCTTGCTCAAACCTATGAGCCTATAACTCCTCAGTGGCTACTACCTTAGGTGCAAACCTCGACAGTGCTATGAATTTGTTATAGTACTCAGAAATGGTCATAGTCCCCATCCTCAGGTTAATAAACTCCTGGGCTTTCTGCTTCCTCATAAAGGCAATGTAAAACTTCCCTCTCAAGGCAGTAACAAAAGAATCCCAATTGAATCCCTCAGCAGCACTCGGTCTAGTTCCACTTTCTCTCCACCATAAATCAGCCTCATCCTTTAGGTACTGTATAGCCTGACCTACTCTCATACTCTCAGGACAATTCACAGCCCCAAAGATTTTCTCAAACTCTCTAATCCAGTTCTCCAAAAAGGTAGGATCAGCTTGCCCCTTTATATATGGTGGTTTAACTTTGGCTAGCCTCTTAAACATGTCCCCAGCAGAATCGGGACGCTCAGCTCTATCTTGAGTCAGTTTCTCCGCCAAAAGGCGAATAGCAGCAGCTAAATCGTTATTGTTGTTTGCCATTCTAGTGCGTGACCTGAAACTAACGTACTCTACTTTAGGTTCGATACATAATTACATGCCATTCTCTACGAAGGAAACATTTGATTTGACCATAAAGATCGCATCAACAAACAATTTCTCATGAAGTTACAACAACATTATAAAATAATCATCATCAATCATCCATGAAGAAAATTCACATCAAGAACACACAGTTTAGGAATCATGAATAAAATTCAATCATAACAAATAAATAAAAATATTCCCATTCGCGTGCCCAAAATAAATTCTTGCTCACTTGGATACTAAATATTTAACTTTTATTCCTCAAAATATGTTAATAATAATTTTCTCAACCATAACACTGTACTTTTCCTAAAAATAAAATAAAGGTACTATGAAATAAATTTAAACCACTATTGGATGAATTATCCAACATTATTCTTTTAAGCATAAATACATAATAAATAATCTAAGGTGAAACATCATCAGTCTTATCCTCTGATTCCCTGTAGTTTTCTGGAGTGAAAACCTCATCTTCAATTTCATCGATGTCCTCAGTATTATAATAAACATATCTTCTATATCTCGTGGATCTCCGTTTAAGTTGAGACTCGTCCTCCTATGACTCAGAATCAGTCTCACATCTCATAACAGCATGGTAGATGTCACTTCTGGTCTGCCCTCCAGCACGGTCAAACTCATGAAGAACCTCATCATCACTATCAGGCATGCCTGCTCGTAATACATTACGCATAATAAACTCTAGTTCGGTGTAGCTATCATCATCAGACTCATAAACTCCATCACCCTCATCATCACTGAGCACAATAGGGTTGTAATAGGTCCCTATTCTAGTAGCTTCTCTTTCAGACATGGCTAGGAATCTATAACAATAAACATAACTTCTATAAACAACTGGTACTCTCACTTCACGTATAATACCAACAATAACAATAAGCAAGAATATTCAACAACATAAGGCATAAGAATCACATAAAAGTTAGCAAGGAAGAAAAATATAATCATGCTGAACTAACTATTTAATGCAGACATATAATATTTCTATCTTATATGCCCTTCCTATACTACCTATCTCTCATAAAATAAACTAGAGTATTGAAAATTATTGAAATAAATAATTTCGAATTTACAGAAGATCCGAAAAAAAAAACCGAAATTAAATTAAAAAAAAATTTACATTATAGTTCGAAAAGTTTCGAACTCAACAACAATAAAAAAAAATTTCGGACATAAAAAAAATATTCGAACCTCAGAAATAAAAAAAAAATATGTTCGGACCTCATATAAACAATTTCGGACCACAGAAAATATAAATTCGAATGAGAAATTCTATCGCAATCGTGAAAAGAATTTTCGAAGGTAATTTGAATACCATGAATAAGTAGAAGCTCAATTCTAATAAATTCATTTTAAGTACTAGCTAGTTAGGCGCCTAAAGACTTAAAGTTGGCACGAAAGGCCAATAAAAACCTAAAGCTCTTAGATACCACTTTGTAACACCCCAATAATTCTCTCTTTTCTAAAATATCTTTTAAATATAAATAATAGAGAATTATCAAAGTATTATCGCCCAAGTGATAACGCATCGGCTTATTCAGAATTTTGCAGCGGAAAACATTAATAATAAACTTTATAACTAAAACTTAGTCAACCATAAAGTCAACACCAAACCAACTAACAAAACCAAAATCAACCTTAAACCAAATTAAACCAACTATAAAATGTATAATTCAAAAGTACAATGCATAACTACACAAGCTCTCCAAATCCCGATCCCAATGATGCACCATCTTCGAACCTGTTAGATGGACTATGCACTATTGATCCGTAGAGACTGCTCACCAAAATGGGTTATCACTGGATCAATAAGGCAAATCCATGATCAACACATACAAACAAAGCACGTAATCAGCAAAGCTGAGTACAACATAATAATACATAAACATTCCTAACATGATACTAATAAATAATAAACAGGATAAATAATAACATAACAATCTAACAATCTGCAGACAACTTTTACTGAACTACACTTTAACCATCTTTTCATTACTTTAATGGAATATTTATTGGACCGAGTTGTCTAACTAAAACCAGCCATCACCTAGGAAGATGAAATACGGGCGCGACTTCGTATTCCATAGCGACCTGCGATATCGAGGAACCTTTGAATAAAAATAGGAACGGTGATCAATCCAATTCCCAGAAAAAGCCATGGCACGCTCACCATGTACCCCAACTCCTGATTGTCCAACTTCAGACGTGCACCAGTCTAAAGTTTATTACTATCCACGTTACACTTTACATGATTTACCAATTATTACTTGTTATGACACACAAGCAATACAGATAACATATAACCAAACATTCACAACTTAACTCCTTTTTATCTTAGGATTAAATAAGTGATCATACAACTGACAACCCAAGATTAATTCCTTCTTATTTCAATCCTTCTTATTTGTTGAACCTAGCCAACAACCAACTTACCTTTCATAGGCATAAATTATCAACTTACCAAATAAGGCCCACAGTCCTCATATAGTAGTGAAAATAATAATATAAGGGAACACATGATTCAACTCAATAAATATATTAATCCCACCATGTGAATTAATAAATAACGTTCCCAACCAACATGCTTGCATCAATATTCCATACAACCATGATATTCAACTCATAAATAATTCTTAAAATCAACATGTTCGCACACAAGCATAAAACATGTAAAATCCAATCATAATAGAAATCATATATGAACTCACAAAAGTTCCTATACCTGATACTACATAACTTTTCCTTCCAAAAATCATGATAATACATCAAACAACACATAGGTCATCATTAATATTTTGTTGTATATGCCAAATTTTCCTAAAATATGAGTAATATTGTTTTAACTTTTTAAGGTGTTTTTTTACATAAAAAAGGCTTGTTGTTTTTTGTGGTGTTTAGAAAAAACTATCTATGTAAAATCATAAACGGGCCAGGCGGACCGGCCTGTATTAAAATTTTCTTTGCCCATACCCACTCATTAAAACTAACGGGCCGGGCTTAGCCCGCCCAAATTTCAAATTTTTAGAAAATTGAAGTCCAATCCCGCTTATCTAGCGGGCCAGACGGGGTGGCTTTGGCGGGTCGTCCCTCCCGTGAACAGCTCTAGTCTACAGAAGCACCAACTTTGACTAAGGTTTTAAAACCTAAGGCAAATAATTCGATGTCGGGACGCAGAATAATTATAGATGCTCTGCTATCTAGAACCGGTCTCTATATCGCCAGTTACGGCAAAACAAAGTTAGTTCACATGACGATAAACACAAGCAATTTGATTAGCTTGCAAAAGAAGATGTTAGCAGATAAGTGCAAACAACTCTGATATTGTACATAATAATGCAGTCATGCAAACTTAGACTTTCTAAGGATGCACGAGAGGCTATGCAAGGTCAGAGTTATGCAAAGCTAAATAGATTGATGGAACGCGATGCAAGGTTAGGGTTATGCAAAGTTGGATTGAAATGGATTGATAGAGATAGATTAATTCTCGAAAACTGTTTTGATAAAAAATCGGGGTACTCAAATGACATCCGCAGATTAAAACTTTTCAGTAGTTTGATTTAGAGGAACCACCACAAATATAGGAAGCCCCACTTTGGAAAAGCTTGACTTAAATCAGTCACTCTGAGCCTATACTAGACTATACTTGACTTGAATTAGCTAATCATGGGACGCAAATTATTGTTTTTCTACTAGTATAGGCATTATAAAATGGGGAGACACGATTATGTATCTACAACCACCAAAAGAAATTCCAACCAACATATATGAAACAAGCATTTCTCTTGATGCTCTAACAATTAGAGGTGCAAAAGGAATTGGGCAAAGACAAAATAACTAAAAGAATAGTGCCTTCTTAATCCTTCCTCACTAGCAATACGAGAAGCAAATGAATTTGCAGTGCATGAGGAGTAGTATAAGTCGGTAAGAACTCACAACAAAAAAACAGCTATGAGTCTTTGCTAGCGTTGATGAAGTTACCTTCTCCGAATTGTTTTCTCTTTAGTAATAGAAAGAAAAGAAAGAGCCAAGAGGAGAGAGGAGTTAAGAGAAGATAGAACTAACTACATAGGGAATTGATAGGAATAAAAACTTTTAAAATCATCAAAGAGATTTTGAAATTCAAGTTCATATATGATTCATATCTCCATTTTAATTGAAACAGCAAATTTGAAGTTACTAGGTTTAGATCCCATAAGCCACAACAACAACCATGAAATTCTTATGTAGATGTGCAGCTAATTTCACATTAATTTCATAAATGAACCAAAATTATTCTTGGGCCAATAACTTGTCAATTGATCAATATTGACAATTATTATAAAACCGATAATAATTAAGATTATTGATGTTAATTTACTCTATAATATTGTAATATAAAATTACATTTTGAAACAAATCTAACAAGAATCGGCAATAACAACGGGGAATTGTTAAACATCGCCCCTAAAGTACTTAAAATCGCCCCAAGTATTATATTATTGGACCATTATACCCTTAATTTACTTTTTGTTTTTTACTCCCCTTTTAACACCACCTACCATCTTTCTCTCTCATATTCACCACATCAGATTCATCACCATCACCATCCCTCTCATCTTTCTTCAACAAACATCTTTCTTCACACAACCACAACCACCACCACCACCACCACCACCACCACCATTTAAACTCAAAAAATGTCGAAAAAATCCAAGGCCACGAAAGAAAATTGTACTCAAGCGTCAAACGGAGGATGCGGTTGCTAGGGCTATAGAGGCAAGACGCCTGGCAAGAAGCGGTAGAGGAGGCGGCGGCGGCAAGGAGATGGCGGCAGCAGAGGCGGAAGCATCGCGAGGTAATTTTTTTTAAAAAAAAAAAAATAGCCAACGTGCCTACGCTTCCATGGAAGCACGCAATTTGCTTCCATAGAAGCAACGTTAAAGTTACGCAAACGTTGCTTCTATGGAAGCAACGAAATATATTTTTTTTCTTTTAAATTTACGTTATTATTAATTTTGTTATTTATGTTATATTTTCATATTTAAAATGTTATTATTTTATTAATTCATGAAATGTAAGTGATATTTTTTTGAATATTTTATAAAAATAATTCATATAATATTATTTAGTATGTTTTAATTTAATTATTAATATTGTAGGTTGTAGAAAATTAGAAATAGTAAGTTTTGATTATAAATAATTAATATTGTAGGTTGTAGAATGTTATATGTTTTGATTATAAATAATTATTATTATAGGTAGTAAAAAATTATAAATAATATGTTTTGATTATTATTAATTATTGTTGTATGGTTAATATATTGAATTATGAATTATTAATAATTATTTTATTAAATAATATTGTTGTATTGAATAGCCATCTGGGTTTCGACAATTTGCCGGGAAGACACTTCCCGGGTTTCGCATACACAACGAGGATTCAGGTCCGCGACATCCCCACTCACGTGGTGTTTCAGCTTCAGTTAGGAGGGCGCGGATGAAGCCGACTGGTCCGCGACGTCAGCTTCAGTTACACGATGAGGGGGTTGGTGGATCGTACGATGCAAGGGAGCATCAGGAGATGGATGAGGGGGATGAGGATGAGAGGGATGCATATGAGGCGGCATCTGATGTTCTTTACGATGATGATGTTCAGGATGCAATTATGCGGGAATTTGAGAGAGATCCAGCTGTAGAGCCTACAGCCGGTGATCGTTGGAATGTACGTAAGGGTAGGGGTGGGCGGTTTATACGCGGCGAGGGGAGTTCATCGACTGTTGAGAGTCGAAAGGGGAAGGATGCCGATGACCTTAGCTGGAAGGTCACAGGTCCAGTTGCAGGAGGACCTATTGTTGGGTCTGTTATCCCTAGTTTTGGTGGACATGTAGCTATGGAGATTTGGGAGGGGGGGATAGAATTCTCCTCGAAGTGTCGACACGAGAGAGGATTTGTGCACGTTTGAGGACGTGGGCTAGGGCGTTGCCTCCACCGATGAGGATCGTCTTCGTAGAACGTCCCCGTACCATATCCCCTTTACTATGTTCACGCACATTGATACGCCCTTGATTTCGGCATTTGTCGAGCGGTGGCGACTCGATACGAGTTCTTTTCACCTACCGTTTGGGGAGATGACAATCATGATGCATGATGTGTGGCATATATTGCATATTCCAGTTGAGGGGTGCACGGTGAATGACACCACTCCGAGTGTTGCTCTTAGGGGTTTGGTTGCAGACTCGATCGGTAGGACATTCTGCGAGCTCGGGAGTCCACTTTGGGAGAATGGTGCTATTGCTTTGCACAAGGGGTTCTTGATATTCTATCGAGATGGGGAGACACCCGCTTCATTGGAGAAACAATGTGACATGTATTATATGGTTGATTCTAGGATGCTTTGTTTGTTCCCGAGATAAGAGTGGATCGAGGTTGAGACCCTTTGACATTGTTGAGGCCAGGTCTCCAGATATCGTTCACACGTTCTCCTGGGGGTCGGCTACACTTGCGTACTTGTATCGTCGGTTGGGTGAGGCTAGTCGTACCTCCACGATCGGGATTAGCGGGCTGTTTGACTTTACTCCGAGGCATGGATTTATGAGTATTTTCCATGCTTCGGGCCGCGCGCACAGCATATTATTGGTGGGGCAGCTCCACGAGCGCAGAGTTGGACTGCGTACCCAGAGCCGAGGTCTCATGACCGTCTTTGCTCTATCAGGAGACAATTAGACACACTAACAGCAGAGGATGTAAGTGACTATTTATGTACTATTATTAACAGTTTGTTTTTTTTACTTGTATTTCATTAAATAAAATCGCTTTTTTGTAATAATTGCAGGTGGATTGGTTGCCTTATGGTCATCATTTTGATCCGAACACTATTCGGAGAACATTATATAGGGGCACCATTCGTTATCGGGGAGTTATCGAGCCATATATGCCTGATCGATGTGTGCGGCAGTTAGGCCGTATGCGATCGTACTGCTCCTATTATTGCTCCAGAGTCTGCATCTAGGCCTAGCAAGGGAAAGTATTCTGTGAAATCTTCTGCTGTCCATTGTGAATCGGGCTGGTTCTCGTTCCCGACAGGTAATTATATTAATATTATATTAATATTATGTTTATTATTATTGTTAGTATATTACAATTGTTATTTTGTTTACAAACAGGTAATTGTGTAAACATTGAGATGTTTGAGATGTTTACAAAAAGATCGTACATCTGTAGTGGTTCGCAATGGGGTACAAGTCTGCAATGGCCTCCATGTAATGTTCCTCCCCACAACCTTTACCTTCCCATCGAACACGCCTAATTGCCTCTTTGAGGTCCTGACCATAGACCCAATGAAATTGACGACCATTTTGATGCAACTCACTCACTACTGATCGGCGTACAATGTCCCAATTTTCTTGGCCGGAACAAAAAGCATCTGCTACGCATCGAAAACCACAATTACCATCAGCAACTACATCATGCCAGCCTTCTATGTGGTGTTGGATGGCTAGTGGAAGTTTATGAAAGTATGGAAAATTTTCCATATCGAATTTCCACCCTGCAAAGTTAATATACAACAATTTAATTAAATGTCTACAATTATACGCAAATACAATTATACGAAACAAACAATTAAAGTATATACACAAATATATTATTACCAGGAGCCGACCCAGAAGTTTTGCCTTTACCCTTAGGAGACTTGCCCATAACGTGCTCCCACCCACTTTTTTCCCGTCGCATGCCCTTGTTCAACTTAGAACGACCCTTACTCGTCACGTTAACATCAGGCTCCTCAAAGGAATATCGTTCGGGGTGGAGTTCTGAATGGAGTACCCGAGAAATAGATCTCATGACCGCAGGATCTTTATCATGTACCTCGTTCACTAATGTATCGAAGAACCGGCGGTCCTGATCGCACTCCGATAGTATCTCAGCCGAATCTGTCCCATCACCAATAGCTAGTCTCCACCAAAATGCATCAACCTCCTGAGTGTATAAGAGTTGATCTGATTGCAAGGAGAAAAAAGTATGGCAAGCACATGGAATACCATGCGTAGTCTCAACAACACATCCGCATCTACTCCAATCCCAGTCAAGCTCTGCTATTCTTCCAAGCTCCTTCTGAATTAGCTCCAAACAATATTGAGAGCAAATACCGTTCAATGCGCTATATGGTGGCGGATCAAATTCAGTCCCATGAGTACGCCGCGATGCTTCCAATGAGTTTCTTATCTCTTTCAACTGCCCTAAAACAAAAGCATCAACTTGCATAAACAATGTGTCGATTGCCTCAGTTGGAGTAGCAATCCACGCTTTCAAAGCCGAATGAGAGCTCTCGACTCGTTGTTGGTTGTGTTACCGAAGTGTCTTACTCGGTTAGTCCAACATTGCACAAACTTCTCTTTGTGCACAAGCCAAGTCCCGTGGATGTAGGTAGGAAAATCAATGGATGTGGTATTCCCAACTGTACCCCACTCCTCCATCATGTTGGCTACATTTATTTCATATTCAGCCTCGGTTTTGGATTTCATTACCCTAGCCCAACTTCCTCGTCCGAAGCTAATTCCGATCTTTCTTTTCCCACCACACTTCCTTGTTACCCGGGCCTCCACATCATGATTGATATGCCGGGTGCAAAGTAGATGTGCGAGATGTGGGAAAAATCTCCGAGATATACTTGCACAAAGCCAAATCTCGATCAGTGACAATGGCATTCGGAGCCACACTACCAATGAGGTTCTTTAGTCTGTCCAACATCCAGCGATAACTCTGAGCATCCTCATGTTGCAACAATGCCCATGCAACAAGAAAATTCTTGTTGGTTGGTGTCACCCCAACAATCTCCACCAAAGGATACAAGTACCTATTTGTCTTGTACGTTGCATCAATGTGAATCACGTGCGGGTATGTACGCACTAAATTCACGGACGTCGGGTGTGCAATGAATGTATGTGTCACCCTACCCATCTCGTCCGACCGAATCCAAAAAAGATACTTGCTTTCAACGGCTGTTGAAGAAACTGTTGGGCCGCATTTCCGCCTTCCGATCTCTCCCGTCTCAATATATCTCTGCAATTGTATATGTGCCTCATGTTAGGCTTCAAAGACGGAAATGCACCTTCAATGGCTTTCATAATGTTTCGTGGTTTCACATGGGATGAAGTTAGTTCTCCAACTAACTTCTTGGCGGCGGGACTGAGACCAGAGATTTGTCGATGACCCTCCGGGTATAACATCATTGGGTGATTATGAAACCCATGTTCAACCCTAGTCTCGACCACCCAACACGTGTAGTCGTTTTTTGGGACTAGGAACAACCGAAACTCACAGCCACATGCTTTTCTCTTTGTTTTTCTTCTAATTGCCGAACTGAAATCACGAGGTTCCTTCTTCTTGCCACGATCACAATCCAAAAGTTGATACTTCTTTTTGTGACTAGTGATCGTCAAGAAAAACCCAAGCTCAACGGCAATGTTTCTACACCACTCGGCAGCAAAGATCACGCGTTTCAAATTCCGGACTATTATCGAAATACGGGTTATAATTAATCCGATCACCAACAAGCTCTCGAAAAAAACAAATCATCTTTTATTACACGAAAATATCACATTCACAAATACTAGTTTAATCTTATTTTAATTTTTTAAAAACAATTTTGATTTGTAAAAATAACAGAAATACATATAGAGGGTTCCAACGTTTGGCGTAACGTTGGATCTTTGGAACCAACGTCGGGCCAGGACGTTGATTCCTTGGATCCAACGTTTGGCCAGAACGTTGGATCTTTGGAACCAACGTCCGGCCAGGCGATGGTTCCATGGATCCAACGTTCTGGCCAAACGTTGGATCCATGGAACCATCGTCCTGGCCAGGCGTTGGTTCCAAAGATCCAACGTTACGCCAAACGTTGGCGTTGTTTACAAACGTAAAAAAAAAAAAAATTTTACCTCTTCGTCTGAAGAAGACATCCTTCGTCAGCGATGATAGCATTGGGTTCTTGGGGATGATGGCGTTGGGTGATGAGTTGCGATTGGTTGTTGGTGATTTTAGAGAGAATTGTATATTGGTAAAATTCAGATTTCAAATGAAGGATAAATTTCAATGCTCAAGTAAAGTAAAATGGTAAAAAGGAGTTAAGGGCATAATGGTACATTCACAAGGTTGTTGGGGCGATTTTAAGTACTTTAGGGGCGACGAATAGAAGTTCAGTAACAACGCCACAACCCTACCTACCCTACCTACCATCACTTTTTTTATTTTAGCATGGACCTACCAATACCATCATTTACTTTAATTTCTTGCCATAAAAAAGGATATAATCAGACTGTTCTATTTTGTAAAATTACTACAATGTCCCAACATCCACGTATTATTTTTGCCCACTTTGTGAATTTCAGCGTCTTTTTATCAGCTGAGAATCAACGTCTCTCTCTAGATTCTCTGAATTCATATCTCAGCACACATAACACATTCAGGGAATCAAATAGTGAGTGTGCTCAAACACAGGAATTTTTTTGATCTGCAACTCTCTCTCTCCTAATAAATTTCACCTCACAAACAAAATAAACATGTCGATTTCACATGCAGATCCATCAATTTCATTAAGGTAATTTCTTGCAGTTTTTTTTTCTCACTAGATATTGGGGATTTTTTGATTAAATTTTGAACAACCTAAGTTTTTGAAGTTTGGAATTATGGTAATTTTTTTAGTCCAAATTGATTGGTGTGTTCATTGAAAAATTTGCAGATTGTGACATGCAATAAATTTCAGGGAGAAATTTCTCATAAACATTGCAGGTTGGTAAGTTTGAAACGTCTCAAAACGCTGCTATTTTTATGAAATTGTTGTTTGCTTATAATTGTTGGAGTTGATTTGAGGCAATTTTTTGTTCGTATTTTTTCTGTTATTTTTGTTTAGAGTGAATTATTGGAAAAATTGGAGTTCTTTTCGAAATTAATTAGTGTTGAATTTAGGGTTTAGAGGAGGTTGAATTTTAACAATGCTTCTGCTTGATTATGCTTTATTTACAAGCAAAATGTATATCCGATATTAATTATGCTTGTGGGTCAAAATATGGACATTTTTATATGCTTCTTTTTTTTTATGGTGTTAGCATATTTAAGTATATATAATTGTTATGTTGTAATCTGCAGGTGACAGTTTTGAAGTGCGCAGAACTGCATTGTATAAAAGATGGTATTATATGATTTACCCCTTTTTCAATTTACTGCTTCCGAGTTAAATTTACTTTTATAGTTCGCGTAATTATAGAAAGGTGCTGTAAATGTGTAGACTGGGAACCTCTCTGACAATGGAAGTGATAATTTTAGCTGGAGTAGTGATGATGAGCTAGAGAAAGAGAAAGAAGTTTTTGATTCTGGCTCGTCTTTGACTACCCTCAATGCAGGTGCCTTTACTGGTACGGCTGAGGTGAGTAATATTATATTTCGTGTACAATTTTGCTTACTAGACTGAGTAAGTACGTGTTATAGAACTTTGTAAATGTATGCAACTTGAAGTTCTCACATAGTGGACTTAGTAACTGTTTTATATAGAGGAATGTCTGTTTGTATCCAAAGTGCTTTTTGTTGTGAAAGAGTATTGACAGCATACGGAATAAAAGGCTGCTTTTCTATGCCTTCTTTCTTTGTAGTTTATTAAATCTGGCAATTTTTGATTCCAAAGTCATTGAAAGCCTCTCAGTTTCTGAGCACAAAAATTGCCTGTGTTTTCTCTGTATGTAATATTGTAATCTGTAATCCCTTTACAGAACAGATATCTGTATAAGTAAATCATAATGAGATGCTGTAACACAATTTCCTTTTGATTGACCGACTTTCTTTGTGTATCCTAAGCAAGTGCAAGCCCCACTTTGATTTTGCACGAAAACATTGACTACCTTTGAAACTCAGCATTCTGTATGAGCATTGCTATAACAAATTGCAATTTCGTTACTTTGCATTTTATATGAGTTTGACTTATATTTGACTACCTGAGCCCCAAGTATTATGCTATAATTTTCTTTCAATATGGTTTTGTTACAAAAGAGCAACGTACAACATGTTCTATCAACAATGTGCATGCAGGAGTATTTGTAGGACGTGGCAAATTATCTCTTTATCATCTTCTGGATCTTTATTTGATAAATTTTCTATGTATAAGTGCCTTTCATACTGCAATCTTTAGATGTCTAGTTTTTGCTTACGTTACCAGCCACTAGGGTCGAGGGGAATGTTTAGCTGCAGCGAGTATGTTTATGCCACCACGATTGTGGTGCCTCTATGTCTATGGTTACCAGTTTGTAGAATTGTAGAATTGTTTGGTAGTCCAGAATCCAAATTGAGAAAGTGAGTGATTCTTTTTGGTTTGTAGTGTTGATGATGAAAGGATTGGTTTTGTTGATCTTTGGGTCTTGAGAATCAGGTTTTAGACAATGTATCTAAAACCGGCTCTGCTAGAGAATGCAACGATAGCTTGCTGTATACTCCATTATTTGGTGTGCTTCTATTGATGTTATGGGATAAGAGGGTAGGTAGGATGCCAAGATGAATTGAATTTTTGAAGTATTATCATGTAACCCATGGAAAATCATTTTGAGGATATATAATTGATTCTATTCTCTAGTCAATCAATTAAGCTTTTCGAAGGTTGAAGTATTTTGCTACTAGCACTTTGCTTAGTATGCGTGCGTTGGAATTTGAGAGATAAATCTGCAGGGGCCAATGTTCCTTTTCTGATTTTCTCTCATTATGGTTAAAAATTTTATGTACATGCTTTATGCCTTCTTGTAATGTTCTTATCACAAAGCAATGTGTGATGCTCTAGTAATTTGTAAAGAACAGTTAATACAGAGTACAACATGATTTCTTTGTTGATTTCAGTCCCAAATGTGTGAGAGAATGGGGGGTTTCCTGGTTACGTAAGCATAATCTGTATATTTGTTCCCACAAATCATAGGCAATTCTTCAATAATCTTTAAGTTCTAGTTTGTTAAGATATTTATTGTCTACTAAGCTTAAAATCCATGTCTCTGTTTTTTTTTATCTTATTTTAAAGGGAAGCTCCTCTTCCGGGCCTTCCTCGACATTGTTTCGCCATTTTGTTGGAGCAGGTTTCTCTGAAAATTTGGTCGCCAAAGCAATCGAGGAAAATGGTAAATTTTCCCCTTCATTTGATGTATTAAATCATGCTCCTATGATGTCGTTCAACTTCCTAATTATCTTTTATCATTGATTTATTTTATTTGAGCAGGAGAAGGGGATATGGACTCCATTCTAAATGCTCTTCTTACTTATTCGGTTAGTAAATAACCAGCCTCATCTCTATCTTTTTTGTTTCATTTACAATTATAATGGATTATGAGACTTGGTATGACATTTCTGTTCCAGTTATGCTACTTTTCTTATATTGTGGCTAAAGTTTGGTCCGTTAGTCCTTTTTCATTTTACTTGATGTAATTATGGCCTCTTGCTTTTGTGATTTGATATCATGATATGAAGTATTTGAAAGTGTATAATATTCCGTCATTCTCTTAAAGAGTCTAGAAAGATATACGGATATCCCATATTGTAGTTATGGCCTATTGTTTTTGTCTAGAAAGGTGATTTGACATCATAATATACTTTAAAGTGCTTAATATTTGTTATCTCCAAAAGAGTTTAGAAACGATGTGTGGTTTGGATATTTTCTTTAGTGTCAGAGTGTTAGTTCATAGAGGATAATATCCTCACACGACCTCCAGCACTAGCAGCAGCAATAGGGAGGCCAAGGTGGCTGGGTTGTAGTGGTAAATCCTGCCACCTCAGACTGCTCTGACCCTTGAGAAAGAAACGTTGTCTGTTGTACATTGGAGAAGTATTTTCGATGAGAAGCTAAAAATAGATGCTCGATATTGAGGTTCGTGTAGAGAAGACCGAAGCCTGATAAATAACTTATACAAGATTATTTAGGATATGTGCTTCATTTCTTTAGATATTCATGTGCATGTATGCTGTTCTAGGACTTTGGCAGACGGCAGTAGTTGGGAATGAGACTGCATTTTTGTTTTAAAATTGCAATTCATCAAAATACCTTAAATACCTTATTTCTACCACAAAGAGAGGTTGTATACTTGTATCTTATAAACTCCAGAAGATTGAGCAGGTGCCAATATGTGGTTACTCAAGGACAGGATGAAGCATGAAAGTTGTCCAAATATAAGATACTATGGGAATGGGATTCATGTCTTTGAATATTGCATGTGTGTGGATGTAGAATGTTGATCTCTGACTCTGGTATAATTGGAAAATAGATTGTTGTGTGCTATGAATTGTCTGTGAAATGGTAAGTACCCTTTGTATTTTGTCTACAATTTTCATAATTGAAGTCCCTTATAGATCTGTCTTCTTCTGCTGCATACCTTCAAGGTGATCAAGTACTCGATAAGAATTTAATATTACTTATCCAAAAAATAGTATAAGTTGGAGAAAACAAAAGGAAATGAGATAGATTAGAACAGAATAAGGAAATTTAAGTTAGAAAGTCAAATGAGATTTGAGAGTAGTAGAACTAATTGCAAAAGGTACCTAGAAAAAAAAATCTAAAAGAAAAGAGCAGTTATATTAATATGTAGTAGTATTGATACATTAAAGTCATTGAGGAAAAACAATGCAAAAAATGGCCATGCTGCCTGTGCACAAGAAAGTGGCTGCATGTATAAGTAACAAGGGACATAAGAAGATTTCATAGAACTAGAACGAGTAGGAAAAGGTGAAAAATTAGTAAAACGGATGCTAGATGTTTTCTGTCACTTGATGCCACTATCAAGGATTATATCTTCAGTGAGGCATCATCTTGCAGTGTTTTTGTAGGTCTTCCTCGTACTTGGAACACTTACCACAAGCATACTACTCCTGATGGACAATGACTACATTCAAAAATCTATATGCAATTTATCCCGAATTTTGGAAAAAATATTACTTCATATGGAGTGGTATCTATACCTTACACACTAATTGGAGAATAAGAAAACAATCTAATATTACTAGAAACTAGTTTCCTAATTGCAATCAACAGGCATTCAAAGATTTTTTTTAACAATCACGTTAATCCCACTGACATTGAACTTCCATTTATTCTGCATCGTTCTCTTCCTCTTATATACAAGTTAACCATGACGTAAGGAGCATCGAGTTGGGTATGGAACGTAAATGGGTACGGGGGATGGGAACGGAAAATGGGAAATCTTTAATTCTAAAGGCTGGTTGAGAAAGATTCTAATAAAGTTAAAATAAATTATCAGAAAAAATTAGGATCCGAATTTTCAAATAAACAAGAACATCAGGCCACCAAGGTGATAGGAAAAATTACCATGATCCATATATAAAGCGAACAGCATGCCGAAAGATGAAAGAACAAAAGGTAGAAGTCCAAAAAGAAGTATAACATGATACAAAAATAAAAATACAAATCAGCAGCCATGTAATTGAATCTTGAAGGGAGAGAACAGTGTTTAGAGAGTATTAGAGAATAAGAGAACTAGATAGGTGAGAAGAAGCCAAGGAACAGTTGCCCTAGGTGTAAGTCAACCACTGATCATGTTTTTCCTCCTTTCTATTATTTTTCTTTTGAAATAAAAATCTGGGTCAGTAGGCTCGGACGCCGCGTGAGATTCAATGACTGTCCCCAAGAAGTTCCTTGCCGTCCTCCTCTCGTGCCATCCCTGAGATTTTGGAGACGTTTTACGGATGTCTCCATGCCGTCTTCGTATTATCTCCGTCCAGGGGATGCTTCCTAGTAGGCGTCCTCGTGCTTCATAAACCATGTCTTTCCCAAGTAATAAGAATGAGTGGTGGATCTATGAAGCAGTGGAAATGAGGGTGAACTGTTAACAACATGTAAGGTGCAAATTGGATTCATTTAACCGTGTAGAGACGAACTTTGAGGAAAAAGATCAATTGAAGGTTCACGGTTGAGACTTGAGCATTGAGATCTTGACAAAATAAGCTTCGTTTTCAGAACCTTCTTTTGATGGAAAAGGTTGGAGCAGTTCATCCATTTTCTCTGTCTTATTTTGAAATTTATGTGAATCATCTTACATATTTGGCTCTTCTCCTGCTGTAGAGCTGGAGTAGCAGAGATAATAATAGCAGCAGCAGTGACATTGGCCTGAATTGTTGCTGCAAGGGATCTGTGTCTTGTGTCAACTTGTTTTCTCCCTACTTGGTCTACACTGTAGAACTTCAGCCATTAGCCTTGTTTTGTCACTTAGGTGTTGTTTGGTTGCAATTGAGAAGTTATACTTCCCTTGTTTTTGCAATTGCTATGTAGTTTCACTTCCTGGATTTTAAGTAATATTATTGCTTGAGCATAGGAAGTCGGAATTTCCGTAGGAAGTTCTACTTACCTAGGGGGAGGGGGGTAGGTAAGCAACTTCCCCTGTATTGTGGGGAGTAGAACTTCCTAGGAAGTTCCACTTCATATGCTCATGTCAATTATACAACCTCTCTAGTTCTAGCTTCCTAGGAAATTAGACTACCCATGATTTACGATGTCAACAAAACGACGCCTGTATTCCTCCTCACTTCGTTCAATTAAACTTCCTTTTACCTTCTTCCTAATGTTGGTGAAAATGTTGTGTATGATTGAATCTATGAAATTCTTCCACTACTTGATTATAGAGGTTTCACCTTCTCGAGTCAAAAGGTGAGCGAGTAATATATTTTGGAAGGTTTACATAATAGGCACACCTCAATCTCTCATAAAAGACTAATAGGAAACTGATAAATCCTAAATAGTGCATATGATATAAGCCGATGATACCACTTCTAGGCAATAAACCCAAGCGATTTTTCAATTCGATGAACTGAAAAAAATTGTAAGTGTAGGATGTCAATATGCAGCATTTCTAAGAGGTTATTGACTTAATAAGGAGTGAAACAGAAATACACAAGCTGGAAACAAAATACATTCTGCATAACTGGGAGATGAATAGTATGTAACTGTTACAACATACTCCGGGACTGGAAACTGCAAATGGGGTGCTTGCTTCTGATTGAAACTTTTGGCGTCTAAATTGGCAGTCATGTTGATCTGAATCGCCAAAATTGCTTGACAGTTTTCACTTTTATTATGTCTGGAAATGTTGGCACAGCTCATTTGAGTTAAAGATAAATCTGCTGGCCAATCTGCAAGGTCAAAGATGACCTACAAAATTGTGATTAGGGCTTAAAGAGTATGGTTGGTGGTGGTAACTGGTAAGACCGTGAGGCTAATGTATTCTGGAATAGTACAGATTACTCTATGACATTTGATATTGACTTCACAATTATCATGGAGTGTGATTACAATTTACAAGTCACAAATAAATAAAATAATCCTGAGCTATCGGCCTATTTGGATAGAATCCCCCTCTGATACTAAATTGATGGAGAATAGCTTCAGTCAAATCTTATATAAATTCTTTGCAAAGTGGTGAGGAAGGTGGTCGTGTTTCTTCTTGAATGGGTAGTCAAGGTCTTAATTAGCTTGGTGGTGTTTCTTTTATTTGGCAAGGAGGCTGAAGAAATGCCAACGGTTTTCTTGAGAAATTGTATGTGTCTTGTATCACCAAAAAAATGAGATTGACACTCGTGTTTTTCAGTTTTATTCTTAAACAATGGTTGTTAAGTGTGATGAACTCTGATCACCTCAAGCAATTCAGGAAAGCACATCTATGACTCAGCAATAATCAGATAAGAAATAGAAGAATTTAAGAGAGAAATAGGGAATAGAGAAGAGGAAGGATTTTGTATTAAGAAGAAAACTAACGAAATACAAAAATGGTGAGCAATCCCAGAGGATCCCTGCTCTGCCAAGCCAAGTATTCCTTTCAATAATCAGATGCCGTCACATGCTATTGCCTCCTCCCTTTGATTGGCATTCTCTTACCCTTGTAAGTAAATATGACATAATAACAAAATCACAACCCTTCTAACTGTCTGGCAGCATTTTCCTTGGTTCGCCCTGTTGCGCGTTGCTTAGGTCAACAACTTAGGTGTGTTGAGCACATGGTGTTAAAACAAGGCCGCATTGTATCTTATCGCCCGTGTCGTAATGGTTTTCAAATCTACCGAACCGAAACTACCCGAATCGTAAAGGGCTAAAGGCGTAAAAAACCGTGCTTTAGATGGGTTCAAGGGATATCTCATGGTCTGAGCTGATGTTTGGCGGTACGACAACCGCATCATCCCCGAACCCGCATCACCATGACCGTTACCGCGATCGTGACCGAAACCGCATTTTCGAATTATGGTTGAGCACTTGAGCTGAGGCATTACACTGAGAAATTAGAATACATACAATAATAATGAGGGTGTGAACTTGGTTAGGGTTTCCTTAATTAGGTTTTAATGCTCTATCTCCTTTTTCATTGTTATGTTGAGGACAATCCTCTTATTGACTTTCTTTGCTTCCTCAAATTAAATTAGAAGCCATTCAATAAACATTGGTTCTTATAAGTTAGAACAAGAAATCTTAGCCCCTCATCAAGGTTTTTAAGTTCCTTTTTTACGAGGTGATTGTATAGTTAGAGTCAAGTATTACGGTCACAGGGTCTGAGGGATACTTGACTTTCTTTTACAAGGCAGAGAGAGTTAGAGTTGCATTTCGTAAAAACAAAGGTGTACAGCAGTTGCATCTTTTAAGGGATTGGGTGTTTTGTCCTTTGCACCTTTATCGTACATGGGTGACACCTCCTTGGTGTCTTTCTCTCATATATCTCATTACAACATATTAAGAAAACCTAATGATGTACTCATAGAAATATGCACAATAATAAGAAAAGATAAACTACACAAGATCTTGTGAATTTTCTAAAACAAAGAAATTGATTACTATGATCTTGAACTTCCAATTATTACCTCATTGCGGTGTGAATCAGCTTCATATTGCGGTGTTGTGAATTGCGATGTCTTCTCTCAAAAGTGTGTATAATAATTTCCATTGTAAATCTTGCCTTGTGTATTTTGTTGTTTGTTAAGCGTAGTCCCAGCTTACCTCAAATCTCCTTATTCTTGAAATTGTCCTTATTACAGCATATATTAATAGAATTCATTCAAGCCACTATTTTGTAGTGTCTTAACTTAGTATCACTTTAGTGATCAATGATCGGAAATCAGCTACCACTTTAAGAGAAAAAAAAGTATTCTGTTCTTTTGAAATTCTTGTGTACAACTTGATTAGAAGCATTTTCTGCTTCCTTCTTCCATTAAAGGCTTAAGAATTTGTCTGGCAACCAGTAGCTGATATTCTTTTGTGGCTTTTCTTTTGTCATGACAATTTCAAGTTAGGATTATGTGTGTGAGTGCTTTCCTGAGATTTCTCCCTATTTTGAATTTCTCTCATACCATCTTATCCAGAAAGCTTGAAGTTTACAATGTTATCATGTGTACGGCATAGTGTGTACCCTCTTGAAAAACCATCTTACTCGTTCCATTCACAATTGGATTGCAAGCTCTTGCCATCTTGGAGGACTTTATTTGGCCATCTGACATGAAAAGTTTTTTTGACTTGTGCTCTTAGTTTTAAAAAGCGCGCCCAAGGCGCGCCTAGGCGCAAGGCGAGTTCAGGCGACAAGAAAAACGCCTGGAACAACCCAGGCGAGGCGAGCAACGGTAGGCGCACGGAAGCGCGCGCTTTCTGCGCCTTTTCAAGAGGCGTGAGGCGCAAAAGGCGTTCGCCTTTAGGGATGAGGCGCGCGTGAAGTCCACCTTCTCCCTTTTTTTAAAAATATTTAAAGGTTTTTATGTTGTGAAACTGGAAATCCTAAAAAAGGCATCTGAGAGAACTCGAAACCCTAAAAAAAGCCATCTGAGAGAACTCGAAAGCCTAAAAAAGGCATCTGAGAAAAACCTTTAGATGGTCGCCACTGCTGCTTCTCGCCGGCGGTCGTCTGTCGCAGATGGTCGCTGCTGCTTCTCGCCGGTGGTCTTCTGTCGCCGGTAAGTTTTCTCTTTTTCTTTCGGTTGTCTTCTTTCTTCTTTTTTCTTTCTTTCGGTGGTCTTCTTTATTTCATTTCTTCTGTCACTCTATTTCGTCTCTTTCTTTCTCCTCTTTCTTTCTTTCTTTCTTTCTCTGTCTTCCTTTTACTCTATGTCTATTTCGTCTCTTTCTTCTTTCTTTATTTCATCTATTGTGCCTTTTTTTTCTTTTTCTTTTCTTCCTCTTTCTTTCTTCTCTCTATCACTTTATTTATTTATTTATTTTTATTTTTTTTTAGAGAAAGTGACTGTAATAGACTAATAGGTAGTGAGTTCAACAAAAAAAAAAAAAATTCAAAAGTTCCGTTAGGCTTTATTTCTATCACTTTTTTTTTTTTGAAAGGTCTATCACTTTTATTTAATGTAGAGTCACTGGCTGTAGTACTTTGATGGACTATGTCTTCTTATATACTTTTATGGGTTTTAATATATTTAGTTCATTTTCTTTTCTTTATATTTAGTACTTTGACTTGGTGCGGTATTTTAGCGATGAACTATGTCTTCTTATATACTTTTATGGGTTTTAATATAATATTTATGTTGTTTTAAGTATTAGAATGCTTCTATTTTTTATTTCTAAGTTTTTTGGCACCTAAGGTGCGCCTCGCCTACGAGATGCGTGCGCCTTCGCCTTGCGCCTTGCGCCTCAGTGCGCTTCGCGCCTTGCGCCTTAGTGCGCCTTGCGCCTTTTAAAACTAAGCTTGTGCTCAAAATTTGTTATCCACGACCAAGAATCCACTTAGAGTCCTGGAGAACTTTAATGAGATATTATTATCTTCTGATCTCCATCTTCAGGTGTGTGTGTGTCCTGGAAAATGGAGTACACAATATCATATCTAGAATTAATGCTTACAATCTAGCTGCCTCTTTGGACTTAGGTTTCTCTGCTTTGCAGCTGTTTCCTAGATTAAATTCTATGAATCTCAGGCTTGGGCAGAAAAGCAGAGCAAGTACAAGTATTAGTAGCATAGCAAAATGCTAGTGCATCCGAGAATTCTTAATTCGCTAGCTGTAAATAGCCCCGGACAAAAGATTATCCTGAACCTACGCAGAGGTATTGACGGAGATTTGAAAATAGAGCAGAACAAAATGAGAATGTGATACGAGGAGATAGAAAAAAAGACAGGGAAGGGCTCACCCACATACCTACTCATAACGGTCAAAGCGAGCCCCTTCATTTCATTATTTCTATCTGAGCTCAGGACAGTGTTAAAAGACGTGTATTTGTGTTTCTGTCTTTAAAGACTATATCATTATCTAGAATCATTGCTTAGAACAGGCTACCTCAGTACCTCTTTCGACTCTGGTAACTCGGTTTCTCTATCAAGCAAGTTGTTCCCTACATTGAAACCTATTATATTTGAGGTCAGGACAGTGTTAAATGACGTAAGATGCTCTTAAAGCTCTTGGAGCTTAGGCATGAGGCTGGACGTGGAGGCACACACCTAGACCAAGAGAGGCACACATCCCGATTAAACCATGCAGTCATTCTTATAAATCCTACTTCATATCACAGAAAATCGCCTATTACATAAATGGGCTATAAAAAATCTACCTTTTCATTGTATTGCATGTTAATGCTATAACATGTAAAAAGATAGGGCCAAGATTTATTCCATACCTTGTTAAACAAAACTAAAGGAGGACAAGAGCTTAAGGATGCACCTGCCATGACTATATCCGCTTGAGACAGTTCACACAACAGGCAGTTATGTTATTTTGAACGCTGACATTGTAATGCTGCCTGCATTACACTCATAATATATGAAGGATGGGCACACAGCTTATTTCCTTGTTTGTTCCTGGAATAATCATTTATGACTTCATCCAATGAAATGGTTAGCAGATTTGCAAGATGGTGTCATGTATTGAATTTTTCTAATGTATGTCTCTTCAACTTTTGTCGTTCTTTTTCTATATTTGGCATTGACTTGTTATTGATTATCAGGCCTTGGAAAGCTCTCCTTCAGATGTGCCAGATATTGAAAAGCCTTCAGCAAGAGAGCAAAATGGGGTCTTTGCTGAGAGAATTAATGACATGTTTGGTCATGTTAAGAATGCTGACTCTGATCAGAAGATCGATGCTGATTCGGATTTCTGGTCCTCAGATTATGAAGAAAATATCCCTGAGGATTTGTCTGATTCAGATAGTTGTCTCGGAATGGAGGTGACTCACATATTTACTCATGTACCATGTTGTCTTTGTATACTTCTCTAACAATATATAATTTGCATTTTTCCCAAATTCCTCTTTTGTCAATCATCAATAGTGTTGAGTGTTGCTATATTATAATGATGATTGTTTACTTTGTTCTCGGGGCATAAAAAGAATTTCAAGGTGTATAATATTGAATTATGAATTTGCTATTTTATTTGAGATTGAGGATCTTGTAACTACATATTTATTGTCGATTGCAGGAAACGTCCGGCCCTTTGTCAGAAAAGGAGCAGAAACTATTGTTTTTGACCGACATGGGTTATCCCGTGGAAGAAGTCTCAATAGCAATAGAAAGATGTGGTATGTGCAACAATATCTGTAGAACTTTTAAGTACTTAGTATTCTCTATTTACATCACTTGATTGTGTAAATATCTGTTTTGATGACTTTATAGATCCTTAACCCTAAACAAATAAAGTCAAGCTCTTTTTATTTAGATAACTGATGCTAACTACATATTAAAATAAATTCCTCACCATATGGCAAGCATGTACAAATTACAAACTAACAAACCAAGCAAGAACAAGAATACCATGTATGTAATATAAACACTAAGATGACACTTAGAGATGGCGGAGGTTGAAAATTCTTGCAAAGATGTTCATTGTAATATTGTGAAATGGGATGAAAACTCGTCTCCGTTTTTCCTGGAACTTTTTTTTTTTGCTTTATTAAGAAATAGAATCTGTGAAAGGTTTAGGAATGTTATGTGACAAAGATATTAGCCTAAGTGTTAAAAAGTAAAAAATTGGTTGGACACTCAATCAAGAAAGAAGAAAGGAGTCTAGAAATATACTATGTACTACTAACAAGTAAAAAAAAAAATGTTTTATTTTAAGGTAAAATATTGAGAAGTCAACAGAGTTATAACAGTGTTAGGTTTCAGGTCCCTAACCCTAAACAAAAAGGTTGAGGATCTTAACCCTAAACTTTTTCAAAGTTGAGGTCCTTATAGCTACCTTAGCTTGTGTTGTGATGCACCATAGCTTCTTTTTTTCCCCCCTCTTCACATGTGATTCTAATAGTTGTTTCAACCTTTTCGGCATGTAGGTCCAGACTCCTCACTTGAAGAACTAGCTGACTTCTTATGTGCTGCTCAAATGGCGAGGGCA
The DNA here is from genome assembly GCA_947648045.1 of Beta corolliflora. NCBI lineage: Eukaryota > Viridiplantae > Streptophyta > Magnoliopsida > Caryophyllales > Amaranthaceae > Beta > Beta corolliflora. Next base: position 59,851 of record CANSZD010002767.1, on the reverse strand, counting down.
TCTGATAGTACATATGTTGATCCACCAAAACAACCAAAGGTAGTGTTTTGACACAAGTTGTTAATAAACTTAGATGATGATCTTCATTAATTAACTGAAGTTCAGAAAATTGAAATGATAGATAGCAAGTATTTGAGTGACTTGACACAAGTTGTTATGAACTGAATAAACTTAGATGATGATCTTCATTAATTAACTGAGGTTCAGAAAATTGAAATGATAGATAGCAAGTATTTGAGTGACTTGACACAAGTTGTTATGAACTGAAATATGGGCAGATAAATTTAAGGGAAGATGATGAAATTTATATATAAACTGAAATACAGAGAATTAAAAGATATCAAGTATTCGGAGTGACATGAACACTCCCAAGCTAACAACTAGAGGAAACTCTTAATAATTTTCTTCATGCCTTTATCTCTCTATTCTGTTATATTTATAGAGCTAACTCGCCTGCTTTCTCTCCAAGCTAAACCAATTGTGTTGTACTTCTAATATTACCCCTCACCTATACCCAATGCATAACACTACCGGCCACCAAAACTTCTGTCTTATCCTCAAGGTGGATTGGAAGTAGCACCAAATTTCCGGCCTTGACAGCGTTGGTCCATGTACTCTTTGAAACTCTGTTCCCACAGTCGCTCAAGCTCCTCCTGGGTGATTGTTGGTTTGAGTGTTGTGGACTCAAACGTGTGCGAAAAATGGATGGGTTTAATAACCATTGAGTTTGGTTGATGTCTAAGTTGGGTGTTGGGGTAATCAGTGTTTAAATTTTGGGCTGAGGAAGTAAGTGGGCACAGGGTGAGAAATATCAGTAAGAGGTCTTGCCAGTTTTGAAGGATAGACAATGGGGTTCTAATCAGAAGGCCTAGACATGTGCCCTTCTAGGAAGTTCCCCTTTCATTCCCTGCTCTCATTCAGTATCACCTTTGGCACCCTATTCTGATTCTCTCCTTTTCGGCAACCTACTTCATCAGCATTAACTCCTCCAACAGAACCGCCACAAGCACCACCAGTGAACCCACCGATGAAATGACCGGGACCACCTCCAGATCCACAACCCACAGATCCTCCTTCGACTTCTCTTCCTCCTCTCCTTCTGGCATGGTCAACAATTCCAATTGTTTCACCAATACAACACCTAGTCCACGAATTTCGCTCAGTCACGAGTCTGAGCCCCCTTCACTGGCCAGGCTACCTACCCCAACAATGTGCTCAGGTCCACCTCCGGGAGCCACCACAAAATTCAGTCCTATGGGCTACGGGTCTGCTGGAGCTGCCAATAGAAAATGCCTCCTTCACCTCGACTCACTCCACCATCTGTACCACTGCCGATAAATCCTTGTTGACCATCACCAGTGTAACACCTGCATGAACACTGATACACCAAATTTACTACTATCAAAATCACCATGCTTAAAATCGCCTCCTCCACTCAGCCACCGAAAGTCACTGGACCCTTCGCTAGATCCAAAAAGTTGGATCTGTCACTGCCAAAATCTCGTGGACCTCTGGTTTTTACACCACTTATTCCTCCATCAGCAGCATCACCGGCAATTTCCATTAACTGGTTTTGGTGGATTTGCTTTGATTTCTTGGGAGAGCTCTTAGCTTGAAAATGAGTTTGATTCTCCATGAACTTGGCCAACTTCTGGTTCATACGAGCGATCCATCAAACAAGCGCTGTTGCCGAGAACGAGAGGAGCTGGAAAGCTTCTTTCGCGGGTGGGTTGCGGCTGGGCTCAGACCCAAATTTAATGGGGAGCTCTTGGATTTGCAATTCTGCTCGGATCTCAACCTATGCTGCTTGATGGAGTTTTGCATTTCAGCGAGCTCCTGCTCAACTGAATTGAAGCGGAGCGAGATGTTAATAGATACCAATAATTCACCCAGCAAAGCATTCTCTGAAACCAAGTTATGAACTGAAATCTGGGCATGTTAATAGACGGCTAGACGCCAATATTTCACCCATAAAAGCGTTCTCTGAAACCAAGTTATGAACTGAAAATCTGGGCAGATAGATTCAAGTGAAGAAGATGATAATTATCATTGGTAAACAGATGCAGAAAATTAAAGATAGATATCAAGTATTCGAGTGACTTGGCACAAGTTGTTAATGAACAGAAATCTGGCCGAATAAATTTAAGGGAAGAAGATGATGATTTTTATTAATAAAGTAAAACACAGAAAATTCAAAGATAGAAGTAGATATAGAGTATTCGAGTAAATTGACACAATCCCAAGCTAACAACTAGAGGAAACTCTCAATAATTTTCTGTTCTCTTAGTTCATAGAGCTAACTTGATTTCTCTCCAAGCTAAACTAATCATGTTGTACATTCAATATTACCCCTTCCCTCTCTCAATGCATAACAGTGTTCTTTAAGAAAACTAATAATGCTTATAAATTGTTTTAAGCAGCTTTTTAAGAAGAGGAAGCTGCTTGAGTACGAGTTAAAGAGAAAGAAGCAAAAGGGGCTTTTTGAAGATGAAGAGCAGATTCGCCTTCCCAAACCCATGATAGGGTTTGGAGTTCCTACTGAGCCAAGTCTTCCTTTTCATAGAAGATTACCGGAGACCGCCTTAGCTCCTCCGTACTTCTATTATGAAAATGTGGCACTTGCTCCTAAAGGAGTTTGGGACACAATCTCCCGTTTTTTGTATGATGTTGAACCTGAGTTTGTTGATTCGAAGTACTTTTGTGCTGCTGCAAGGAAGAGAGGATATATTCATAACCTTCCAATAGAAAACCGATTCCCACTTCTTCCTCTTCCCCCTCGCTCCATCCATGAGGCATTGCCCTTGACTAGGAAATGGTGGCCACATTGGGATACAAGAACGAAGCTTAACTGTCTGCAAACCGCAATTGGTAGTGCAAAGCTGACAGAGAGGATCCGCAAGGCTCTTGAAGATTATGATGGTGACCCGCCTATCCATGTTCAGAAGTACGTGCTTGATGAATGTAGGAAATGGAATCTGGTTTGGGTTGGGAGAAATAAGGTTGCCCCCCTTGAACCCGATGAAGTAGAAATGTTGTTAGGTTTTCCTAGAAACCACACAAGGGGAGGTGGAATAAGCAGGACAGATCGATTTAAGTCACTTGGCAACTCATTCCAGGTATGCTAAGATCTTTTGTTTATGTTCCTAAATTCCCTAGTTGTAAAGTATGACCTTCTGTTATCTTCTTTTCATTTTTATTCCAAACTTCAGGTTGATACAGTTGCCTACCACCTTTCTGTCTTGAAAGATTTGTTCCCAGAGGGTATCAAAGTGCTCTCTCTTTTTTCTGGAATAGGAGGTGCTGAAGTTGCTCTTCATCGTCTGGGCATACCTTTAAAAACTGTTGTTTCAGTGGAAATTGCTGAAGTAAATAGAAATATTCAGAGGAGTTGGTGGGAACAGACTAACCAAAAAGGTATTTTGGTAGATATTGCTGATGTGCAGCAGCTGACTAATGATAGGTTGGAGCAGCTAATAAGTTCATTTGGGGGCTTTGATTTGGTTATTGGAGGAAGCCCTTGCAACAATCTAGCAGGTAGTAATAGGGTAAGTAGGGATGGGCTCGAGGGTAAGGAATCATCTCTTTTCTTCGATTATATCCGTATCTTAGACTCAGTAAAGGGTATCATGGGGAAGAAACAATGACCAATTGTAATCTACATTTTTCCAGATGTACTCTATAAGCCCCTGGCTATTTAAGCTCGAATAGAGTAATCTGATAAAATACTACTAGTTGTTTAACGTTCAAGGTGGTAGTTAAGTGTTAGTATCATCATTGCTTTAGAATTCTGAGGAATAATATTTATTGAGAGCGGACTTTAACCAATTTATGCCCTTGGTTATCATGTCCACTGTATTCTTGTGTGGACAGAAGCAGATTCTGCATGTAACATTGAAATTATTTGAAATAATCTTCACATCAGCGAACTTGTTGGATCTCAATCTTTTTTTTTCCTTTTTCTTTTTCTTTTTCTTTTTGGAGATCATGTGCAATGAAAAGATTTGGCGTAAAATGCTTCGTTCTATTTACCTTGATGTACCCCTTTAGGGGGCGTTTGGTTCACAAAGTGGTATAGGTTTGGAATAAGGAATGAAATCAGGGTGGTATGGGGTTGGAACTTGATACTTGATTCCATGTGTTTGGATTTATCTTGGAATGAATTTTTTTCTTTTATTTTTATGCCGAAAGGTTTGGTATGAGTCATACCCACTCCCCTTAAACCCCATACGCTATGGGTTTGAGGTATAGGTTTAGAAATGTAAAATATTGCAAACAAACACTAGGTATAGGTTTTAGTCAAATTCTAAACCATACACCATACCTTATTTTCTTTAACCAAACACCCCTATTCATTTGGGTGATACAGATTGTGTTGTCTTCATAGACTAATGTTGGACTATTGGCAATTGATCATACACATTCTTTTTTAATTTCACTAATCATTGACTTAAGCCCTGCACATTTACATTGTTCCTCATAAAGTGCATTGTGCATGGTACATTAGTATGATATTGTTGCCGTGAAATTTTATGATTAAAATTCGATTTGAAACGGACAAAATCAAATGGTCTATGATAAGGACTAATTCAATCAGAAGGCTTGCTCAAACTTTGATGGATTCGTGGGCAAGAGTATCAACTAGTCCAAGGAGCCAGAATCCGCAACCGCGGCCTCTACTCAATTCATATCTACATCACCAAAAGTTAGATTAAAGGATAATTTGTCAAAACAGACTTTTTAGATATCAACTTTTGTTTGGGAAACGACCATTTATAATTTTTTTGGCGATTTAAGGCGTCAAAATTTTATTTTCTTTGTGAGATACAACCTTACCATATTTTCATGCCTTGACCTATCGGTTTCCGCCATTGACCTACCGGTTTTCGCATTTTTATATACCACTTTTTCTATTAATGCTTTGAATGTGCATCGGGTTTTTCCTTTTGCCATACCCTTTCCCCTCCATTTTTTCCTCAAAAGAGTGTATAAATTTGACGCACATGTAGAGCACATGAGGAATTGAAGTGGGTCAACGTTGGAAAGTCAACGTCGGAAAATAGGGTAAGGTTGTTTCTTTGAAAAAAAATAAAATTTTAAGGTGTAAAGTTTAGAAAAATTATAAAAGTTGTTTCTCACAAAAAATCTTCCCTTCATCCCTTAATAGGCTTTCCATTTCTATTTTTGGTACTATTCACAAGTAAAGGAAATCTTTCATATTTTTTTTCAATAGATAAGGAAAAAACAGTCAAGATGGGTCTTGTTAGATTCGTCTCATTGTGTAGATTACGAAAATCCTTTTATAATTTTTACTTAATATGTAATTAAAGATATTAATGATACAAAACATGCATTAGCGGGACGTGAAAAGGAGAAACGGAAAGTCTATTGGGGGGCGATGGAGTAGTATGTAAAAGGTCCGTTCGATAAATTACAACCCTAACTAAACAAGGGGTGCCATTATTTACTTGCCAATATTTTACTACAACCGTCTTTATTTTTATATGTATTTCTTTTTTTTTGGTTTATTTCATCCGGAAAAAAATGTCATCGAACCATTCGTTCTTTTAGGTGTTATCATGGTGGAACAGTCCTTTTTTTGGGTTCTACCATGGTATCCTCCAAAGAGGCCGAAAGATTACACCATGTGGGAACCTAAAAAATAAGGCGGTTCCACCATAATGGAACCTAAAAATTTTGGGGGTTTTTTAGCAAAAAAAAATATTTTCTATTTCTTTTAACAATTGTAAGAGAGAGAAGAAAGAAGAGGAGCCGGGAGGAGAGAGGGAGGACGAAGGAGAAAGAAGAAGAGGAGAGGGAAAGCGAATGGTGATTGTGGTGATAGTGGATAGATAACGGGTTTGATCGAAAAACGAGAAAAAATACGGTATATAAAAAAGGGAGGCAAATAGCAAATAGAAACATGCACCTAAATGCACCTAGAGGACGGTGCACCCTTCCGCTAAACAATATAGTTTTAATATTTTAAGAATGTATGATTTTGAGAAAAATGTTATTATTTGTTTGTTGAAAATCTTGCAACTTGTAAAACCCAAGGTAAAAACATGTCATGTTGCCATGCGTACTCCCCACACAATCAAATGAGACATATTAACAATAAAAATATGTATTTTAAGGCTGGAACTCATAACCTATTTATTTGAGATGCAAATGCACTAACTAACTACTCTACAATCCCGTGTTGGTCTTTGTAGGAAAAGAAATTATTTAAAGACAAGATAATATTTCTATTTTTAGAACGATTAAATACAAATGTATATATAAGTATTTATTAAGCTAATGTTAATAATAGCATGTCTTTTACCTTTCGGTATTCTTATATAAAAAAAAAACTTTCAAATTTTTATAATCTCCGGAATTAACACTATTACATCGGTTATATTCTTACAAATTAACCTAAATTTCGAAAACAAGATTGTATCATATTCTTTAATTTGTAAGTAATTATAAATATATATATATATATATATATATATATATATATATATATATATATATATATATATATATATATATATATATATATATATATATATATATATATATATATATATATACTCTCTTGAAGCCGAGGGTTATATTGATGAGTAATTCATATTATAATTTATCATGTAGAAAATTTAAGGAACTAGAATATCATTTTCTGAGCACAACTCAATATATATAACTCTTTTTTCCCACTTCTCTCAAGGGTTTGATTTAAGACTTCAAATTCACATTGGTAAATGATCCAGGGCATCGCCCAAGCCAACAACTAATTAGTCTTGAGAAGGAAACCATATGCAACCTGGTGCTAGAAAATCATTACACGACAACATAATTCGTTCTTCATATATATAAACAACGATTTTTTCACCAAGTATCCCTAAAGTTTTACGAAAATGTACCGGGTTTCCTTGTGGTTTGCTATTTGTTGTTGCGGCTTGAAGAATGGAACTCATATGGATTCAAGGGAGAAAAGATTGAAGTTTACTTTTTTGTGTTAATATATACTACACCCTCCGTGTTCCTATATTCTCTATTTGGAAGTTTCAATAAGTTGTTCATATTTTGAATCTTTCAATACATAATGTAATTTATGACTTAAAATATAGTCATATGATATCTTGTTTGATTCGTCTCGATATGCTTTTGGTATATCAACTTTTTATTATTTTAAAAATAAAATATTAGGATATTAATGTTCAAACATATACATTGGCAAGCGTGAAAAGGCAAAGTGTAACTATTATGAGAGAGTATTATTAAATTTGACTTGTATCTAACTTTTTTCTTCTCGTAGATTTGTATTTACAAATTCGGAACAACTATCTAAAATTCTAATAGTTGAATGAACACATTAGAAGTAACTGAAGTACCATACTTTTATATAGTTTTTAGGTGCAAATAAGTTGCATTTTAGGAGCATTTAGGTGCATTGTAGTTCATAGTTGCATATAATTACTTAAGTTGCGAAGTATTACTCCTTTCGTGTGTTTTTGGTATTCTTTGATGAATTTCGGGTATTGAGAACATAATTGGAGTATTATTGGAAAAGCTTTAGTATTTTGGAGCAATTGGAAGGAAACTACGTTGATAAGGATCGTTATGTATATATTTGAGGGCAAATTGGAACTAAAACAAAGTTGGAATGTAATAAAAGAATTGTAGAAATTGAGTCATGATGACTCTTTTATCCATAACTTTTGATTCGATATTGATAATTGGATAATTCCGATGGCGTTGGAAACTAGGCTTTGAAGAGATTTCCAACAATAGGTTTCACGGTCCAAGAAGAGTTATATCCCGGGAGATATCGGCTTGGCAAGTTGGCCCTTTTTGTCTTGAGACTTCCTACGCGCGCGCGATCACTTAATTCCGCCTCTTTCTTGATTTAATTGACCTTCATTATCTTGTAACTTAGTTTCCTACTAGTGTTAGGAGATACAATTTTATATTGGAGGATTATTTCCAATTAGGTTATGAGATATTATTCATTATTCAAGTTACACGTTATTTTGTTCTTAGGTTTTGTCTCTAGTTGGCCCTAGTTTATTTCCAATTGCTGTTTTGGAGATTCATCTTATATTCAAGTACTATTAATTAATCAAGTTTTATTCTTTCCATCCTCTTTTGTTTATTTAATCATGTTTTCAGTTATGTTTGTTGATTTTATTGCTATGAGTAGTGAGTAGTCTTTTTATCTAAGATTGAGTTGAGCCCTAATATGGATTGATCATGTAAATTGCCTCTAATTCCCATGTTGTTAAATTACTCCCTCAGTCCCTAAATAGAGTGTCCATTTTTCCATTTATGTTTGTCCCAAATAGATTTCCATTTCCTTATTTGCTTATGGGTCCACCAATTAAAATATTATTTTGCTTTCAACTTTTATAATATTACCCAACTTTCCCATATGGCGCACATTCTCTCAGCAATAAACAATTCACAAAAAGTGTACCAACTTGTATATTTAATTATGATTTAATACAACTAAGGTCCTACAGCATGATTTCTTGTATCTTTTGTGTCCAAAAGAAATGGACACTCTATTTAGGGACGGAGGGAGTATATGCTTAGGGTTTTATAAGATTGTTCTTATTGTCAATTTTCATCTTGATTTAGCCATAGTTTTATATGAACGAAAGTTGGAGTAGAAATTAGAATTATTTGTTTGTTGCTAAATTGTTATTTTATTAATGGTGTTTATCAACGAAAGTTGGGTCTTGATTTAGATAGTCTTGTCATTGATTTGAATTCTCCCATGAAAATAGGTGAGAACTAGAATTGGGAATTATTTGACATTGGTTCTTAATGCTTTTAATTATGTGTATGTGTAAGCCATGAAAATAGGAGACATACATGTTAGTTAGGTCTTTTACTATCACGAAAGTAAGTTTTTAGGTATGAATGACTAAGGATTTAGTTTCGATTCGTAGTTGTACTTTATTACTGAGTCATAAGGGAAAGTCAATCTCGTCTAAGTTATAATTGAATAACTGGCATAGGAGTTATATTTTGATCAATTCATATTGGTGGTGATGCTTAATCTTAGTGTTTAATTATCATAGTTATAATCGTTGATAATCTTTTGTTATTAGTTTAGCTATTAGTTTATATATTCTTCTTGATATTTGGATTGTATAGCTATTTCATTGTTTAAAATCAACTAGTATTCAATTTTGCACCTCCCCGAATTCGACTCGATATGTCTACGACACCGTTCACTTGCGGTATTAAAAAATAAAACCCTAATAGTAACGTATAGAAATAAAATCACATAACTTGAACCGAAATGCCTATACCAGGATTCCAAGAATGTCATAGTGCACGTGCACCACGAACAACACAACAAATATAAATCAGTTTTGTAAACTAAAGTTATGTATAGTGCAGGATATTGGGTTTTGCAATATATGAATTTTTTTAAATTAAGGTGTTATGTCATTATTCATTAATGATGTAGTAAGCTAATTAAGTTTAGGTTATTGTTTTGTTAGTGTTAAAAATAATTTAAAACAGTTATCGATTTACTTAAGTATTATTTTGATTCGGTTCAATTTAAAACAATTTTCAGTTCAGTTTAAAGCATCTAATTTTAGTTTAGTTTGTGTACGTTTCGTGTTTCAATTATGTTAAGTTGCAATTCATTTTAATGCAGTTAGCTTTTGATTATTACGCTTTTCCGTTATGGGTCCCTACATTCGGTTTATTCGGTTCGATTGGCTATCGGGTTTGAGCCAAAATGACAATTTCTATGGATATTTTGTTGGTCGTTAACCGTCCCGAAAAGACATTTCGGTTTTGTAACCGAAAATATCGATTCGCCATTTGTAATCCCCCACAATTTTATGAATTTTATAAATATATTTTAATGTACATTTATATATATTTTAGTTTTTAAATAATTAAATTCTTAAGTGTTGACTATTGTAAAGTCAAAGGGATTATTTAATGTTTTAAAATAATCAAATATTTATTTAGTCATACTTTGAAAATTATTTAATAGTTTAATTATTTTGAGTTGTAGTGTAAAAGATTTTTAAATTGGTTAGAGGAGCCTAACTCAACTCAAGCACCTAATCATTAATTGATTATTAAAAGCCCAAACACATTTCCCTAAACCCACAAGGGGTGACCTATATAAACCCAAACTAAACCCAAATTTCCCACACTAAAAATTACTCACCCTAATTTTCTCTCCTCTCTTCTTTTCTCTCTCTCCTCACTCGGCTCCCCCTCCCCTTCGGTCATCTTCCTCTTTCGGCTAGCACCGCCGACCACTCGCCGGACCACCACAGCACGATCGGCCCTCCTCCCTTTTGTCGTGTCTTTTGCTTTTCTCTTCTTCTTGGTTTTTATCTTCCTCCTTTATATTATTTAATGTTAAGTTTATGTTTTAAGGATTGATTTAATGTTTTCATGATTTAAAGTTTGTAATTTTGATGATTTAAATATAAATTTCAGATTATATGATTTGTATAGTAAAGTAATTAAATTTCAGATTTATTAATTATGTTTAAGTTAGGGTTTTAAGCATCAAATCATGGATTTTTAAGGTTTTATGAGTTGGAAATTGTAGTACTATATATTATATATAGTTTATAAAAATTGAGTACTCTAATGTTGATGATTATGTTTAAGTATGTTTTAAAGGGTTTTAAACATATTATAAGTTGCTTTGGAATTTTTCTTAGTATGCTTATGATGGATTTTTGAATGTCAAAGTATGGATTTTTGAGGGTTTTTAATGACTAGTATGGTAGTACTATACTAGGAGACATTAATAGTTGAAGTTTTAATGATTAAAAAGGATTTTAAACACTTTTAAAGAGGGTTTAAAATATTCTAATGTTGCTGGAATTCTATTTGAGTATTGATTAGTGGTTGTATTGATATTTGGTAGGCGGAGAATTCTCTTTAGGCGATTTCTAAGGTTGATAAAGTGGCCTCTCATATTGTCTACACAAGGCACGTACATACCTATATGTTAGTAGACTAGTATCATGTCCTAAGATTAGGATTTATGTAGTACCATGCATAGGGAACTTTTTATAGTTCATATGTGATTTACATTCAAGTGGAATTACATGTTTTATGTCGTTGTGTGAAACATGTTGCCTGTGATTGGTTATACTATGTGTATGGACGATTGATGCAAGCATATGGGATTGTGAACTTCATTTTATTAGCTCACATGAGGGATTAATAATTACTTTGTTATTGGACAATGAATTGGATCATGTTGTTCCCTTTGGATTTATTTTATTTGCTTTATGAAGATCGGTGGGCCTTATTTGATAAGTTGGTTATTCACCTATGAAAGGTTGGTTGATTGTTGACTTAGATCAACAAATAAATAATGGTTGGTTATGGAACTAATAATGGATTATTCTTGGATTGTTAAGTTGTTGATCACCTTATCTAATCCTAAGATAAAATTAGAAGTTTCATGTATACTTGATGATTATGTTGGTTGTCTTACTTTGTGAGTCATAACTAATAAATAATTTATTAATCACTTAAAGTGGAAAGTGAATAGCAATAAGCTTTTAGACTTGTGCACTTCCGAAGTATTGGACTAGTATGAGTTGGATTACATGGTGGTAGCCCATGACTTTTCTTGGGGCCGGGATTGATCAACGTGTCCTATTTTATTTAAATTAGTACCTCGATATCGTTGGTCATGGGAGTACGGAGTCAGCGCCCGTACTTCGTCTTCTAAATTGAAGATTGGTTTGGTTTAGACAAACTCTTTCCATTGCCTATTCAATCTAATTATAATTAACCTATTGATTTTAGGAGTTTAGTTTAGTATAGTCAATCAGTTATTTATTATATCATTATTTATCATTAAGTTTATGTTTATTAGTATCATGTTAGGTTTTATATTTTATTTAGTATGCAGTACTCAGCTTTGCTGATTACGTGCTTTTCTGTATGTCGATCATGGTTGTGCCTTATTGATCATGTGATGACCCATTTGGTGAAGCGACTCTCGGGATCATTAGAGCATCAACCATTCCAGGTTTGAAGATGATGCATCATGGGTTCGGGTTGCGTGGAGAGCTTGTGTTTAGCTTTAATACTTTATAGTTGTTTTAATTATTGGTTGACTTTGGTTTGGTTGACTTTTGACTTTGGTTTTTGAGTTGACTTATGGTTGACTAAGTTAGTAAGTTTTTAAAAGTTATTTATTTATTTGCCTGCAAAATCCCGAAATAGCCGATACGTTATCACACGAGCGATAATGCTTTGATAATTCTCTAAATTTTTTATTACAAAAGGTATTTCGGAAAATAGAGAATTGTCGGGGTGTTACACCATTTTTGTGAATCGTAATCGTAATCGTCTAAACCGGTTACCGGTCTAAGTGGTTACATTATCGGAACTATCAATTTTTTTTCGGTACGGTTTTTCAGTTAACCATTAATCGTTACCCAAGTTTTAATATTTTATTTTACTTATTTATGTAATTTTTTTTTACTTTTCTTGACATAAGGAATATACAATTTGACATTAATACAAAATTATTTAAATAAGGACATTAAATTACTACCTATTGGCATATTGTATTAAGGTTTTAACAAATTGCATATAAAAAAGAATTCTAATACCAGTAGAACTTAGAAGTAGGATAATGAAACACTAAGCTACTTCTATAGATTTGCAGTATCGGTATAATAAAACAAGACTTAGTAATAACTAATTATTCTAACTTATATAGAAGTAAAAGAAATTGAAGAATACTTAAATAGAATAAACATATTCGATTTTTCGGCTAACCACTTCATAGAAAATCATAACTCTAACCGTAAAGCTTAATAGTTATTTTTACCGGCTCAATTGAGAAACAACTTAACCCCTAATTTTTCAAAGACGGTTACCTTCCATTTTGACCCTTTTCGGTTATCTTGTACTATTTTTCGGTCTCGGGTTTTTTCGAATACCACTAGTGAATAGGGTTATCAAAATCCGACGCAACCCGAGTAACTTTCCGGACATGTCCCTAACCCGACTATATCTAACCCGAGAAACTAGAAACACCCAAAACCAACCCCCGCCCAATCCAAACTCAAACTCATAGAATTGACTCAACGCTTATTAATCCGAACCCGAATCGCACCCACCTCAAACACGACCCGACACCCGACCTTACCCAATAAGAAATGGCCCGATCTAAAGTTGTGCTTGATCCGAGATGACCATATAAACCCGACGCAATCCAATCTTATCTCAACTCGATTAAACCTTTTATAATGCAAGAAACAACTGCTCTACAGTTTGATCTTTGACGAGTTTTGTTCGAGTATAACCATTTACTCTATACGAGTGCACAAAAGTCTTGTGCCCGATTCTTCTTCTTTGTCTACAAACATCCTTTAATAAATCCTAAAACTTACCTCTTGTCTTCAGGCCCCACTACCGTTTTAGACCTAGGTGTTCACCGGTACAAGACCGGACCAAACCGGGCCGACGGAATTCTGAAAAGTTTTGGACTGGAACCGGACCGGACCGAATTTTCCCGGTCGGGTCCGATTTTGGACTTGTTGGACCGGAATCTATATTTTTTTCGAAAAAAAAAAAAAAATTTTTGTTTGATTTAAACATATTTATAAATTAGATACATTAAAATTTAATAATCTTAATAACAATACTCTAAAGGTAATAAATAGTAGGTTATTAACTTTCTACCTTTTAAACTTTTTAACATATAAATTTTTTTTTTACTAAAAAATCGAAAATTCAGTCCACCTGGCTCGACCCGGACCGGACACTCGGAACTCGGTATTTTCACGTGGGATCGATGACCGGGACCGGAATCTTCGATCCGGTCCAAATTTCGTTTCATCCGATCCAAGTCAAATTCGGTCCGACCCGCGTCTTTGCACAACCCTATTGGACCAGCTTGCAAATCCTAATAATAACTTGTTTACGTAAATATGTGTAATTTCACTACCATTACCACAAATCAATATTGACTACCAAACAAATAGCAAAAAGAAAACAGTCGGTCAAAGCAACAATTTTCAAAAAGGACATAGGAGGTTAAAGGAGAGATGCCCATATTTTTCTTTCCAGCATATAGGCATGCAAAATAAGGAAAAATATGCTCTTAAACAAGACATTTTCAACCAGAGGAATCATGTGAAGTTGGTATTGTCTACAAGTGTGTTAAGCTACATAGGCTTGGTATCACAACATTTTACACATGGTTTTCATTACATTAATTCTTAACAAATTAATCTCACTATTATTGTAAAGAAGTCGCATAGTTTATGCTACTACATTCAAGTAACCCCTTATCAATAGCAAGATAAGACTATCTCTTTATAAACTAACTAGTCCCATATAACTAACTTATAACACCTCATAAACAACATAATACCCTAAATTTAATATCAATGAACCTTGATGAGGCGGCTTGCTCAAACCTGAAGCTGCCACCGCCAATTACAAATTCAAGCATCTCTATATATCGCTCTGTCTTATTTGTAAATCAAAGACTCTAACAACAATAATCCATTTACTTACAAACATCATTGCCTCCATCAAACCTAGAGTCGATACACTTAGAACACAATCTTCTTATTTATGCTTTCGCCGAATACCAAGAAAAGAAAGCAAACACTTCATGAGGAACAGCTAGATCAGAGAAACCACCTAGAAATCAAAAGTACCATGAGTATAATTCTCCATCGGTTGTCTCCTTTGGTGTTGCATACGACTGATCTTGGCACCTTCGCCTGCTACTTTTCGTGTGCCAGCCGAAGCAAGCAGCAATGCCACAGCCACACTAAACATAAGGAGCATACACACAAGTAGCAAATATGTCTTTTGGATGATCTTCTATACTCCCCAAAAAGAGTACGCCCCAAAAGGTGCTCACTAAGGGGGAGTGCCTGCAAATTTTACAGAAAAAATTAGCTACAAGGTAGGGATTGTAGGAGCTCCTTCCATGCACAAAGTATTCATAAACCTTTACTATATGTTTGAACTTCTAGTTTATTTCAAATTCATCCTACAGTAAGTCATGGCTGAAGGATTTTGGGACATCATCCATTAGTAGATAACAATATAAAAGGTAATTAAGTTCAAAAAGTCAACATGAGAATGGTAATTGAAACCATTTTACCTTGTCTTTTATAGGCAAGTAGAATGAAATGCAGGAAAGACAACCACAATCATCTACGTCCTCTGGCGAAATATAAATAAACTGCTAACCTGAACTGCATCTGCAGCTGCATAGCCAGCAGCCTGGCCCCCAATGAACTGAAGACCATTTCCAAAGCCACACAGCAACCCAGCTGCAACAGCCCAGATTCGTCCATTTCCATCTCTAAGGTACTCCTTAATGGATGATTTTGGCAAGTTTAGGAGAGGATAGTACAAGAAGGTGACATTTAAAATGACCGCCATCACAACAAAGGCCAGCGAGAAGTAAAAGAAAGCGGTATATATAACCAAATGAGGGACGCCTTCCTTCATTAAGTGCCATTGATCATTTGTTGCGAGATTAAATGCCGGTGAGAAGAGAGCAAAGCATATCCCAGCAAAAAGAGTTATACTCATGCCAACCAGTTTGCTTTTGCCAACCACCTGCGATTGTGAGATATTCATTAGCAGATTTTTGATAAACTACCGGCCTCCAACTTTTTATGATAGTCACAGTTCCTATTTCGATTGGCCCCAAAAACATTGTCATGTCTAGTTAGGTCAATGTGATCGCACTTAGTTTGGACATCTATATTCTTCAAAAGTGATAATTGCAACTGGCAATTTGATCAGTAACAACTCAAAAAAAAAAAGCTCCCCTGGAGATTATTCTTTTCATATATAGAGTAGATAAAGTGAATATATCTACAAGTATCAAAGTCTGCATACATCTAGAGTAAGATGATCATAATGTGGCGGAGGAAGGTTTGACAAAAGTTAGGTTACTTGCAATCTTTCCTAACATAAGCAATCATTGTTGATTACTCATTTACAGATTTCCATTACGGTAAAAAAAGTTTGGTTGTAACGAGTCTTCACTGCCATTTGGTACTGTTTGGTGAGAAAATGTTAAAAATTTGGTAGAGCTGCTAACCTTAATAGCTCTTTGGTTTTCCACAGCAATTATAAAATCAGCTGTTCCAGCCTTCTTAGCTTGTTCTGCACAGACGTTCTCAACATCCACGTTCTCCATGATATCTATACATTTTTTTACCATGAATTATGACATATCACAAAGATCAATGCAATTACAGAATTTCAGATTTAGTACCTTTTGCAGAAGGTGCTGCTTCGTCAGTTGAGATCTCCGGCACTCTGCAAAGGGTTGATTGAACCACAATTGAGGACAAAATTAATGATGGAAGGAACATAAAGAAAAGCTTCCCCTCACAGCATTTTGGAAACTGAAGTAGCATACTTTTCCGTTTCTTTTAGATTATCGTGGAAGCTGCGAAGCTTAGCCACATTATCAGCTGCATTAGCGGAGTGCACAGCAGACCCAAGCAATACTGCTGTGAGAAAGCATGCTACCCCAGGGAATAAAAGGCTCGCTTTGTTTATTTTGTCATCCAAGAAATAATTCAATGTTGTGCCTGGTACAATGGAATGAAAACTCTTAGATTCTAGCTATAAAAAAACCATTTAGCTAAGAAAGAATCCCTTGCTATTGTATCTTAATGGTCATATTTTGGACAGTTTTAGAAACTTCTGAAATCTAAGAATAAAATTATCTTACCTATTACGACAGCAATGCTAGATGTAACCACTTGGGCGACTGAAAGCCCGACAAATGCCCAGGCATACTGTATCGAAACATTGCCAAAGCTTAAGAACAATCCACCACCCATTGCCATCAAAACACACGGCCATGTATCCTACATGAAGAAAGCAAAATTTAAGACAGATTTGATCAAGAGATCATCTTATTTCTTTGCCAAGTAAGGTGGACTCCGGAGTTGGTTTAGGAAATAATTACACCCAAAACTCATCGTTAAAGACAAGTATCATTCCATTTACCATTTCCCTTTATGGGTCAATAGTAAAAGAAGCAATGGGCTACAGCTGCACAAAAGTGTCGAGTCATATGACATGGTAAAGAAAAACAAATTTTAGTGTTGTGCTAGGACTTTGGGGAGGAGATTGAGGGAGTTTCCTTTCAGTTTACTGCCTTATGGAATTGCAAAGGAAAACACAATAGATTTTACTGAAAAGTTGGAGCATTTTCCATTGTCATAAGTAGGTCAACAAAACAAGTGAGGCAAGATAGACATAAACTCCAATTTTGACATTTTTTAGCATGCATATCTTCCAATTGGGTGGCATTAAGCCTGTTTCAGCCTTATCAGTACCAAAATACCAAATGCTACTCATGCCCACCATGTTTTAAATGTGCGCATGTTCGAATTACTGATATCAATTGAGGACTCTCTTGATAAGATTCATGACAGGGAGAAGTATAATCCCAGAAATCCCTGCGTCACCATTTAAGCTCATTTAAAGCTCCTGTACTTTTTTTTTGATCAATAAAGCTCCTGTACTTGTTACTCAAAACAAAGCCAAGGCTCTTGAAATTCGACCCCTTAAATTGCAATTTTTAAAAATGCCAATTTCTACGTCCTATGCCAAAGATGCCAACATTTCACAAACCGATAACTTTAAGTTAAATTTGATAAAAAATTATAATTTAACATAAAACTCAGGACCTTGTGTGTAATTTACACACGAGTTGCCCCATTACCCCATAAAGAAGTCCATCATAAGGTACCTCTACTAGTTACTACCATGTACTTCCCTCATCCTAAAATAACAGACCTCGTTTGACTTTTCTGATGAAAATTTGCTTGTTAATTCTGAATTCTATCACTGATTGCAGGCCAATAAGTACCTCTATATATAGGATGCCAAACAAACCTATAATAGTATTTTCTGCGATGAAATTGACAGTATAATCTGTAGGAGTAAGATGTCATAAATCAGTATAATCTGTAAGAGTAAATTGATATTTGATCCGAAAGTCAAATGCGACCTAATATTCTAGGACGGGAAGAGTATATGTTTGCTTTTCCTTGATCATAGTTACTCCTCTCGTTTCCCTATGAGTGACAGTTATGGTTATGCACACAAATTAAGAAGTTAATGATATTTAAAAACTGATTACTATAGCATTGCTGCATTGGTACTTCAACTAACAAATAATGGTGCACAGATATTTCATATATCCAAAATGGAACAAAAAGAGTTAATTAAGCAGTACAGTAATATATTAATATACTTAGAACAGAGGGATTATCACGTACGACCAACAAGCAGTTAAGACCTTCACTTACACAAGTGGGTTTTGCTTCAAGAATTAATCTAATTTTCTATCATGTAATTGATTAATGTCTGAAACCTAATATTACACTTTGTTACTCGGACTCTTCGTTTCACCTCAATCACCTTGTCGGATCCTCGATATTGGTACATGGGCGGGACACTTGGGCACTTAATTTTGGGCCTAAAATTTGAAAAAGTTCCACAAAAATTGTCGAGTCCGACACTTGGACATGTACCCTTTTCGGACGTGGGTATTTCAGTCCGAGTAACATATGATAAGAATATGAAGAAAGGTATGCCTACAGTTATACGAGGCCAAAAATTAGCATGTAAAATGTTGGTTAAATAAAAGTTAAGTACCTGGGTAAGCTGAGTAAAGAAATTGGGCATGCTTGGTGTGCTTCCACCAATCTGGCCAAATGTGACAGCTATGAGAACAGCTGCCAGGAAGTTTGTAATGGAGTAATCAAGGTAGGTATGCTGAGGAAGCCTTCCCCTCCTCTCTAAAAGGGTCAGAATTGCTGGCCATGTTCCCAAAAATAAAAGGGACACCAGCATGCACAGTATAGCAACCGCTTTACTCTCAACCAGAAACATGTTCGATTTCACCTTTGAATCTCTGTAAATCATGAACATAAACCACATATTTACCAATCTTCTTTGTTTTTAGTCATGTAGTGTAACTGTGTAAGAGATGCATTAACACAACTAACGAATATTTGACCAATTATATAACAGAATTTATTAGATGACTATCATGACTTTTATGTAAGGACAGATATGGAGGATATGTTTAATTATGTATGACATAATTTTAGAAGGCAAAACTTACAGCACTCGAATATAATATAAATAAATAGAAGGGTCAAGGTATGGAATATGCCTATTCAGATAGGAATGGTTTTCAGATTTTTCAGTTGCATATTCAAAAACAAAAGTAGTGTTCCTTGGCTCCTTTATTAATCTACACAAGTTGTATTTTTGCACAATTGACATACCATAATCAAATAAGATCTTGTTCAATTCGTATTAAAATATATATTTTCAAAATATCAACCTTTCTTAATTCTACTTGATGATTAAAAATATTAAATATTAAATATTAATGATCAAAGTTTTGTATTGATTAGAGTGTCATCTAAAGTAGTATTCAGATTCAAATTGAAATAGTTCTTTATTATCACAAATGTAGTGTATCAAATCACAAATGTTATACATGAACACCGTAGTATCACCGTAATCCATTTAACAGGATTAAAATAATGATATCTTAGTTTCAAACATACAACATTTGTAAATCAATATACGACAATTTTGAATCTATATATATCATTTGTGATTGGATATACAACAAAAAAATTGCAAAGAACACCATAAATATTCGAATCAGTTTTGGACTAGACAAACTATCATGGCTTCACCCCCAACAAAAATTAGAACATTCACCTCGAAACAAAAGGACTACAACAACAACCACCACCACCACCATCGTGAATATATCACGTCTTTGGCAAAAATCTGGATGAATTAAAATATCCTGGCTTTATGCTTCATCCACTACTAATTATGACTAGTCAGAAAATGAAAAGCAAGACATTTATAATGAGCTCAAACTTCAAGACACCCATTAATAAATAAACTAGTTTTTAGGTCCGGATATATGCCCGGTACTTATTATTTCATTTATTAGTATTTTACATCAAATTATAACACCAAATATTACTTGGTTTTAGTCGTTAAGACATTAATACACAAACTTGAGGTTATGGTATTAAATCTTATACCATAATTGAGGGCATGTTCTCTTCAGCATAAAACAAGTGAACTAAACTGAATTAAATTATAACTAAATAATAGTAATGATTATAATTTAAACGAACCGAACTGACCGAATCAACCGAATCAAAAAAATAAGTTGGGAGAAATGCGCCTGAATGACACAAAATTTCATAATACCCACTAAACAAATATTACTCCACAAAAATCAAAAGCACACAATTATAATAAAATAAAAAAAAACATGAGAATGTTGTACCTGAGTTATTTGTGGTGGAGGGCTGGAGGCTCAACTTTCATAAATAACAAGAACACGGCACAAAAAAAGCAGGCACATGCCGTGTGAGATCTTCCACACCCAACACACAAAAAATGAATTCAAGAGATTAAACTCAAAACATGAAGAATAACAATAATGCACCCATAAAATTTTACTACTTGCTTAACATGATCTGAATCTGATCAAATGAAAAAGTGTATATATGCACCGTTGAAAATGTTTCGGCGAAAATTTGCACCGTTTAAAGTGAGTCAAGTTCTCAGAACTCATTTGTTGGTAATCACTAATCATCATCATAATATTTATATTTATATGATTCTAAAAGCAGTGACAAACTGACAACAAATGCTCATGTGCGTGGAGTTGTGTGTAGTATGACACATGTAAGAAAATCAGAGATTACGTTTGTGTCTTTTTTTTCTTAGTTTGTTTTTTAGGATTTTTAGGAGGGAGATTGTTTTTGTTGTGGACCTCCCATGTGTAATGTGTTGTTAGTCAATTCCAATCATAATGGAGCCTAGTACCTATCACATCGGGCTTCAAAGAGGGGACATTCTTGGTGTGGTTTTGTCTATTTGAATAACTTTTTTTGGGGAGGTGTTCAATCATTGATTTATATTGAGTTGTGCAAGATTCATTTTAGCCATTGATTGTGGAGGGGTATCTAGTAGACCACTGCATCAATGATATGGACAGACATGTAAGAGAAAATATTGGTAACTCATAATGAGATGTCAAGATGGCATCTCACAAAAAATTTGGTACCAAAGCTAGATTAAAGTGGTACCAAAATAGAGTCATTTAGTATCAAAATGTAATTTTAGTACCAAACTTACACTTTAGTACCAAGTAAGAGATACTTTAGTATTGGTATCACAATGACTCTATTTTGGTACCAAAAATTTTGTGAGATGTCAATCCAAGCTCGACATGTAATAGTTTTATAGGAGAAATTTTATCACATCCAGATATACCGTAGCGTGGTATCTTCGCGCTATTTTTTGCTTTCATTCTTCATTCTTCATTTGAAATCACCTAAATGGACAAAATGTACTAAAAATGAGAGTTTCAAATGAAAGGAATTAGTCTTTGGAGTGTATCGTATGCATAGACACTGGCCGGATGTATGATGAATGAACTCGTTTTATAGTGTTCGTAAATATATATGACCATATAAGTTTAGTGGCTTTGAATTATTTTGGTCTTTATGATACATGCTTCGAATCATCCTAAAGTATTAAATTTTCATGGTCATTTTCATTATGATCACTTTAGAAATGTTCGGACAGATATGGAAATTATGTGGTAGTACCTTTGTTTTTCATATTATGTGGTAGTACATTTCTATAGTTATTTTGATGTATATATTCAAAATATAATGATCAAATGATAATCAAAAGTATCATTAGTTAGAATTGTTTTGACCATTAATCCAGTTAGGCAAGCTCTCTATATTGAAAATCTCGTCATTACACCATACATGACTTCGTGGCTGCTCTGTTACATGTTTGGAAAATTTTCATTTTTCAACCCTTATACACATTGATCCATCTAAAGTGTTTTATCTACTAATTATATTACTGAAGTGAAACATTCTTTTATAAATCAATAGTGACAATTACTTTCATTTTCAACCCTGAGTATTATAGGACATAATTGTCTCTCACTATAGAACATACCAATGATATTGAAATTATAATTAGTGAATTACATGTCACTTATTTAATAACACTTACATTTCATGGCATAAAATAATAGAATATTTCTAACAAAAGCAAATTAGAAAAATAATTTTTGATGAAAGCATATCAACTTCGAAGGAAATGAAGAGGAATGTATGATTGTTGATATTCTAAAGATGTACGTAATTATATTGACGGGTCGTTGTATACTCGCCAAATATAACCTAAATTACCCAATATAAGGTAAGTATAGGGTCGAATCCTCAAGGAAGTAGGGTTAAATCAAGAGTTAATTAGCTAACTACAATGAGCTAAATCAATTTTTGGGTTTTTGAAAGTTTAGCAATGATTCTAAAATCTAAATAAACTAGGAAATTTGCAAAGTAAATCAACAAGCAAGTAAACGAGATAAAATAAGGGTAAAAGAACTAGGGAATTAGGGGATTCACCAACATTCAATCCAAGAATCCAATCATCAAAACCAAGGGGAAACAAATGGGAGATCACAAGGGGAAAAATCACGCACATAGGAACTCTAGCTAATTAATCTCTTGAGCTAATTAGAGGAGCTTGATTAGTCACTCATGACCTATTCTCATGGCATGAGCAACCAATCTAGCCAAATCAAGCACAACATGATTAATCAAGCTTCCCTAAACTAAAAAAATGCCTATTTTCATGGAGATCCTAGTCTAAAAACCAAACTCAATTTATTCCTAACTTCATCTCTCAATCCTTCACTAGGAATTCCAAGTATGCAAGTTAAGTGGTGATCAAGCACCCAACAAACCAAATCAAGCAAGTTTAATCAACAAGTTCAACCCCAAAAGTTAACCCCTAACTTAGATTTAGGATCCAAAGAGTAAATGAAGGTTACATCCCTTCCCCTAGTAAGAAACTACTCACGCATTATGGAAATAAAACAAAACAAAGCTTGAAATAACTTCATCACCATAACCATGGAGGAAAAAGAGAAAAAATGCAAATAATCAACTAATAAAACAAGATCTAAACAAACAAAGCATGAAATAAACAAGAATGATGGAAGAAAAGAAGAAATCAAATAAGAAATTACCAACTTTGCTTACATAAATGGTAAATGGAGATCAAAAGATTCAAACCTCCACTTTCTCTCTCCTAGGGTTTTTATTCTAAGGTTTGAATGCTAAAACAAGATTTAATCTCTCTCTAATCTCTAATTAAAAATTGCCTAACCTAAAAATAAGAGGAGTCCCTCTTATATAGTCATAAGAAATAAAACGAAAAAAATTACAAAACGTTCCCCGCATAAAAAGCATCAAAGCCGCAAAACGTTTCCGAAAAATAACCCGACCCCGGGGTGAGAAGACCCGAGCACTCGGGGTGGCTTGACCCGAGCACTCGGGTGGCTTGACCCGAGTGGGTCCGCTGATCAGGAATCATGGAGGGCGCCCAAAACAAACGACCCGGGCGGGTCAGCACACCCGGGCCCTCGGGTCAATAGACCTGGGCGGGTTAACTGATGGTAATGAGCTGCGATGGCTGGCTGGGCTAACCCGGGTGGGTCCACGCACCCGGGCCCTTGGGTCAGCATCTTCCTCTCTTTTCTTCTCCTCTTTCGAGCTCCTTGGTACTCCATTTCTTCAATGCTTTGCCTCAGGTTTGTGCATAGAACCTCCAAGCGTGCTCCCAAATCCTGAAATAAAAACAAACACCCAAAGAAAGAGCGCAAAGGAGGGAAAATGCACAAAAAGAAAGAAAAGGAAGAAATTTAGTCTAAACTAGCCTAAAAGCTATCACAAAAACTATTTAAAACTAATCATAAATTAAGCATATAAACCAATCATCAAACTCCCCCAAGCTAGATCTTTGCTTGTCCTCAAGCAAAATAGATTAAAACACAAGTAGGAGAATGAAAACTTATTTGAAAACTAAATGAAGAAGAAAGAGGGAAGAAAAATGAAAAAGGAAGGAAGGATAAAGAATTACACTAACTCTTTTTCGTAGGAATCACGATTGCATTTAGCACATGCAACAAGCTCTTTAAACCCCTAGATCGCTCTAGAGGGCGAGTGGGATCTCGCGAGGGTTTCCAAAGAGTTTTCAAACCCCACAACTCTAGTTTTTCATCAACAATTTATTCAACACTTTCAAGATTAATTCCCAAGTCAACTATCAATGAAATGGTTCACAAGCAAGGATAGAGAGCAACTTTCAAAACAACTAATTTCCAAGTGTACTCATAGGTTTTGGGTAGAGAAACAAACTAATCAAGATTACAATAGGACACCTAATTAGACTTTTTACTCGCTCATTAGATAAAACCTAGCTATCCAAAAGACTTAGGGCCCTTCAAGTGTTATAGAAGCTCAAACCACTAGTCCACCATCCCTAGACACACAAATAGGCCTTAGACTCAACTCTACTCAAAACTTTAGAAAAATAGTACTAAGTGTGGGAGGCATCCACAAATTGACCTCTTTTATTGAAATTCTTCTATTCTTTTTGCTTTTCGTTTTTCTTCACTTTTTTTCATTTTTCACGCCTTTTTGACTCGTTTTTGGCTTTTTTATTTTTCCCTTATTGTGGGAATTTTTGCTATACAAATGAGAAGTAACTACTCATTAAAGAGAAACATGAGAACTTGTGGCTTTCTGTACCACTTATTACAAACGAAAAGAAGTAAAACTAAGCTTCTTGTAGAGCTTTGTTTGGGGACATGATGAGCATAACTAGGGACACTAGGGACCGTAAATTTGAAGCTAAATCTATTCAAGCATGAGCAACATAGTCAAGATTCAAGACTAGACGTCCAATTGAGCATTCATTGGTTTCATTTTGGTTGATTCTAATGTAATCAAGATTAATCACCTCCTAAAGCACCACAACCCAAGCTCACACTCTTCCAAAAGGAGCCTCTAAACATATACTCAAAATCAAAGCAAGGAATCCACATATATCATCAATTAGCATCTTCCTTGGGCAAGGAAATCAAAACTTTATTAAAAGCTAAAAACTTCTTTTTGTTTTTCAGATTTTTTTTTGTTATTTTTGCTCTTTTTCAATTTTTTTTTTCTCTCTTTTATTTTTTTAGAACTAAAAACAAAGATTGAAAAAGAAGGGAAAGAAAAGGAAAAGAAATAAAGCTAAAACAAAGAAAGAAGGAGAAAAAAGGAAAGAAAATTATTTTTGGGTTTTTTAAAATATATGATTTTTTTTTCTTTTTTCTTAAAAACTAAGAAAATAAACAAATAAGAAAAATAGAATCATGGCATAACACATATTAACAAGCATTGGCCCATTCACCAAGTATAACCACAATCACAACAACAATTCAATCAAAATAGCAACAAGGATCTCCTAACACCTACCCCGTAAAGTAGAAATTACCCAAACAATGAAAATACCCTCCCAAGCCAAACCAAACACCGTCCTTGGTGTGAAAGGAAGAACAATCGGGGAGGGGGGGTGGGGAGAGACCAACTCAAGGGTCGAGGTCCTCCTCCCCCTCGGGGGGAGGAGTGGGACCATGTTGTTATCATTAAAGAATTGCAAGATGGGGGTAAAACTCTCTCGTATCTCTTGTTGGAAGGTGGTTAGTCATTGTAAACCAACGCGCATCTTGTAGGTGTTGTTGGTTTATGAGGGTCGGCCTTGGGACCTCAGTGGTCCAAGGGCAAACCCTAAAGTGCTCAGCAATGGCGGTAATCAAACCGCCCACAACAATCGACCCAAGTCCGTGAGTCTTTGGGGTGCCTACCCTTTGGAGATGGCGGATGAACATCAAAGGTATGTTCAGCTTCTTCTTATCCCATAGGTAAGAACCTATGATCATAAGTTCAGACTGACTTACCTTTGAGTTATCCTTTCTCCCAAAGATAGTGTTCCCCAAAAACTTGCGGAAGTACCGGATAGCCGGTTGGTGTATAAGTGAGTCATTTGCATTTTTGGCTTCATAACTCTTTGCGTCACTTAACTTACTCCAACAATCATAAAGGTTGAAAGAAGGTGAGGGAGTGGTGCTCGATTCAATTTTCAAGTCAAAAATTTCAGCAAAATTGGCAATAGCCATAGAACGAGCAACATTCCCTAACCTAAAATGGAGAACGGCTTCGGCTCCAGTTGAGCACGCAAGCCGTTGCTCCCCGGTTACTTCCAAGGAGCTTAAGAATTCAAGTGTTATGCATTTATAAGTTTTTTTTCTTATCATCAACACTTTTTTCATATTCAAACCATCGGCTATATTATTAACATCCCCCCGTATCCCCCATAATGACAATAAGGTGTCATCAACAAAACGGGTGGGGGCGAATTCCTTAGCCTTAAGGGCTTGGAATCTATTAAAGTGCTCTAAACCATCAAAAACAATGAAAGGGAATTCGGTATCATGTAACTCACCAGGGGCATTAAGCCCCGAGACGTTTTCCCCTTGCGTTTGTTGGCTTGAGCTACCTTGTTCCACTTGCCTACTCCACTTTGATTGCCTCCTCTCCATGCCTTGAATTGCTTGTTGCTCAAAAATTAAAAATCCCGTAACTATGTAGTGAGGGTGGAAAAAAGTGAAAAAAAAAATTTGTTTGTTTTTGAGTTTTTTATGAGAGAAATGGAAGGGGAATGATGTTTTAGGAAAAATTTGTGAAGAGATTTGAGTGGAAGATGATGAATTTGAGAGTTATGGTAAAATTTTTGAGGAGAGAGAAAATGGTGAGAAATGGTAGAGATTAGGGCTGAGCATAAATTCCGGGTACCCGGACCCAGACCCGGACCCGGCATGGACCCGCCGGGTCCGGACCCGGACCAACTGGGTCCGGGTCTGGGTCCAAAAAAGGAGACCCGGTTGCATGCGGTTCCAAGTCTGGGTAGAATTTTTTCAGACCCGGTACCTGGTGGGTACCCGGTGGAACCGGATCTGGGACCAGATACCTAGTACTTTTTATGGAATTTCGAAGTTAAAGAATGAAATGTAAAAACAAATTTTGTCGCTCCAAGTTCAGCTATGAATTACTTGATTTATTTCTGCCCATGTTCTTTGTATTTGAAATATCAAATTGTTCAATCTTTGTTGGTTCGGTCAAAAAACGCAGCCCTTGGGCCCTTTTTGACCGCAGCCCTTGGCATTTAGGAAAGGCTGCGGTTTTTAACCGCAGCCCTTAACGCGTTAAGGGCTGCGGTCAAGGCAAAAACCGCAGCCCTTGGTTGATTAAGGGTTGCGGTTAAGGGCCAAAACCGCAGTCCTTGGTGGGTTAAGGGCTGCGGTTTTCGCCCTTAACCGCAGCCCTTAACCCACCAAGGGCTGCGGTTTTTGCCCGAACCGCATCCCTTGTGACCCAAAAAAAATAAAAAAAAAAAATTTTTTTTTTTTGCATTTTTTTGTCCTAAATGTTCCCAATAATGTATATATATATATATATATATATTAGTATCATAAATTATGTTTTTTTACACAAATATAGAGAAAACAATAACTGAATTACATTAGTTCGAGGCTGCCCTCGAGTGTTCGAATTGCAATATATGAGCAGGATCACAAACACAAACTAGCATTACAACAAATCCACCAAGACTAGCATCCGGATCCCTCGAAAGCAACTTCTCTGGAGATGATAGAACCTGGCAAATAAAACCACAATCGCTATAATTTGGAGGTGAACCCGGGGGATGTAGGGAGGGGGGGCAAAGCAGGGGTGTGTAGCGGGGGGGGGGGCAGGGGGGGCAGCAGGGGGTGTGTAGCGGGAGGGGGGCAGGGGGTGTGTGTAGCGGGAGGGGGGCACAGGGGGTGTGTAGCGGGGAGGGGGAGCAGGGGGTGTGTAGCGGGGGGGCAAAGATGGGGTGTGTAGCGGTGAGGGGGCAAAGGGGGTGTGTGAGCGGGGAGGGGGGCAGGGGGTGTGTAGAGGGGGGGGCAGCAGGGGGTGTGTAGCGGGGAGGGGGGCAGCAGGGGTGTGTAGCGGGGAGGGGGGGCAAGCAGTAAAAGTAAAAGATCTAAGCATTTTCATCAAAATTCAACAAATCCCACCTCAAAAAAATGGCAAGAATAGCCATGTAATTAAAATGGGGACGTAAAAGCGCATACAATGAACTAACCCACAACATAAAATCTAACCAAAACATCTTCTTTTTATATAATTAATTTTCACCAATAAAACGTAAATCGAAAAACAAATAGTGAAGTCATAAAGATCTACATTGCAACTTTCAACTTAAAAAATGAGATAACACAGCAACCCTCATCATCCACAAACCACATTGGCAAAAACCCAATTCATCTTGTCATATTCCCATAAAAAATATTCAATTTTTCTCTTATTTCATATAAAATTGCACAAAAACAGGGGAAATCAAGCTATACCAGTGAATAAAAGAGCAGTTCATTGTACTTCAAAATAGAAAGGAAAATCTCCTTTCAAGAAGCCTACGAACACAAGTAATCAATTCTAACTAGATACCTAGCTAAGTCCACATCTCAAACTAGGACATAAAAATAGTATGAAGCTATAAGTGAACTTTAGAGTAAAGGCTCAACAACATCCGATAATCTAGAGCAAAAGAAGCTAAGGAAATTATACTAGGAAACTAATCATGACATACTAAAGAGAGAGGACTTACAGCTTCTTTCCTTCAAGCAAAGTTTCATGCAAAAAATTGATACTCTAACTATTAGTGATTAGGCCTTTCTCAAGATTATCTATTGTAGATTTAGCCATCACCCATCAGTAGTTCAGTATAACTCTTTGTTCAATCCTATGGCTAAAATACTTTACTCTCATATGTGATCACTCATACTTTAAGCTTTATATTGGTTCAGATATCTCTATAATAAACAACTCTCAGGTCAATAATTGAAGTTGTATAAAGATGCATAGAAATAACTATCTCACATACAGAACAAAAACTGATAAAAATAGATAACATATGTCAGAATATGAACATATATATTAAACAACCCAGAAAGAGCAAAACATTGACTTGTATTTGTATATTCTATCAACATACATACTATAACATTAGGACAAAAACTGGTAAATTTTCTATAAAAACTTAGCAAATTGGTGAAAACCCAATCAATTATGAAGTGGGTTAGGCCCAGTTGGAGTAGAATTATGTGTGACAGCATGAAGTGTGTTTACCTCAGTTTCATTTACTTCCTTTGAGCTACCAAACTTTACATAGTTGTCCAATGAAATTGGTTTGACCTTGCCAAACAATCTCCACCTTCTTCAAATGAAGGCATAAGAAATACCAAAACTGCAAAATGCATTGAGCACAAACATATAATTACTTAAAAAGGGATGAGATCTGCAATTCGGCAAGTAATAATTAACCCAAGACCAATTGATAAGCGGGGAGGAAGGGAGGGCGGGAAGGAAATTTGTCCATGCAAGTGCCTACAGGCTACAATGCAGGCTACAGTGCTTCTGTGCACCACACACAGAAAAAAGAAAAGCAAACAGAGAGGAAGAAAGAGGATTACTTGACCACCCTTGGACAATACACAACGAGAGTCACCAGCATTAGCAACGACTAACTAGTTTTCTCGCATTATTACAGCACAAGTTGTGCACCCATAAGATGGTTCCTCCGAATCGAATCAAGCTCCCGTTTGGTGATACAAAGCAAAAGGGATTTATATAGCGAAATTCGAGTACATATAAAAGCCAAAAAATATATAATTAATTTCACATTTCAAACCCATTATTCCTTCTCCATGTTTAGCCTTAGGTACTGGTTTAATTCTTTCTTAAAAGACATCAACAACAATCAAGCAAAAAAAGTCCCACTCAAAAGTTGTTGTGTTATATATGTTTTTTATACCCTTGTATTTGTCTAAATTAAGATTTGATTAAATAGTCTTGTAGTACTTGAAACTAAAACAATCGATCCCATATATGTCCCTTTTTGCCTTGCATGATTCAAATTGAGGATTGGAGCAACAATCTATTCATGTAATGAGCTCAATTGAGTAATGAGTGAAAATCATCATACAATGTAGCTAGTATGCAGGGAACTTGAGAAATGGAGCACGAAGAACAGGCAATGGCAAAGGAGGGAGGCGGAGCAGAGGATCAAATGTAGTGTTAACCGCCCGAACACATCTTTGTCTTCATAAAGAAATAGAAAACTGTAGCATCACTGAAAGAAAAACTATCTACATTCTAATGACAGATTGAACTAACTAATTATGTACTCCCCATAATTAGTTAAATTAGTATCTTCCTCATCCCATAATTGTGCCCCATTTACAATTTCCCATATGTCTATCTCTGTCAGTGTATGATGTATTCTCCTCAAAATTTCCCATTTTCTTACTAATTCAATTCACAACTGCTGCCCTAATTTGCAATCAAATTCCCTCGAATATAGGAAGATCAAATTTCCTACAATGTTTTACCCAAAATTGTGCGAATTGATACAATTTCAATACAAGGACTCCTCAATTTTTGCCCCAATCAAATCAATCTCACAAACATATATAACCAAACCCAAATCATCCATAAAAAATATTCACAATTAGCAAATCAACGATATTATGTGAACAACCAACGAACACATACACAAAGTAAAAACACCAAACGAAACAACTCGGAATCTAAATTGAAGAACGAATATTAGAATTGATTCGAAAATCAACATTGAAATTTTGCGCAACAATTAAAATTTGAAAAAATTGAAAAACTTACTGAGAGATAATTAGGGCGGTGATGATTGGATTCATGCTGAGAATCAACTTCCTCTTCTTCTTCATCTTCGGAATTAACTCCGAAAAGATTTTCCATCATCTGTTGGAGTTTTTCTCCGTCGTCTTTCATCTTTAAGAAATTCGCTGCACTCTTTTTCTCTCTCCTCTTCTCAACTCCGGCGAGCGAACGGCGGCAGAGGGTGAAGAGAGATGCGAAGAGAGAGAGAGGGATGGGGGTTTGATGAGGTGAGAGGGAAAATCGGGGACGGGGGAGGGAGAGAGAAAACTTAGGGTTTTGTTTTGGAATGGGTATGCGTGTATGCGGAGAGTTTCGCCCAAGTGAATAACTAGGCCCATTAGGGGCTGCGGTTAGCCCAAACACCGCAGCCCTTTAATTAAGGGATGCGGTCAGCCCAAAAACCGCAGCCCTTAATTTATAAAGGACTGCGGTTTTTGGGCTAACCGCAGCCCTTCACTATTAAGGGCTGCGTTTTGCAATAAACCGCAGTCCTTGCACCGCAGCCCTTGCATTTTTTTCCACTAGTTGGTTGATGTCGTCACTAATTTGATGTAGATAGATTTATCTCTTGTTCTTTTCAGTCTTCGTTCATCATGGTTGCTTAATTCGTCTTTGTTCCACATTCTGCTTTAAATATGTATCTATGCTTCTACGACACATGGCCTAATTTTAACTGTTGAGCATAATTTTGTCCAAATTATAGCGTACTTGGTTAACTTTTATATTGAGCTGACTGATTTGGAAGAAAATTCGAGTTGGACCAGTTCCGGGTACCCAGTTCCGGACCCGGTACCCAGCGGTTCCAAGTCTGGGTCCAAAAATTTAGTACCCGGTTGGACCGGTTCCAGTTCCAATTCCAATTCCAGTTTTTTAGGACCCACCGGGTTCGGTTCCGGGTCCGGATCTATGAAATTCTAACGGGTACCCGGTTGTGCTCACCCCTAGTAGAGATGGGGTTTTTGAAGAAAAAAAAGTTGAAATTTATGGAGGAAAGTTGATGAGGATGAAGATTTGTGACGGATTTTAAACTTTTGAGTGGTGAGATGAGTGATTTGAGTGAGAAGCTAGGATTTTGGGTTTGGGTTGAAGAGGGTTAGAGAGAGATGAGAGGTTGAAGATGAAGAAAGAGTAAAGAGAAAGTGAGGAGGAATGCATTAAAAAAAAATTCCGGCCCCCTAACAAACTGTGACTAATTACCCGACCCGGGCGGGTCCACACACCAGGGCCCTCGGGTCGAGCCATCCTGCCTTATTCTTGGTTTCTCTTCAACAGCGACCCGGGCGGGTCAGTGCACCCGAGGCCTCGGGTCGAGCTGACCCAGGCGGGACAGTGCACACGAGGCCTCGGGTCGAGCTGACCCAGGCGGGTCACTACCAACCCGGGCGGGTCAGACTATCAGTCTCCACTTTGCTTCTTAGCCCACATTGACCCGGGCGTGTCCATGCACCCGGGCCCTCGGGTCAGCTGGTTTTCCCGTTTTGTTCTTTCTTTTTCTTATCTCTTTGCTCCAACATTCCTTCAAAGCAATCCTAAGCATACAAAAATCACAAAATCACCACAACAAGCATTTCAAAAGTCATAATAATATGTGCAAAGCCATCATTCCAAGTAACCAAAGCTTAAAAGAAAAGAAAGTAATAGAAGTAAGTGAGAAAAACGGGTTGCCTCCCGCTAAGCGTTTGTTTTAAGTCATTAGCTTGACTACCATAAATCTTTAATCATTGAGAGGGGAGTAGTCTTCAAGAGCAATAGAGTATGCTTCTTGAATGGGCGCACCATCATAATATAGCTTGAGTCTTTGCCCGTTCACCTTGAAGCATCCCATTGCATCGTTGCAAATCTCGACCGCACCATGTGGGAATACTTGATGCACGGTGAATGGACCACTCCACCTTGATTTGAGCTTGCCTGGAAATAATCTCAACCTTGAATTCAACAAAAGGACTTTGTCACCAACTTTGAATTCCCTTTTCATGATTTGTTGATCATGCCAAGCCTTTGTTCTCTCTTTGTACACCCAGGCGCTCTCATAAGCATCCCTCCTAAGCTCCTCAAGCTCATGGATATCAAGCATCCTTCTTTCATCCGAAGCTTGAAGGTCAAAATTCAAAGCCTTGATGGCCCAATAAGCCTTGTGTTCCAATTCTACGGGCAAATGACACGATTTTCCATAAACAAGCTTGTAAGGTGTCATGCCAATAGGGGTTTTGTAGGTCGTGCGGTAGGCCCACAATGCATTGTCCAACTTGGAAGACCAATCCTTTCGAGATTGGTTCACCGTCTTCTCCAAAATGAGCTTGACCTCTCTATTGGATATCTCCGCTTGACCACTAGATTAAGGGTGGTAAGAGAGACCCATTTTGTGATGCACCCCATACTTAGCAAGAAGGGCTTTGAATGATTTCTTGGCGAAGTGTGATCCCCTATCACTAATGATGGCTCTTGGAACTCCAAAACGGGGGAAGATCACCTTCTTAAATAGCTTGACCACTACCTTGGCATCATTTGTAGGGGATGCGATTGCTTCAACCCATTTAGAAATGTAATCAACCGCTACTAAGATGTAGCGGTTACCAAGGGAGGAGGGAAATGGACCCATGAAATCAATCCCCCAAACATCAAAAACTTCCAACTCCGAGATGCTTGTAAGGGGTAGCTCATGCCTCTTTGAGATATTGCCAACTCTTTGGCACCGATCACAAGCCTTGACAAAGCCCTAAACATCTTTGAACATGCTTGGCCAAAATAATCCACATTGCAAGATCTTTGCCACGGTCTTGTCGGCTCCCATATGACCACCACATGGAGATGAATGACACATCCCTATTACATCCTCAATCTCATCATCCGGAGACACCTCGGTAAATACCATCCACCCCCCCTCCTGAACAAGTATGGGTCCTCCCATACATAGTGCTTGGCCTCATGCATGAACCTCCGCTTTTTTTGGTAGCTAAGGTCATCCGGTATGACTCCACTAGCATGAAAGTTAGCAAAATCCGCGAACCAAGGAGCATACATAGCCTTCACCGCATATAGGAAATCATCTTGGAGAGAATCATTGATGGGAGGGTCCAAGTCATGTGAATCATCCATAGGAAGGCGAGAAAGGTGGTCGGCAACCGAATTTTCGGTGCCCTTCTTGTCTTTTATCTCAATATCAAACTCTTGTAGGAGAAGGATCCACCTAATTAACCGAGGTTTGGCATCCTTCTTGGTCATGAGGTACTTGATAGCCGCATGATCCGTGTATACCTCCACCTTGGAGCACACAAGATATGACCGGAACTTGTCAAAAGCAAACACGATTGCTAGGAGTTCCTTCTCCGTGGTGGCATAGTTCCTTTGAGCGGAATCAAGCGTCTTGCTTGCATAATAGATCACATGGAGCTTTCCTTCTTTTCTTTGCCCTAAAACGGCTCCCACTACGCTATCACTAGCATCACACATTAGTTCAAAAGGCAAGCTCCAATCCAGAGCTTGCACTATGGGAGTGGAAATTAAGGCCTTTTTTAGAGTTTCAAAAGCATGCATGCAATCTTTGTCAAATTTAAATTCAATGTCTTTTTGAAGCAAATTGGATAGGGGCTTTGAGGTTTTTGAGAAATCTTTGATAAAACGGCGATAAAAACCCGCATGCCCAAGAAAAGATCTCACTCCCTTCACCGAAGTTGGGGGAGGTAATCTCTCAATAACCTCAATTTTAGCCCTATTCACCTCAATCCCTTTTTGAGATATTTTATGACCAATGACTATGTCATCTTCAACCATAAAATGGTATTTTTCCCAATTAAGAACAAGATTCATCTTTTGACATCTCTCCAAAACCTTTTGAAGGTTGGAGGGACAAATGTCAAAAGATGAACCTACCATGGAGAAGTCATCCATGAAAACTTCTATGGTTGATTCAAGCATGTCCGAAAAAATGGCAGTCATACACCTTTGGAATGTAGAAGGAGCATTGCACAATCCAAATGGCATCCTTCGATAAGCGAAAGTACCAAATGGACATGTGAATGTAGTTTTCTCTTGGTCATCGGGGTGATTGGGGATTTGAAAGAACCCCGAATAACCATCCAAAAAGCAAAAATGGGTATGACCCGCCAATCTTTCAAGCATTTGGTCAATGAAAGGGAGGGGAAAATGGTCTTTCCGGGTGGCCTTATTCAACTTACGATAATCAATTCACATGCGCCACCCGGTGACCGATCTTGTGGAGATAAGCTCACCTTTGTCATTTTTAATGACGGTCATTCCTCCTTTTTTTGGGACAACTTGGACGGGGCTAACCCACCTACTATCCGGGATAGGGTACATTATCCCCGCCTCAAGGAGTTTCAAAACTTCTTTTTTTACCACTTCCTTCATGTTAGGTTTTAGCCTTCTTTGAGGCTCAATTGAGGAGGCTTGACCATCATCCAAATGAATTCAATGCATACACAAGGTGGGACTTAGACCCTTGAGATCATCAATTGTATACCCAATATTAATGGCACTTCGATGTTGTTTTAGAACACAAATAAGTTTGTCAAGAGAAGGACCATTGAGTGTAGAATTGACAATCACGGGGTAAGTCTTGTTATCTCCAAGAAAAACATAATTCAAAGAATGGGGGAGGGGTTTTAACTCACATGTAGGAGGAGGCGTAGTCCTCTCCTCTTTTTCTAATGAAGCCTCCGAAACCTCGAAGCTTGCATAAGTAGGTTGGTAGATTGGTGCCTTGTCCATGGCTTGCTTGAGGTGCCAAGCTTCACCCTCCTTTTCTTGTTCTTCCCCTAGGAGCACATCTTCAAGAGGATCCCTTTGTAATACCCCGAATTTTAATCTCGTTTTATTAGCTACTAATTATGTTTATTAGCTTAATTGCGTCCTAAATTTTCCTTAAATGATCATAGTTAAATTATTTTCTAAAATAAATACATTTTGGGTTTTATGTGCAATTAATTGAGTAGTATTTGGCCAAAATGAGAAATACAATTAATCCACTCTCCTAGCACCTATGTCGGTTTAACTTGGATGAAATAAAACCCCCAAATCCTCTCTCTCTGTGTCATTTTCTCTCACCCAAAGAAACCCAAACCCCATTTATTTCTCTCCTTCCCCGTGAGAAAGCCCCAAAACCCCAAATCTTCTCTCTCCTCCTTCCTCCTTTTTCTCTCTCGTCCTCCCTCCTCTTTGCTTATTTCTTTGCCGCCGTTGTTGCCTGCGGTGTGGTTGTTGACTCGCGTCGGAGTTGTTGTGGTGGTGATGTAGTTGTTGTTCGGCCGTTGTTGTTGGTGCTGTCTCTAGCTCCCTTACTCGCGAATTCTCTCTCCTCCTCCCTTCTCGTCGGCGTCCCCGCTCGCCGAGCCGCTGGGGAAGCTTTGCTCGTTCGTGGCCACGTGTTGTGGTGTCCCCTGCCTCGTGTTCTCCCTTCTCTCGCTGATTGCTGCCTGCCAGAGCCTGGGTGCTCGACGGACGCTGCTCACGTCGCCACCAGTCTTCTGCCGCCGTCGCCATGGTTTGCCGGCCTTGCCGGAGTTCAGTGCCCCCCCCCCCTTATGCTTGATTCTTCCCTGCTCCAAGTGAGCAGAGGTACTGCCCCCTTCTCCTAACTCAACTTTTTCTTGTCTCTACAATTGCATAGTTTGAATGCTCATAATTGTTTAATTCCGAAATTTGAGTTAATTCGATTTACTTGATGATACGAATGATTGTTTGATGTATTTTACTCCCTGCTGTTTGAATTTTGGGATTTAAGTATTGTATTGAAATGCATAAGCTCCTGACTTAACTAAACTTCAGTGATAATTAAAAAGGGTTCAAGTGTAAACTTCAGTTTGAGCAAATGTAAAATAAAATGAGGGTTTGTGTATCATCCTTTGGATTACATATGCTGATGATTAAACCAAATAAGTTGTGAAGTTGGGTAAATTTATGGCTTAATGGTCACTAAAGTATATTAGTTCTTGAATTAATAACGTGAGTTATGGTCCATTGAAATTATTACGATATTCACGAATACTAATAACCTATGCAAATGATATATACGTACCAAAGGTTAATACAAAGTATAACTAAGCTAAGTCGTTTCAGTAAGTTGTCCCTTAATCAATGAGTTTTGATTAGATTCATGAGAGATTCTTATTTAAAAGAAATCGAATTACTCTTATTTAACTGAATTAGATGAGAAATAGTTGTTCTAATGAATAATTAAAGAATTAAAATGCTATGAGTTAATATGAGACAATCTATCTTCCTTGGTTCTAATGTTAATAGAAAGTTGTTATTCTTAAAAGTACTTTAAGTTATGAGACATGCATATGATTACTTTCCATGATTAATGATATGTTTCGCATATGGATTGCGTGAAATGAAATGTTTTATGATGATTATGATGATACGATGCTATGAAATGATTATGAATCTGAAGTGATAAATGAACTCAAGTGATGGTTGTATTTATGAAATGAGTTAATGCAACCACTATGAAGGGATTGAGATTATGATGGATGAAATATGTTCACACTGGATTGAACAATGATAACGTAATTGTATACGTGAATTATGTGATGACGTGAATTACAAGATGTTAATCACGTAAAGTGAAATATCGGAGGGAAATGATGAACAGGTTGCCCTGTATGAGTGGTTCAAGGCCCCTACAGGGTTCTCTCGGTTACTATGCTTGATTATTCTCATTACTTGTCTTCCTTCTATCTTGTTGTGATCCAAGTAGAAGGGGTGTGCACACTAGGGACTCTGTTATTATGGCCATTGTGTTATCCGTAGGTGGTTACAGGGGATTGACCCCGGCCTACAATGTTATCCGTAGGTGGTTACAGGGGATTGACCCCGGCCTACAATGTTGAAGTAAGTGGTTACAGGGGATTGACCCCGGCTTACTGGCGTTCTCTTTCCTCTCCTTAAATAATTGGATTAATTAAGATTAATTATGTAATTAATCATTGTATATATATATCTACATGTGAACGTATGGATTATGTGAATATTGCTATGCTGTTGGGATATGGTTATGAATGATGTGAACATGTATTGATTACGTGAGAATCGTAGACACCAAAGCATGTTTTAAGAATGTTTTATGGGTTAGTACTCAGCGTTGTGCTGATGTGTATGTCAATGTTTTGTTTTGTCACTACTGTGGCCTGTCACTTGGTGGGTGGCAGTGTTACAATAGTGTCAGGTTGAAGTTCTGGAGCATCTCTTCCAAGATAGAAGCGGTTAAGTACTACGATCTCAGCTATGAATGTTTTATGTTTTCTTTGAGGCGAAGATGTTCCATTTTGTAATAGTTAGATAATTAATTGATTTAGTTTCATTTCTAGTTTCTGGTTGAGCAATAGTGCTCCTGATTCTCTTTAGCTGGTACTCCGCGAAAGCGTTGAGTTTGGGATTTGGTATATATATTTTATTGTAACAGGTTTTTCAAACATTTTTTCCCATTATGGGTTGTCCAATTTACAAAGGGACTCTGCCGAAATTTTCAGAAAATATTAATTTATTATTAAAGTATTTCTTTCAAAAAGGGACTAAATGTCCATGTAAGTTAGTGATTAATGTAGCCTTGCATTTATTTCCAAGGAGATAAGTGCGGCGGTAACACGCCCGTTGAGTCGAACCTTCGTGGATTTTCCCCCATCTCGAGTTTTATTAAATGAAAAAGGGTTCGGCTTGGCGGGGGTGTTACAAGTTGGTATCAGAGCCAAGGTTAGATTCAGGTACGCTATGATCTCCATATCATGGCGTAAAGGTTTTAAATAGGTTTAATGAGTTGGCTAAAAAGTTAGGTATAAATGAACTAAGCCGTTTGAGCGTTTGCGCTTTTGTGTGTGCAATGTGAATCTGTTTATGTAAAGATGTGGCGCATGTGATTTTTATGTTGATTACTAGTTTATGTGTGATGTATCGTGCATTGACTTGTATTTGTCTATGATATGTACTTAATCAAAGTATGTATTTGATAAAACTTATATGATTTGAGAAACCAACTGAGTTTCAAACGAGATCTCACTAAGTGAGTTAGTTGGAATTCATTGCCAACAAGTTTGCCCCTTTTGTTTTCTTTGCTCCTCGATTTCGCGAGTTGAGTTGAAGTAGAGATACAAAAGTTGATGGCGGAATGGAGGCTGAATATCTAACGAAGCCATGGAAATTTGAGATCTTGGTTTTGTCTAAATGAATTTGATTTTTGTCTCCTCGATTCACTTATTGCAAGTTTCGAGGACGAAACTTTTTTATAAGGGTGGTAGGATGTAATACCCCGAATTTTAATCTCGTTTTATTAGCTACTAATTATGTTTATTAGCTTAATTGCGTCCTAAATTTTCCTTAAATGATCATAGTTAAATTATTTTCTAAAATAAATACATTTTGGGTTTTATGTGCAATTAATTGAGTAGTATTTGGCCAAAATGAGAAATACAATTAATCCACTCTCCTAGCACCTATGTCGGTTTAACTTGGATGAAATAAAACCCCCAAATCCTCTCTCTCTGTGTCATTTTCTCTCACCCAAAGAAACCCAAACCCCATTTATTTCTCTCCTTCCCCGTGAGAAAGCCCCAAAACCCCAAATCTTCTCTCTCCTCCTTCCTCCTTTTTCTCTCTCGTCCTCCCTCCTCTTGCGCTGCTGCGCTGCTGTTGTTGCTGCGGTGTGGTTGTTGACTCGCGTCGGAGTTGTTGTGGTGGTGATGTAGTTGTTGTTCGCTGTTGTTGTTGGTGCTGCTGTCCTAGCTCCCTTACTCGCGAATTCTCTCTCCTCCTCCTTTCTCGTCGGCGTCCCAGCTCGCCGGAGCTGCTGTGGGAAGCTTTGCTCGTTCGTGGCCACGTGTTGTGGTGTCCCCTGCCTCGTGTTCTCCCTTCTCTCGCTGATTGCTGCCTGCCAGAGCCTGGGTGCTCGACGGACGCTGCTCACGTCGCCACCCGGCCTTCTCGCCGCCGTCGCCATGGTTTGCCCGGCCTTGCGGAGTTCGGTCCCTCCCCCCCTTATGCTTGATTCTTCCCTGCTCCAAGTGAGCAGAGGTACTGCCCCCTTCTCCTAACTCAACTTTTTCTTGTCTCTACAATTGCATAGTTTGAATGCTCATAATTGTTTAATTCTGAAATTTGAGTTAATTCAGTTACTTGATGATACGAATGATTGTTTGATGTATTTTACTCCCTGCTGTTTGAATTTTGGGATTTAAGTATTGTATTGAAATGCATAAGCTCCTGACTTAACTAAACTTCAGTGATAATTAAAAAGGGTTCAAGTGTAAACTTCAGTTTGAGCAAATGTAAAATAAAATGAGGGTTTGTGTATCATCCTTTGGATTACATATGCTGATGATTAAACCAAATAAGTTGTGAAGTTGGGTAAATTTATGGCTTAATGGTCACTAAAGTATATTAGTTCTTGAATTAATAACGTGAGTTATGGTCCATTGAAATTATTACGATATTCACGAATACTAATAACCTATGCAAATGATATATACGTACCAAAGGTTAATACAAAGTATAACTAAGCTAAGTCGTTTCAGTAAGTTGTCCCTTAATCAATGAGTTTTGATTAGATTCATGAGAGATTCTTATTTAAAAGAAATCGAATTACTCTTATTTAACTGAATTAGATGAGAAATAGTTGTTCTAATGAATAATTAAAGAATTAAAATGCTATGAGTTAATATGAGACAATCTATCTTCCTTGGTTCTAATGTTAATAGAAAGTTGTTATTCTTAAAAGTACTTTAAGTTATGAGACATGCATATGATTACTTTCCATGATTAATGATATGTTTCGCATATGGATTGCGTGAAATGAAATGTTTTATGATGATTATGATGATACGATGCTATGAAATGATTATGAATCTGAAGTGATAAATGAACTCAAGTGATGGTTGTATTTATGAAATGAGTTAATGCAACCACTATGAAGGGATTGAGATTATGATGGATGAAATATGTTCACACTGGATTGAACAATGATAACGTAATTGTATACGTGAATTATGTGATGACGTGAATTACAAGATGTTAATCACGTAAAGTGAAATATCGGAGGGAAATGATGAACGAGGTTGCCCTTGTATGAGTGGTTCAATGCCCCCTACGTGCTCTCTCTCGGTTACTATGCCGATTATTCTCATTACTTGCCTTCCTTCTATCTTGTTGTGATCCAAGTAGAAGGGGGTGTGCACACTAGGGACTCCGTTATTATGGCCATTGTGTTATCCGTAGGTGGTTACAGGGATTGACCCTAGCCTACAATGTTATCCGTAGGTGGTTACAGGGGATTGACCCCGCCTACAATGTCAAGTAAGT
The DNA here is from genome assembly GCA_947648045.1 of Beta corolliflora. Lineage (NCBI taxonomy): Eukaryota > Viridiplantae > Streptophyta > Magnoliopsida > Caryophyllales > Amaranthaceae > Beta > Beta corolliflora. The sequence continues at coordinate 18,824 of CANSZD010002767.1, read as the reverse complement.
GGTTACAGGGGATTGACCCCGCCATCGGGCGTTCTCTTTCCTCTCCTTAAATAATTGGATTAATTAAGATTAATTATGTAATTAATCATTGTATATATATATCTACATGTGAACGTATGGATTATGTGAATATTGCTATGTTTGTTGGGATATGGTTATGAATGATGTGAACATGTATTGATTACGTGAGAATCGTAGACACCAAAGCATGTTTTAAGAATGTTTTATGGGTTAGTACTCGGCGTTGTGCTGATGTGTATGTCAATGTTTTGTTTTGTCACTACCGTGGCCCGTCACTTGGTGGGTGGCAAGTGTTACAATAGTGTCGGGTTGAAGTTCGGAGCATCTCTTCCAAGATAGAAGCGGTTAAGTACTACGATCTCGCCTATGAATGTTTTATGTTTTCTTTGAGGCGAAGATGTTCCATTTTGTAATAGTTAGATAATTAATTGATTTAGTTTCATTTCTAGTTTCTGGTTGAGCAATAGTGCTCCTGATTCTCTTTAGCTGGTACTCCGCGAAAGCGTTGAGTTTGGGATTTGGTATATATATTTTATTGTAACAGGTTTTTCAAACATTTTTTCCCATTATGGGTTGTCCAATTTACAAAGGGACTCTCCGAAATTTTCGAAAAATATTAATTTATTATTAAAGTATTTCTTTCAAAAAGGGACTAAATGTCCATGTAAGTTAGTGATTAATGTAGCCTTGCATTTATTTCCAAGGAGATAAGTGCGGCGGTAACACGCCCGTTGAGTCGAACCTTCGTGGATTTTCCCCCATCTCGAGTTTTATTAAATGAAAAAGGGTTCGGCTTGGCGGGGGTGTTACAAGTTGGTATCAGAGCCAAGGTTAGATTCAGGTACGCTATGATCTCCATATCATGGCGTAAAGGTTTTAAATAGGTTTAATGAGTTGGCTAAAAAGTTAGGTATAAATGAACTAAGCCGTTTGAGCGTTTGCGCTTTTGTGTGTGCAATGTGAATCTGTTTATGTAAAGATGTGGCGCATGTGATTTTTATGTTGATTACTAGTTTATGTGTGATGTATCGTGCATTGACTTGTATTTGTCTATGATATGTACTTAATCAAAGTATGTATTTGATAAAACTTATATGATTTGAGAAACCAACTGAGTTTCAAACGAGATCTCACTAAGTGAGTTAGTTGGAATTCATTGCCAACAAGTTTGCCCCTTTTGTTTTCTTTGCTCCTCGATTTCGCGAGTTGAGTTGAAGTAGAGATACAAAAGTTGATGGCGGAATGGAGGCTGAATATCTAACGAAGCCATGGAAATTTGAGATCTTGGTTTTGTCTAAATGAATTTGATTTTTGTCTCCTCGATTCACTTATTGCAAGTTTCGAGGACGAAACTTTTTTATAAGGGTGGTAGGATGTAATACCCCGAATTTTAATCTCGTTTTATTAGCTACTAATTATGTTTATTAGCTTAATTAAGGTCCTAAATTTTCCTTAAATGATCATAGTTAAATTATTTTCTAAAATAAATACATTTTGGGTTTTATGTGCAATTAATTGAGTAGTATTTGGCCAAAATGAGAAATACAATTAATCCACTCTCCTAGCACCTATGTCGGTTTAACTTGGATGAAATAAAACCCCCAAATCCTCTCTCTCTGTGTCATTTTCTCTCACCCAAAGAAACCCAAACCCCATTTATTTCTCTCCTTCCCCGTGAGAAAGCCCCAAAACCCCAAATCTTCTCTCTCCTCCTTCCTCCTTTTTCTCTCTCGTCCTCCCTCCTCTTGCGCTGCTGCGCTGCTGTTGTTGCTGCGGTGTGGTTGTTGACTCGCGTCGGAGTTGTTGTGGTGGTGATGTAGTTGTTGTTCGCTGTTGTTGTTGGTGCTGCTGTCCTAGCTCCCTTACTCGCGAATTCTCTCTCCTCCTCCCTTTCTCGTCGGCGTCCCACCTCGCCGAGCCGCCGTGGGGAAGCTTTGCTCGTTCGTGGCCACGTGTTGTGGTGTCCCCCGCCTCGTGTTCTCCCTTCTCTCGCCGATTGCCGCCCGCTGAGCCCTGGGTGCTCGACGGACGCCGCTCACGTCGCCACCCGCCTTCGCCGCCGTCGCCATGGTTTCTTACGCCTCTTGCCGAGTTCGGTCGCCCTCCCCCCTTATGCTTGATTCTTCCTCGCTCCAAGTGAGCAGAGGTACGCCCCCCTTCTCCTAACTCAACTTTTTCTTGTCTCTACAATTGCATAGTTTGAATGCTCATAATTGTTTAATTCCCAAATTTGAGTTAATTCAAGCATTTGATGATACGAATGATTGTTTGATGTATTTTACTCCCCGCCGTTTGAATTTTGGGATTTAAGTATTGTATTGAAATGCATAAGCTCCCGACTTAACTAAACTTCAAGGTGATAATTAAAAAGGGTTCAAGTGTAAACTTCGTTTGAGCAAATGTAAAATAAAATGAGGGTTTGTGTATCATCCTTTGGATTACATATGCCGATGATTAAACCAAATAAGTTGTGAAGTTGGGTAAATTTATGGCTTAATGGTCACTAAAGTATATTAGTTCTTGAATTAATAACGTGAGTTATGGTCCATTGAAATTATTACGATATTCACGAATACTAATAACCTATGCAAATGATATATACGTACCAAAGGTTAATACAAAGTATAACTAAGCTAAGTCGTTTCACTAAGTTGTCCCTTAATCAATGAGTTTTGATTAGATTCATGAGAGATTCTTATTTAAAAGAAATCGAATTACTCTTATTTAACCGAATTAGATGAGAAATAGTTGTTCTAATGAATAATTAAAGAATTAAAATGCTATGAGTTAATATGAGACAATCTATCTTCCTTGGTTCTAATGTTAATAGAAAGTTGTTATTCTTAAAAGTACTTTAAGTTATGAGACATGCATATGATTACTTTCCATGATTAATGATATGTTTCGCATATGGATTGCGTGAAATGAAATGTTTTATGATGATTATGATGATACGATGCTATGAAATGATTATGAATCTGAAGTGATAAATGAACTCAAGTGATGGTTGTATTTATGAAATGAGTTAATGCAACCACTATGAAGGGATTGAGATTATGATGGATGAAATATGTTCACACCGGATTGAACAATGATAACGTAATTGTATACGTGAATTATGTGATGACGTGAATTACAAGATGTTAATCACGTAAAGTGAAATATCGGAGGGAAATGATGAACAAAGTTGCCCTCTGTATGAGTGGTTCAGCGGCCCTACGAGGTTCTCTCGGTTACTATGCCGATTATTCTGTTACTTGTCTTCCTTCTATCTTGTTGTGATCCAAGTAGAAGGGGTGTGCACACTAGGGACTCGTTATTATGGCCATTGTGTTATCCGTAGGTGGTTACAGGGGATTGACCGGCCTACAATGTTATCCGTAGGTGGTTACAGGGGATTGACCCCGCCTACAATGTTGAAGTAAGTGGTTACAGGGGATTGACCCCGGCTTACTGGCGTTCTCTTTCCTCTCCTTAAATAATTGGATTAATTAAGATTAATTATGTAATTAATCATTGTATATATATATCTACATGTGAACGTATGGATTATGTGAATATTGCTATGTTTGTTGGGATATGGTTATGAATGATGTGAACATGTATTGATTACGTGAGAATCGTAGACACCAAAGCATGTTTTAAGAATGTTTTATGGGTTAGTACTCAGCGTTGTGCTGATGTGTATGTCAATGTTTTGTTTTGTCACTACTGTGGCCTGTCACTTGGTGGGTGGCAAGTGTTACAATAGTGTCGGTTGAAGTTCGGGAGCATCTCTTCCAAGATAGAAGCGGTTAAGTACTACGATCTCGCCTATGAATGTTTTATGTTTTCTTTGAGGCGAAGATGTTCCATTTTGTAATAGTTAGATAATTAATTGATTTAGTTTCATTTCTAGTTTCTGGTTGAGCAATAGTGCTCCTGATTCTCTTTAGCTGGTACTCCGCGAAAGCGTTGAGTTTGGGATTTGGTATATATATTTTATTGTAACAGGTTTTTCAAACATTTTTTCCCATTATGGGTTGTCCAATTTACAAAGGGACTCTGCCGAAATTTTCAGAAAATATTAATTTATTATTAAAGTATTTCTTTCAAAAAGGGACTAAATGTCCATGTAAGTTAGTGATTAATGTAGCCTTGCATTTATTTCCAAGGAGATAAGTGCGGCGGTAACACGCCCGTTGAGTCGAACCTTCGTGGATTTTCCCCCATCTCGAGTTTTATTAAATGAAAAAGGGTTCGGCTTGGCGGGGGTGTTACACCCTTGCTTCAACCAAAGCCCTTAGGCTTAGCACTTCTTGCTCAAGGGTATCGATCTGATGCACTTCTTCCATAATAGGAGCTTTCATGCTCTTGTTGAAAGCGAATTCCATCTTCTCATCTCCAACTCTCAATGTCATTACATCTCTATTCATGTCAACTAGCACTCCGGCCGTTTTCAAGAAAGGCCTTCACAAAATAAGAGGTACTTGGGAGTCTTCTTCCAACTCCATCACTACAAAGTCACAAGGAATGAAGACTCTTCCAACTTGCACCAGAACATCCTCCAATTCTCCAACGGGCACCTTAACCGAGCGATCCGCTAGTTGTATCACCCTTCTTGTTGGCTTAAGCTCAAAGCGGCATTAGGCTTACACTAGCCCCAAGATCGGTCAATGCTCTATTTAGCTCCAAATCTCCAATTCTCAAGGGTATGGAGAAGGACCCCGGATCTTCAAGCTTTTTGGGGAGCTTGTTTTGGAGGACCGCACTAACTTCGGCGGTGAGAGCAATGGTTGAACTTTCTTCAAGTTTGGACTTGTTGGAAAGAAGTGCCTTTAGAAACTTAGCATAAGTGGGCATTTGAGTCATAGCTTGGAGAAATGGGATGTGAACTTGCAAACCCTTCATTACCTCAAGGAACTTGACAATTTTGTCATTGAAATGCTTCTTTGCTAACCTTTGAGGATATGGAACCGGAGGGGTATAGCTCTTCATCGGAGGAGGCTCTTTACTTGACTTTTCTGGTTCAACAACTATAGGAGTGCCATCCTCATGAATGTCTTCCACAACAACATTTTTAATTTCCTTATCCATTCCACTATCAACATCCTCACTCTCCTTAGAGGGACTAGCATCATCAAGCGTGGACATCTTAGGACCCTCATAGTGAGCCCCGGATCTTAAAGTGATGGCTTTAGCTTGCTCTCGAATAATAGGTTGGCTAGGAAGTTGGGTGGAAGAGTTTGAGGAGTTGTTGCTCACTTGTTAAGCGACTTGGGCAAGTTGGGTTTCAATGATCTTATTGTGGGCATTCATTTGTTGGAGGGAAGTGTGTATCTCCCCAAAATTTATATCGTTATCGACATTGGTTTTTGTTTGTTGGGCTAAGAAGAGTTGGAGAGTGGATTCAAGGGAGGATTATTTTGGTTGATTTGGTTCAAAGGGATCTCTAAGGGGTGGTTGTGTGAATGTTTGTTGGGGGTTATGGAATCCAGGTGGTCTAGCTTGGTAAGGTTAGGGTGGTTGAGGGTTCTTCCATCCTCCACTCGCATTGTTCTTCCATCTTCCTTGGTTGTTGAAGTTAGGATTTCCCTCACCCCTAGTATTCACCCATGCAAGATGGTCCATAGACCCACCATAATAAGAGCTAGCGTGGTCCGACCCACCACAAATCTCATAAGAAAAAGCTTGGGAAGTGCCTTGGCTAGGAGATGCCAAGCTTACCTTTTCCAATTTCTTTGCAAAGGTATCAAGTTTGGCATTGATGTGGTCAATAACATTAAGATCATACTTGCCCTTGCTTACATTCTTCTTGCTTGCGGTTCTAGTAGAATTCCCCCAATAGTAGTGTCGTACTACCTCTTCAATTGTAGGCTTGATAGTGTCAACTGAAAGCTTTGTTAGTTGGCCTCCCGCACCCGAATCAAGGCTTGCACGGGTCATAGGAAAGAGACCGTCATAAAAGCTTTGCATAAGCATCCATTGACTATAACCATGGTGAGGACAAGATCTTCGAAGGTCCTTGAACCTATCCCAAGCTCCATATAATGTCTCATCCTCCTCTTGAGAGAAATTAGCTATCTTCCTCCTAGCTTCGGAGGTCTCTCTTGAGAATAGAATTCATCCACAAAAGTCGTGGTAACTTATGCCTAAGATGTCAAAGAGTCTTCCGAAATGGATTGCAACCATTTCTTAGCCTTGCCCACAAGAGAGAAGTGAAATAGGTTGAGCCTCACAAACTCTTGACTCACGTTGTTTTGCTTCACCGTGGCACATAGCTCCAAGAAATTAGTCATATGCTCAAGAGAGCACTCATGAGTCCCCATAGGGCTCTTGTTTGATCATGCGAATCAAATGCGGAGAAAATTCGAAGTTGGCGGTAGTAGTTGGGCGGCGAATACCACTTTTGAGTCCAAATGTCTTGTGATGCCCAAAATCCCATAATGCTCTAGGAGCCTCATCCCCTATAGTGCTAGAAGTAGTGGAGATAGACGACTCTTGTTCAAAACCCGGTTGTTCAAAACCCGGTTGTTCAACGATCAATGGTTGAGGCGTGGGTTCCCTAATGATTCTCCATAATTGCCTCAATGTATTTTCAAGGTTATGATCGATGGGGATGGTTGGATCGCCCCCTCAATCTTCGTGACATGCAACCAACAAAGCTAAGGACAATGTTAGTAAAAACAACCAAGAGGTAAACACACCAAAATAAAGAAAAAGACAATTTAGTCTCAAAATTAACCAATTAGCTAATGTTAACCGCTACTTCCCAAGAACGGCGCCAAAATTTGACGGTCATTGTATACTTGCCAAATATAACCTAAATTACCCAATATAGGGTAAGTATAGGGTCGCATCCTCAAGGAAGTAGGGTTAAATCAAGAGTTAATTAGCTAACTACAATGAGCTAAATCAATTTTTGCGTTTTTGAAAGTTTAGCAATGATTCTAAAATCTAAATAAACTAGGAGTTTTGCAAAGTAAATCAACAAGCAAGTAAAGGGAGATAAATTAAGGGTAAAAGAACTAGGGGATTAGGGGATTCACCAACATTCAATCCAAGAATTCAATCATCAAAACCAAGGGGAAACAAATGGGAGATCACAAGGGGAAAAATCACGCACATAGGAACTCTAATTACTCTCTCGAGCTAATTAGATGAGTTTGATTAGTCACTCATGACCTATTCTCATGGCATGAGCAACCAATCTAGCCAAATCAAGCACAACATGATTAATCAAGCTTCTCTAAACTAAAAAATGCCTATTTTCATGGAGATCCTAGTCTAACAACTAAATTTAGTTTATTCCTAGCTTCGTCTCTCAATCCTTCACTAGGAATTCCAAACATGCAAGTTAAGTGGTGATCAAGCACCCAACAAACCAAATCAAGCAAGTTTAATCAACAAGTTCAACCCCAAAAGTTAACCCCCTAACTTAGATTTAGGATCCAAAGAGTAAATAAAGGTTACATCCCTTCCCCTAGTAAGAAACTACTCACACATTATGGAAATAAAACAAAACAAAGTTTGAAATAACTTCATCACCATAACCATGGAGGAAAAAGAGAAAAAATGCAAAAAAAATCAACTAATAAAACAAGATCTAAACAAACAAAGCATGAAATAAACAAGAATGATGGAAGAAAAGAAGAAATCAAATAAGAAATTACCAAATTTGCTTACATAAATGGTAAATGGAGATCAAAAGCTTCAAAACCTCCACTTTCTCTCTCCTAGGGTTTTTGTTCTAAGGTTTGAATGTTAAAACAAGATTTAATATCTCTCTAATCTCTAATTAAAAATTGCCTAACCTAAAAATAAGAGAAGTTCCTCTTATATAGTCTTAAGAAATAAAACAGAAAAATTACAAAACAGCCCCCGCATAAAAAGCATCAAAGCCGCAAAGCGTTTTCGGAAAAATAACCCGACCCGGGCGGGTGAGATGATCCAAGCACTCGGGTGGCTTGACCCGAGCCCTCGGGTCACCAGACCCGGGCGGGTCCGCTAATCAGGAATCATGGAGGGGGCCCAAAACAAACGACCCGGGCGGGTCTGCGAACCCGAGCCCTCGGGTCAGCAGACCCGGGCGGGTCAACTGATGGTAATGAGCTGCGATGGCTGGCTGGGCTGACCCAGACGGGTCCACGCACCCTGGCCTTCGGGTCAGTACCTTCCTCTCTTTTCTTCTCCTCTTTCGAGCTCCTTGGTGCTCCATTTCTTCAATGCTTTGCCTCGGGTTTGTGCATAGAACCTCCAAGCGTGCTCCCAAATCCTGAAATAAAAACAAACACCCAAAGAAAGAGCGCAAAGGAGGGAAAATGCACAAATAGAAAGAAAAGGAAGAATTTTCAACCCTTATACACATTGATCCATCTAAAGTGTTTTATCTACTAATTATAATACTGAAGTGAAATATTCTTTTATAAATCAATAGTGACAATTACTTTCATTTTCAACCCTGAGTATTATAGGACATAATTGTCTCTCACTATAGAACATACCAATGATATTGAAATTATAATTAGTGAATTACAGGTCACTTATTTAATCACACTTACATTGCATGGCATAAAATTATAGAATATTTCTAACACAAGCAAATTAGAAAAATATTTTTTGATGAAAGCATATCAACTTCGAAGGAAATGAAGAGGAATGTATGATTGTTGATATTCTAAAGATGTACGTAATTATATTATTTGGAATAAAGCACTAACAAATTGTGCAATTAAAGTATAACGTGCGAAAATCAACATGTATGAAATAAGAAAAAACAAATGATAGAGAGCCTTGACAAACTCTAACATGGCTTTCACATCCTTAACATTGAATGATTCATTATTTGTTATTTACCGATGTCAATCGAATTACACCTAGCGTTTTCGATATGATATTTTCTACCTATTCTTTTTCATTGCTTCACGCCTTTTATCTTCTTGAGTTTGGTAAAAATCTTTTGAATTATCCTTGATATACATCTTCTGAAATTCGAAATCCTTTTCATTGAATTTATCGATTCTTCCTTTTCCGTAATCCATTATATCAGTTCAACATAGTTCGGCTACATAATCAACCTAAACTCTCATAAGTCATACCATTCGTTAGATATAAAGGGATTGACAAATTAACTCTCATACCAGTCGTTAGATATAAAGGCATTGACAAATTGCTCTCTCTCAGGTGGCAACTGCTTAGGAATAGAGCACAACTAGTTTCCGTCAACCCATTTTTGGAGAAAACGGATCCACACCTGGCCATATGGCATATCTTGCAAATGTTTGCTTTTGTCGAATAGGCACACTAACATGCCTTAGACCGTATGACTAGAGCACACAACCATGTGATCCATGTTATGACAAACTTCTAAGGGTCTTCCCATGAATTTGCCATCAGACTCAACCATATGCACATCTTTAAAACGCTCTTCAAAAGCACAACCATCTTCACAAACCTAATATATTTCTCTTGGCGAGACTCAACCTAGTTAATTGGTTTTTAGTACAACGATCGAAACAGGTTACCGTTAAGTATTTCAGTATTTCAGATAAAATTCGGTTAAATACGTTTTCAACTGAATAAAATTACTGTTTGCTTTCTGCATAAACCAAAGCAAGAGCAATGAAAAAAATAAGTCTTTCTGGGAAAAAATTACTATCCAACCAAACACACCATAATATATACCAACTTCAATTTCTAAACAAGTGCGAGACTTTAGCTTTCACGCTTGCCAACACACAACTTTGACCATTAATATCTCTCATTATGTATTTGTAAAAGTTATAAAAAGTTAATATTATTATATAATCATTTTTATTTCTATATATTAGTATAAAAATACTGGTCAAATGAGATGTGTAAATAGTGCAAAAGTCAAAGTGTTGCACTTAAATAGAAACAGAGGAAGTATTTCTAATTAAAAAAATTGATTATAACAAATCAAGAACAAAATGATCTAACAACCTTTTAGACAAGTAATCTACTACTTTGTTGGCTTCTCAAAAAAACGTGATCTATGAAGTAAAAGGAAAATCGAGCAAGCAGAAATTTGATATCATCATTGAGAAAAAATTGATAATAATTGTTATCCTTTGAATGAGACAATCATAAATAAATTTTTAATGGTCAACTTCATTAGCCATGCTGTTTGTCAGATAACACAAAAAATAGTTGTACTGATAATGATACAAATATTAAGTATACAGATATCACCATGACAGCATAAATAAATTTCCAGCATTCCAGGCTATCACAATTGATTCCTAGTACATCAAAACTCAACATCCAAACAAGGAGCCAAAAGATTTTCAACCTTCAGCAAAATTGGCCTAATTACAGTTGCTTCTTCGTACACTTACCAGCCCTACAAAAATGTGATCCTTCAGTCCCCAGTTGCCAGGAGATCAGGCATGCCTGTCTTTCAGATTTGACAAAAAGAGACCAAAAGTTTGCATGTAGTAAGCGAATTTTGGTGTTTCTGAACTTCTCCAATTTCATGCCTGACGAAAAATAATACAGAGTAAGTTGTATTTCATATGGTAGCCGTCCTAGCATATTAAAGATACGTCAACATACAGCAAACATTCACTATCAGCGATACTAGGATACTAGGGTTATATTGGTACTTCAAAAGGACAACTAGTTAAACGGACACATTGAGTATGATTTATGAAACAGTATGCCTGCAAAATCAACCAAATCTAATTTACTATTACCTGAATTCTAAATATACTTTTATAAGTGCACTACTACCAACATGAGCATGTTAACCAGGTCGTTATAAGTTCAACTCATCCTGTAAAATGTCGATGATGCAAAAAGAAATATGTTTTATGGCGGATGATGCGAAACGAAGTAATATAGCATATGTTCAACAGAGACAACTGATTGTCCTAATAGTGACCTGTATATTGCTGCAAGAGATTGAGACATTAAATCAAGAGAAGTTTCTACAGCTAAGTGGAGAAAGGAGACAAAATAAAGAATAAAGACGGATGAAGGTGGTTGCGGGAGTCCCGTTGCTTCCCCAGGTTAGGTTAGGGGAACATCTGAGCGAGGTCAAACCAAGACCATGTCTCAGACCACATTGGGGACGAGAGAGTTGTAGAGTTGCGATAATTGTTACCCTCAACTGAGGGTCATAGTTCTCAACCACTTGGTAGAATAGATCTTTAGCCCTTCCTCCTTCAACCAACAGTACCTCATGTCCTCTACCACCTCTTCTTATAGACTCCATTCCCTTTATAATTATTTTCAACCCATTCCAAGCATGCCGTAGAGGGCAAGCAAACAAAGAAAACTTCGAATTTGAAAAAAATTGTCCTGACAGATTCAAATATGTAACTCGAGTCAGAATACCAACATCATCATTTGATTAACCAGATTCAAATATGTAACTCGAGTCAGAATACCAACATCAAATCAGAAAGAACAACCTTTAGACAGGGTGAGATACAAAAGCCTTGCCTAGCGATATGTAAAAAAACAGAAATACATCGGATATGACCTACAGACATTGCATCGAAGAGAAAGGTTTCCCATAAGAGAACTATAAGCTCCATCTGCAAAACTATGTTCAGGGCCCCATATAGAAAAGTTTGATATAATAGTAAACCTTACCCCTAAAAGAGGATACAGGGACATCAATTTCCCTGGGAAATCTGAGCTTTTATAGTATATAAAGGTCTTAACAAGAAACGTTTGCTGATGCTTCCCCAAAATAGCATATAAAAAATACAGCATTTTGCAGATATAGTTTTTAAAAAATATAAGAAAGCTAAAAACATTTGAAGATGCATAAAGTTAAAAGGAATTAAAGCTAAAAACATTTGGTAAGAGAGAGTCCTTGTAAGTAATCCAAGTCTTGGATTGCGTCATTGCAATGCCAACAGTTATATGACACGTGATTTTAGATGCATAGAGTTAAAAGGAATTAAAGCTTTGCAGTTTTAACATTTAAGGAAAATATATAAGTAACATGAACCTAAACTTACTTGAAAGATGCATCAGGCTTGCTGAGTGCCTAAAAATAGTAATATAATTGCAACCAATAGCTAACGATGAAGAATATCCTCAAAGGATAATCGTTTCCCATAGAAGAAAATAGACAAGCTATGTCTAGGAGAACAATAAGGGATGACATGCTACCAATCTTCATTGGAAAGGCGGTCACGAGAAGAATAAGGTGTTATTTGGTTGACATTCTAATTCATGAGAAGTATAATTTCTTAGAAAGTTTGAATTAGAGAGTTTATTTGGTTGACATGAGCATTGGAAGTTCCACTTCCCTCAAAATGGAGGAAGTTGCTTACCTAGCTCCCCCTAGGTAAGTAGAACTTCCCATGGGAATTCCAACTTCCTATACTCAACAAAACAATATTATTCAAATCCTAGGAAGTGAAAATACATAGGAATTTAAAAAACAAGAGAAGTGTAGTTTCCTAGTGCAACCAAAGAAGACCTAATTTCCTCAGCTTAGCCGTTAGGCAAGGTTAACAGACAGCTAGTAAGTGAGTAGGAAAGTGGTGCAAGCTGCCCATAGGGAACCCTAATAAAGACCTAATTTCCTTAGTTTAGCCGTTAGGCAAACCGCTAAGGTTAACAGACAGCTAATGAATGAGTAGGAAAGTGGTGCAAGCCACCCACAGGGCACCCTAATAAAGACCAACTTAACCGCCAATATGATTGAATTCACCTGAATATGAGCTTTTGCACAAGACCAAACCAGCAAGTAAAGAACTAACTTGAGGTAAGACCTACTTTTCATAAACTTTGGACACTAATACAAGGAGACTCACTTCACTTCTCTACACACAATAAATACACTTCTCGTCATCTCCCTGAGACTCAAACACATGAAACTAGAGCTAATGGTGTATCAAGAAAAGTATTAAAAATGGCATATCATGTAAACTGTGCTGCATATTGACAGAAATTGAGATGTTATCCTGTTTGGTGCAAACTATAAGAGCAAATTTGTAACTTGATCACACAATTACTTTACTATCTCTAGTTGATGCATCATGCATATATGAGCTTCATCAAAATTGATTTGTGCTATTGCAACTTACCAAGTTTCTTCTGGTAGAGCTAAAGACCCTTAAAAGAAGTTGTGGAACAGGCCATATCGAAATATATTTTTGAAAGCCATGGAAAAGCAAGATGAAGATAGATGGTGAAACACCTACAAGGAGGTGGCAAAAGAACCAAGATCCTGGTTCTCCCTGACGTAGGAATTATTCATTGAAACTCTAGAGTAAATCAGAAGTTTATTAAGTTTATTTTGTTGCAATCATGATCATGATCATGAAATCATAAGTCTGGGAAGCCAGAGACACTAATGTGCGGTGAGGGGATTGTTTTCCAACTCAAATCATATACCATCATACATCCACACATTGTTACAATCTACATGACCTCGGGTCATATGATTCTTGGAGAATCAATCTAATGAGTGACACGTAATAAATGGGACTTTGTAATTTCGTACATCATATCGATGTTCCAAGATGGCCTATTATTAGTTACAAAAGCTTTTGAATCATTGGGAAATTAGTGTTTTACACTCCAATTAATCAATAACTCTAACAAGTGCAGGAAGCCTGTTAGGAATAACTACAGATTCAAAACTAATGGCTTAGTGTTAAAAAAAAACTATCACCTGCCTAGTATCTCTCTACTGCTTCACCATCAATTTATTCTCCAAAACAACGTTTTTAGGATGTGTGAGGGTGTGGGGAAGGAGAGATTTAGCCACTAGGCAGAGTTTGATAGTGACATTATTTGGAGTTCAAGAGGAGCATTTTGAAAAAATATAATTACTTGAGAGAGGGTTTTTAGAATATTAGGGCTATTAAGGACCATGCGAAGTAATTGAGAGTTCATAGGTTGAGTTGGAGGATATTGGGTTACCATTGCGATGAGAAGAAGAAAAGGCGGAAGTGGAAGGTCAGAGAAAGTATTGATGTTATAGGAGGTGAGAGGAAGAAAATTTGGGATTGGAAATTCCTGTCTTATAATATTAGCAAGAAAGGAGGTAACTTTGTCATAAATACTTGAGAGGAAAATGTGCAATGTGGGGGAAGGACATGTGTCTCCATGGTTATTACTATGAAAAAATATATTAGTGCATTTGAGGGGTTTTAATGAGCCAAGCCTGCTCGTGAACTTTATCTTAACGAGCCAAGCTCGAGCGCCTCGACTCGAGATCTTAACGAGGCAAGCTCGAGAGGCTCTGCTAGATAGCTTCCGAACAAGCTAAAAAACTTCTTAAACAACTTGTAGAAATATTAAATGTCCCACATCAATTAAAAAGGCAAACAACAACCTTAGTTTCTCTATAAAATGTCACTAACTTATAACAATACTCACTATTTGGATTTGCACCACACCGATCGGGAAACAAAAATTAAAGCCTATGTTCTTTATCAAAGGATTAAAGGTTACTTTATGAAGTCACACTTTGGTCGGGAAATAAAAGATAAAGCCTTGGTTTTCTCGTGTAAAACATAATATGCATGTCAAGGTTCTTAGTCGAGTTACGCATACCAAGGATAATTATGTTTTACTTAATATGTTACGGCCAAAGGGGAGGGAAGGAAAAGGACTCAAGAAAGATTGAAATCGAAAGGAAATCGAATTCTCATTCGGACCGGAAGAAGAAAAAACAAAAACCACTAGCCCATGATCAGCCTTAACTCAAGCAATAGTAGCCCTCCAATCACTCTTCTTCAAAGCCACCTCCATCGGTTTAACTCGATGGTCATGGATAGAGAGTGATAGTTTCATAGTGATTCAAGCTCTCAAAGGATGCTCAAGGGGTCTAGTATTTTTCATCTAGTTATGTAAGATATTCTTGTTTTGATTTCTAGTTTTGATGCTATTGTTCGGGTCTTTTGTTAAACGCTCGTAACGTGGTAGCTCATGCTTTAGCTTACTTCCAATCTGGAAATCGGGAAAAGGCTTTGGGTGGACGATGTACCGCATTTGATTATTTCGCTTGCTAGTGCCGATCTAATATAGTTTCCCTTTACGGGGTCCTTTCAAAAAAAAAAAAACCACCTCCATCAACATCATAACCAATTTACCACCGAACCTTCTCTCTCAATGATCACCACCTCAATAGACATTCCTTCCTCAACGACATTGATAAGCACATCGTTCTCCCTAAATCATGATCCCGATAATAAATCCATTTTCTTAAATTAGCTTTAACTAACTTTTTTCTTTTTGCTACTAGTTTTTATGTTATTGCTTTTAATAAACTTCAATCTCTCCCTAATGGAAAGTTTTTCTACCCATATATTGGATTATATCTACCCATATAATAAGTTTTATCTCTTTCCATGCGAGAGCTTAAAGACTTTGTTTTTTTATTTTTAGTGTGATTTTAAAGGTCGATTTGTTGATCGGAATTTGTGTGGGGCCGCTATTGATGCTAGTACTACTTCGTTTACAATCACTTGAATTAAATCCAGCTCTACTTCAAAACTATAACGATCGATAGACCCCCTTGTAGAGGCCGCATTGGGACAAATGATGTGAAAGACGAGGAATTTCGTAAATATTAGATCTCATCAACGATCGTGTTTTTTGCCAATTTAGAAGCATATTTATTTCAATTGATATGTATTTGTTAGTTTTGAAATCTATAATAGATGTCGTATTTACTTTTAAATCAATGAGTGAATATTAATTTAAAAAAACTATTTGCTCCATTATTTGTGAGAGAGATGATACCGCCACCCTTGATACACAACAATGATAACCACGACGACAAATCACAAGATTCTATCTTTTAAGTATTAAGCACAACCTCGCTGGTACTATAATGTAAACTTCATAATTTTAATTACCCAATTAGAAGAATTCAAACCTCATGAGAAGGAGGAATCTAAAGGATCCTCTCAAAGAATCAAGGTGATTTTATTGAAGTAAAGGAGTGACATAGAAAAGACACTTGGTGTAGTAGATAGCCGGATATGGAGAAAGGAAATGAGACTTCAATTCTCTTACCATGTCTCTTTTCTTGAAAGTTAAAAGCTCCTAGCTAAACAAAAGATCAATCAATGAGTACAATCAACATCGATGGTATTGATATCATCTTCGATCCACAAAAAATAAGAAATTAAAGAGAGTGTTTTACTTTAATACATAAACGAGTTGCATTCTATGAGCTTTCCACGTTTAAGGGCCTTACATCTCTACCAAAGCCTTTCCTTGGATTTATCAGATCCTCAAACCCCTTACCCTTAAAAAAACCAGCTGATCCGACCCCCTTGTTACTTCCATACCCAACATACAAAACTAACTACCGCACCCCTAATAATTCTATAAAAAGCAACTACACCAGTCACCTCTAACAATTGAAGTAGATGCTTAAAGGTTTATGTATACTAAGGTCTAACTTGAACGTTTTGTATACTAAGGTAACCTTTATCATGTACCGAAGCTACTATGGGATACATTACTTATCATTGAAACAAAAACACTTTGACAAACAATTATAATTGTTTACCAGAGGAAACTTGTGAAATTTTGCTTCACTTCAATGGAATCTCAGAAGCAATACACATCTTTGAGTCTGCTCCACCACTGACAACACTATTGCCTTTCCACCAATCAACACATAGCACCTAAAATAAAATAATAAGCATAATTTATAAAGGTCCAAAAAAACATAGTGAAAAGTCGTAGAAATATGAGAACCTATTACCTTATCACTGTGTGAATCAATCACAGATAGAGGCCACTGCATCACAGCATATGTTGTTCAGCAAGCAGATGTCAGAATTACTAACAATATGTCCAACAACATAAAATGTGTGATAGAAGGACAAGAGAAGATACCGCTGTCCTCAAATCCCATAACATCACTTTTCCATCATATGATGCGGAAACTAAATTGAACCATGATTTATTGTGCCATTTGCAAGCAGAAATCCAATTGGTATGTGATGAAAACTGGTACACAGGAGCCAGTGTCCCTGCAATAATAAATCTCACGATCAAACTAGAGATGTGGAGAGATGATAAAGATGGACACATACATGATAGAGTAACTGGACAAACAGATCAATCAAACACTACAGACCTGGTCTGCGAGATCCCATATCCTTAACATGCCATCAGATCCCCCAGCGCATACTAGAGCAGAGCTCTCACCTCCAACATCGATGTAGTTAAGAGCCTTGCCACAAAACTGTAATGCAGAATCGATCAAAATATGTGAGCAACAAACCAATATAGCAAGATTCCTTCACCCACCCTCACCCAAAAGGAGCATAACACAAAAGGCGCAAACTTCAGAGATGTGACAGATAGGTGCAGAGCAAAAGGATAAAATTATAGACATAATAACAGAGAGAAAGAATAGTGTGACACACCATACCCATGTCGCAGTCCCCGTTTCAACATCCCATGTTCGGATGGAGTGGTCCCAGGATGCTGAATAGATGGTTTCAGCTTCTGGCCAAAGAACAGAAGAAACACAATTGGTGTGTCCCACCAGTGTAGATACAGCTTCACCCTGAAATAGAATTATAATAATAATAATGAAAGGGACACTCTTTTGCAATCAACTATGTGATTGTCTTCTTTGGGAGAAGAGAGAGCAATACAATGAAGAGTAACAGGTATACGCTAGTATCTTACAAGCTACGAATATTTGTCAAAATGTAACAGACAAAAGTGCAGAGCATTGCTCATTGTGTGCCTGTGTTGCATAGCAATGGATACCTATCACTTCTATTGATCGTCAAGAGGCATCCCAATGAATCACTATCCTGATACTATGTTATGCATCATAACAATCTTCTGACACGGATAAATCAATAACCAAAGCTTCAGCCCGTACTGATTCTAAGCAGATTCAAAAAAAAGGTCACGATATGAAACTGTTGCACGAGATCCTTATGTTCTCTTGATATTTAAGCAAACATAAGGTCTAGAAGCATCTCTACAAGTCAAATTCCATGTAACTGACTAGATTCCATCATCACAGAACAGGGAGTACCAGCAGGAACTATGGGAAAAGGCAGGTTTAGCCCCCAAGGAAGGCTAGTGCTAAGCATTAAGAACATATCCCTTCCTCCACAGCTAACTCCTTAAAACATACTTCTATAACAATTGAATTTGAGAAATCCCATTAAATAGCCTTCCTTGGAGGAAATTCATATTAAAATCAAAGGTGACACAGCTAACTCCTTAAAAAACATATAACAATTTATTTCCGTATAAATAAATAGGGAAATTCATCTTTCTTTTGCTGAGAGAAATCCCATTAAATCATATAATGCAAAAGGTTTCAGATATCATATAATCCCCATTAAATCATATATTCTAAACAATCTAAGCATTTCAAGTGATGAAAGTGCATGCACCAAGACCGCAGGTTTCAGATATTGAGAAGAAGGCAGTGCTGAAAATTCTCAGCACCTACTAAAAATTCTTCTCAAGTTCAGGCTTCAAGCATTGAACAATATGTTTCAAGTTTATTAGCATAAGACTTCCTCCGTTTTCTTTGTAGTTCCACCATTTCTCTTTTGCATTATTGGCAACGCACAACTTTGAGTATTAAAATTTCAATTATGTTTAAGAAATAAATATAAATAGTTGATATATTGAGACAAACTAATAAGATCCCACATGACTAACATTTTTCTTGCATATAGATAATGCAAGATGCCTAAAGCGGAGTATGTGAGTATCAAAATTGTATAACCAGAAGAACGAAGTATAAGATCAAAAGGACTGATGCAAAGATATTCACCGCCTCAAATTTTCCCTTCATCAATTTACGTATTGCATCTTCTAATGGACATGCT
>CANSZD010002766.1:0-202657 GCA_947648045.1 Beta corolliflora | reverse complement strand
TATGCATTGATTCTTCACAGGTTCATCGTAACATGAGAGATTTTTGTGCGGACTTTGGTGTTAGGTAGCGTTAACAGTTTAACACTAATGATATGAGTATGCTCTAAGGAAAAAACCATGGATGGCTATTTGTAGGATATATGCATATTGCATCGTACAAATAGTGAGTCTAGCTTTCATATCTTCCTTCACTATAAGGTAGCTTATAACATTTGGAGAAGACTTTTTATTCTGTTTAGGACTGCGGGGAGTCCTATTATTCACTTGTACTATTTGGTGCTGCTACAGGTTTCATTTATGGGCATTGAAAGGGGAAGGAGGGGAAAATTTGTGTGGCAGAAAGCCTGAAACTGAAAACATGTTTCCTCCAGCACTGCATAGCACTTAAATTCCTAGCCAAAAAAAGACAACTAACTTTACATGTAAATGCAGCACCCAAGATGCTTAGACACTAAGGAAAGAATCGAAAAAAGATGTACCAGTTAGTTTAGATGATAAGTGAATGCTTTGTGTTTTAGTTCATTTATATCTGATCACCCAACTCTTGATTATTCTCTATGGAGGACCCAACTATGACTTCTTGTGACTTTAATTGGGCCTGGATCACTGCTAACCGGTTGCAAAGGTTAAAAAAACCCATTGTGGATCAAGTGTTTTCCCTTTCTTTTTTTATTGATTTACTGCACTTAGCTCACATTCACCTCAAAATCACTTCAACGCCAATCTCAGAAGTGCGAGAGAATAGAAGCTGAGAAACTCAGAGTCAAGAAAGCAATCGAGAAAGGAAACATGGATGGAGCTCGATACTCAAACCACGATGCAAACCATCGGAAAATCTCCTCTGGCAAAGTCCCCTTAAACAGACCCAAAAAAAATTGTTCGACGAAAAATAAGAAGTCATCAGATTAGCATATTGGCACATTAATCATTGCAACAACAACCCCAAGTTAATTTGGGTGCGCAATAATTGTTGTTGCCACTCATGCTCTTTTTATATTATTTCATCATTGACTATTAGTACGCAATCAAATCTTTAAAAAAGGACACCACTTTGCTAATCAAAATGATTTAGAAGCTGAAACCAGATGGAAAGAAGATTAAATTGATCGACTTTAAAATAGAAAAAAACACAACAAACAACGATAACAAAACGGCAAAGTTGAAGGCTGGCGCAACTTTAATTAGGGTTTGGAAGTGAGTAGAAATTATGGGGAAGTTGATTGAATGATATACGAGAACTCTGGGGATTGAAATGACTAAAGATGGCCCAATATCATTCAATTTTGTTAGGGAAGCCCATAAGAGCAACGAAAACCTCCGCCAAGGACAACTTTGGGAATTTGTGAAGATGGAAATTCAGGCTGAGTTTGTGGAGAGCTCCATGGCTGGGAGTACTTCGCTTTCGACTCCCGAAACCGAGGTTAATAGTTTGATGCAGCAGGTGGCAGATGATTATGCTTTCGACTCCAACATTTTGCGCGACCATGAGCAGTGCGAGGAGAGGAGACAAAATCGAAGATGAGAGAGATGAGAGAATCACAGAGGAGAGAGGAGAATTAAAGGGGGTGGCTTAATGAAGGGATGGTTCATTTTCGAAGTCATGCACTGATTTAATGAAGTCACGCGACATGTAACCTGCTACAACTGCTATGCCCAATCAAAATCACAAGAGGCCATAGTTGGGTCCTCTAGAGAAAAATCAATAGTTAGGACTTATAAAAGACCATGGCCCATAGTTGGACACCAGTGTTAATTTTTCCTATAATCTATTACAAAAAAGGAGGAGTACAATAAACAAGTTGAGGTATCTCGTCAAAAGAACAAAGAAAAGAAAAACAGCACAAAACATTATCATTAGAGATAAAAAAGAAGAACTCAAAAAAATAAAAAATAAACCTTCAACCCCCTTCATGAAACAGGATAACAACAAAGTGAAGCGAAGATAAGCTAGTTCATCCCTCTCAAACTAGTAGTTCTAGTTCTAAAAATTGTGTCATCTTGTCTAACCATAAAACCCAAAGAATTGCTAGATAGACCTATATAGCAAAATAAGCCTCCATAATATAAAAAATCCTAGATGTGGCAAAAACAAACATTAAAAATTCGTAAACTGGTAGATCTATAATCTCGTACTCAAGTTAGACTATACTTATTATGTTAATAATAATCAGTCTTCTTTATCAGTTGCTCGAATATTTCACAATGGTTTCATTGGCTTATCATAGCTTTATATTATCACTAAACGACAGTAAATCATTATTGGTTTCAGTTTAGCACGTAGCAGTTACCCACATCTTTGTGGGATTAACTCATGTAGTCCAGCTAGCTTCAAAGAAAATAAATGAAAATTCTTCAACGCATGAAACCCAGAAACTAGATGGCAAAACCTTAGTAGAGAACTCCGAAAGAAAAAGTCGTAGGCTACCAGCTCCAGAAACAATTGAAAAAGGACAAACGGAAACTAGTAGAAAACACTCACCTACCGAATTTAATTGTTAAGTCACGGTAGTCAAATGGGCGCCGTCCATCAGCTCTAAGATCTGAAAGCAATGCAGTCTCTATGAACTTCTTCTCATTTACAGATATGTGCCAAGTATTAGCTAGCCTCTGCTCCATTATTCAAGCTGTATTAACCCATTACAAAATGTTAAAGTGCATAAGTTACCGTAATTCTTCCCAGGATAACATGTTGCCTACAAGCAATTTACATCAGAAAAATGTGTACAAACAGAATTTCAACTGCAAGTAAAGTATCTCTGAACTTTAATTAGACAAGCCAGTGTAAAGCACCATTATTGCCGAAAGATTGACATCAGAAGGAGCAGAGGGTGGGAAGAATCTTATTCTGTTTCTTCAAATTATCACTCAAATAAAGTAAATACACTCATATAAGGAACAAGAAACAAGAAAGATTTAGGAATCGAGAATAAACAGGGGGCTCCTTAGCTTTCCATAACTATTGGGAATATGAGTTCTTCTCGTATTAGGAAAGTTTATATGGTAATTCATACTTATTCCAGATTTTCAGTCACAACACTTCAAAAGTTGATTTGATGAAGAACATGTAAATTATCCCGAAAAACATGAAATAAATTCATGATACAACACAATAATTACATGAAGAAAAATAATTCCTGATACCGCATAAAATCAATCAATCGCATGAATAATCACATGAAGTAGATCTTAAAAATCGCAACAAAAGTAAGGGAAAAAGAAAAATAAAGAAAAAACCTGGAACGAGCTTTGAAGAACCATTCGAGCCTCAGATTCCGTATGGGTATGAGTGAGAGACGCTGAGAACCATTCGAGCCTCAGATTTCTAAAGTTCAGGGTGTTGTGTATACTTCATATAACGTAGTTTAGGATTTATTGTTGGACACTGGTCCTATATGTACGTGATTAGGCCTGATAATTAAATGGATCGGGTTGATGTATGTAGTAGTAGATTGAGTCACTATAGGGTCACCTAAATTTTAGGGGTGTTCACCGGTCTAGGATCAGACCGGAACCGGATGGACCGGTGAATCGGAATCTGGAAAAAATTTGGACCTTCCTGTCCGGTCTGGTTTTGGACCTGTTGGATCGGGATTTTTTTAAAAAAAATAAATATTTTTTATTTGATTTAAAAATATTTATAAATTAGATATATTAAATTCAATAATTTTAATAACAATATTCCTAAAGTTAATAAATAGTTGATTATTAAATTTCTAACTTTTTACTACATTTTTTAACTTTTTTAACATATAAATTTTTTTTTACTAAAAAATCAGAATTTCCGGTCCACCGGTCCGGACCGGAATTTTCCGGGTTTTGACTGGCGGAAACCTGGAATCGGGATTTTCTTCAGACCGAGGACCGGATCAGAATCTTCGGTCCGGTCCGGTCCAAATTCTTGTCCTATCCGGTCCAGATTTCGGTCCGACCCTGGTCTTTGAACAGCCCTAGTCCCCTTATTACGGTTAAATAAAGGATCGGGTTAGAGTAGGTTGCGTGGGCGAGTCGATAAACGAATAAAGCAAAGAGATGGAGAAAGTAGCCATAAGTGAGTACGAATAAATATTAGACCTTATGTTACTTTTTTTTTTCACCGTTTTCTTTTAATTTTACAAAAATATTAGGTTATTATTGATGACCCTGTAACGATCATGTCTAATAAAAACCATGTCTATCATGGGCATTGTCCATTAAGAGCCATTTTTATTTGATCATACCCTTGTATCCAAATGCTTACCCTATACAATAAGCAAATTTACACGTGATGCTTGTGAAAACAAATACAAAGTTCATTTGTGTAATAACATGTACGAAAAATAGTGCGCAAAGTTCATTGTATCTTTTTCTATTTTTTAAAAACCAAAACATTAGAGATATTTGTAAATGTTCCTGTTAATTGAGGATATAATGGTAAAAGAGGGTGGAATCTAAGTCCTCCCCTCTTCCAATTAGAGGTGGCCAACGGTGTGGGACAATCAAGCCCACCCACCCTAGCCCGCCTCGTGGGCCATGCGGGCCGGGCTCATGAATAGCACGGTCCGTAACCGTGAAATTGATGGATGAGCCATGGGTTGATTTTTTATCCCGGCCCTGGAAAAACGCCCGGTCCTTCCCACGAACCATCCCAACCCGTGAAACCGTTAACATTTCTAATAGTTTTTATTTAAATTACTATGAAAGTGTAGATTGTAATGAGTAAGATGTAATGATAATAAAAATAAATGTTATTGATCATGAAAATTACTAATCATTATTTATTTAAATTACTTTCCAATTGTAAAATATTTAATATTATGATAACAAATATTATTAAGGCCAAATTATACAACAAATGCTATATATTAATACGTCATCAACAATACTCATAGACTCATGCTTAATTTATTTGTTTAACACAGTTTTATCTATACTATTATATTAAAAGGTGTGCCTAAACAATGAACGGTGCCACGTGCTGCTCTCCCTAAGGGAGTTTTACTCCATGTAATCCACAACAATAAAAAAAATTAGAAAATGCGTAGTATAGGGTTTGATCCCGGGACCTCAAGAACATATACCAAAGTCTTAACCACTAGACCAAATAAGATTTAGTGTTATCATCTTAAAGTATAATATTAATAAATGAAAATTTTCCTTACCCGGGGCGTAGCCCGGGCCTAATAACTAGTTTTATCAAAAACCCGCAAGCCCAGTCCAGCCCATCAAACACAAGGCCCGCTAAACCCGCTCCATGAACCGCGAAAGCCCACTCATACCGTTGTGGGCCGAGCGAACTGGCCCGCCAGACCAGCCCGCCCGACCCGTGAAACTCGTGATCCGGTCCTGGGCCATGGCGAGCCAGCCCACTTCAGCCCGCAGCCCAGCCCGCCCAAACCTTCCATTGGTCACCTCTACTTCCAATATATGATAGAGATTAGCGTTATATGTACATGATGTAATTACATAATCATTTTAAAGGACAATAACAAACATAAATTGAATTCTGATATTATTGTCCTCACTTTTATTGCTATCAAGTGGTAGATAATTTCTCCAAATGGTACATTGCTCTGTAGTAAGTAATAAATATAGTATTTAATAGTATGAAAAATTCGAGTTACCATAATTACATTGTAATGATAATAATAACCAATATTTATTGAAACAAGTCATTCATACTTTATAAAATTTATACTCCATACAATATAATAAACTCTAAGAATATACTACAATGACTTTGAAAAATACTTTAAATGACATATGAATATCATTTTCAATAATTATTTATAAACTATCCACCTTAAATAAAGATAAAACAAACCAAAATCTAATTACATAAACTGTGATATTTATATTCGATGATTAAAAAAGGATCTCAAAAGCTCTAATGGAGAAGTTGAGGATATTTGAATGAGTTCGATGCTGACTGATCTAAACAAGTTTAGGTTACCAGATCAATCTAATTGATAAAAATTTTAAAAAACAAAAGTTTTGTTAAAACGATTAAGTGACGAGCGGCTTGATATGAATGCGGAGTAGCTAACACTCACTTTCTAACAAGTACTAATTAACAAATGTTTGTACAATACTTGTATATCTTGATTACAAATAGGGATGTTAGATCGCTTTAATGGTACAAATTATGGTTAACCCAAACAGTTTCAGGTCATGTAACACTCCATCCTTTTATAAACACAGTTTAAACAAAATAGAATATCTTATTAAAGAAATGACATCAGCGGAAATATCGCCTGACGGAAATGTCACTCTAAATAATGGTTAAAATAAACTAAGTTAAACATAAAACCCAATTTAAATAATCCAGAAATATCC
Source organism: Beta corolliflora (assembly GCA_947648045.1). NCBI lineage: Eukaryota > Viridiplantae > Streptophyta > Magnoliopsida > Caryophyllales > Amaranthaceae > Beta > Beta corolliflora. The sequence goes on along the minus strand of CANSZD010002766.1, from coordinate 196,345 downwards.
ATAAAGAGAGAAAATTACCTCATAAACCCAAAGTAGTAAATACAAATAAAATAAAATTCCTCAAAAATCCTAAATAGCCTTTTCTCTCACTGCCCATAACACAAAATAAACATGCCTCATAAACACCTGCAAAACATTTCAACAAACATCCACAATCTGTGGGGAGTAACTAACAGCTTTCCCAACCCAATTAGGATCCATATAAGAGTTATAAAAGCCTTGATTAGCAAGTCATACAAAAACATATCAATAGTAAACGTCTGATATTCAAATAAACCACATAAACAAAGATAATATAACATGCTAAAAACAATAGGGTAAAGATAACAGAATAAACAAAATGGATAAATAACTATACATATAAACTCAAATATCAACAACATAAACCATCAAAGTTTAAAGTAATAAAATAATATAATTAGTTTGAGAGAGAAATGAATGCTAGTGGACCCGTTTCATATGGTAATGTCAGATCGCAACTTCCACGATAGCCTATGGGTTACATTCACCACTACCTGTGTCTAAGAATGGTCATACCATCCTAAACTTCACAAATCATCACTCATCAACATCCTACTGCCAACAAGCCTTAAATCTCATGTATAACATGCTTTGAACTATGGTTATACAAAATCCAAACTCATACTATACAAATATAAGCATGGTAAACATAAACAACTAATTATAATTATGATAATCAAACAAAGATCTCATAAACTTGACAAGAAACGACTATAAAAACATATAATTTTTCCACCCAATTCTAACATATTACTAACCCAACCTAACTATTAAAACTAATATAAATTATGTACAAATACTAATCTATTTAGGGTCGCCGTTAGTTACCTGGATCAACTGGAAGTGTGAAACCAAATGCCAACCGACTACCGTTCTTCCTCTTGCGCGGGGACGTGCCTTGAATGTTCGCCTCCTAGCAACCCAAACACGTACTTAGCAACTTAGGATTAACAATGGAATTTATTTGGGTATTTTAGTGTAAATATGGAGGGAAAATGATGTGTTTTTTAGGGAAAAAAGTGGCTGAATTGATCCCTCTTCCTTTCCTTCTCTTACAAGCCTAATATGGAGCCTCAAAGATTAGTTTCTGATCAGCAAAACACAGCCCCAAAGTAGATAAAAAGATGGAGTTTAAGGGTGGAATTAAATGGGTGTAAATAGCAAATAATGGGAAAGGTTACAATGGTTACAAAAAGATTATTTCACTCTTCAAATTCTCCCTCCCTTAATCTGAATTTCGTCCAGCACTAGACCAAGGGTGCAGACAAGTGTTTTAAACACACAAAAAAGGGTTCTTAAAGTGACTTTTGTTTTTTTCCGATCTTATATTAAAATCCGCTGAGTAATACCAGATGTGACAATTTTTTTTAATTCAATTAGTGTACTTTTTCACCTTTTTGTTTGAATCCTCCACCAATTATTTTTTGCAAAAAGGTCCTTGTTAGTGGTTTCCATACCACTAACAGTTAGTATTTTATCACCCCTCTCAGTTTACATCATATCGGAGTCAGGTAAACAATTTTTTTTTTCGGGGAACAGGTTAAAATTTTCCAGGAAATTGTTCAATTAAGGCTCAGGTTGTTGTGGGTAGATCGAAATCAGGTTCAAGCCAAAACAGATCGGGTAATAAAAAATGTGAGTGTCATCAACTTTTTGTTAACTTTGTCTCTCTCTCTGTTCTCTCTAATCACTCCACTCTCTAAAATATTCTCATAAAATAAATTATTGAGCAACATCACATGGTTGAAAAAACCCCAGGGCCCTATTTAAGTATAGATTTTGTCCTCATATTTCAACCTAAATAATATAATGCACTAAATTTTAATATTAACATAATGGTGTGTTTGGATACTATGATTTCATTTGAAAACATAGACTTGGGTCAATTCATGTGTTTGAATAATTAAGATTTTGAAATCTGGAAGAATTCCAAGTCAATTTAAAAGAGTGTATTACATAGAGAATATGAAATTATAAATCAAATTACGTTATTTAAAATTCTCAAGATTAAATTTCGATTGACTGGCCAAATTCTCTCACCTCTCGATTCTCTCGTCACCATATCTTAACTCACCATTTTTTTCTGCTCTCTCTCTCTCTTTCACATCTCCCTTATCTCTTTATAACTCTTTCGTCGCCTTATCTCCTTTAATTCACTATTTCTCATTTCAATTATCTCGTCGCCTTATCTCTTTTCAACCCTCTCTTCTTTCTCTCAACTCTCTTGACGTGGCAGCGATGCTTCATTAAAAGGGTGTTCCCACACTCGACTTAGCATCATTGTGAACTCTTTTAGCATCTTTGCCATGATCGATAACAAAATCATCTTTTTTATATTATATGAATGATATTTTTCGCAGAACTTGAAGATCAAAGGAAGAGAGAAAAGAATTTAAGATTTAGATTTGTTTAACTTTGTTGGTTAAATATGAGGAAAAATTGTTTAAGATCTAGTTAAGATCAATATAAAAAAAGTAATTTTAGAATTAAAATTCCAATGTATTGTCAAACAACATACGGACAATGAGATATGGATTAGAATCGCTTATTTTTCCCAAACAGTTAATTTGGGATTGAAGATAGGGAGTTCAATTTTCAGAATTGAAATGAAGAAATGTTGTAAACACTACCTAATGTAATTTAAGGAGCTTTTATTATAAATAATATTTCTTGTGTCGAACCAAAATAGCTACACTTTGACATTTTACTGTGCTAATAAAAAAAATTGGGTAATTCTCTCTGGTAGCCCTGTACTATTGTTTTTTCTCTTTGGTGACATTTTACGGTTACTAATAAAAAAATTTGGGTAATTAATTTTCTTTTTTTTCACTTTAAAAAATTGTCGTAATTTTAGGTTTATAATCTTATTTTATTTAATATTTTAAAAAAATATAGATATTAGTATATAATAATAATTTTTTGATATATTATCTATAAAATATAGTAAAATTAAGTTTTATATAAAAAAAAACAAAATATGTAAAGCGAACTAGATCGAAAAATTAAAATTTTAAAAAAACTTGGACCAAAGACTGGTCTATTTTTCATTTCGGATTGGAAGATTAACACCCCTAATTTGCAGATTTGCCCTTAGACCTCTAAAATATTAGGAACAGGGTTGACAATTGTAGATTCTTATCTGTAAGAAAATTTCTTATAATTGTAGATTGCCAATAGCACATCATTTTTGATCTGTGAAATCCATGTTTTCAACCATTCATGCTGACTCCAATTATCAAACGCAGACTCCGAAATCTTATCTTCTCTGATAATGTCTTTTTAAATAATCTTAATGAAAGTGATCCGATGTCCATCATCCCAAAAATATGGATATGATCAATCAGCCAAGTCGATGGAAATTTGCATATGGCTCTACATATAATAACGAAATAAAAATAAAAAGTTAGAATACAAAACAAAAATCATATACCTTATAAGAAAAATTAACAACAAAAGGGTAAACAATGAGTCATCCTTTTTAATAGTTTTTGACTTTATATTAAGTATAGTCAATCAGAATTATGGGTGTTTGTTCATAAAAAATTCCTTGACCTAATGCAACTTATTAAAGTAGTTAAGTAATAGTGGTGTCAAAAACACATCTGACCAATGGGTTAACCTGATACTAAATCAATCTGAACCTGATTCGACTTGTGAGGGTCAGTCTCCAGACTTGACCGAAAACCGACCGGAGATCAACCAGATCTGACAGACACCCGACTCACACATACCTGCATTCAAACTCGTTATCGATTGCAACAAGGTAATCCAAGACCTGAATATGACTGTGACCCATCCCGATATTAACCCAAAACCTGACTAGACCCAGTAAATACACGGTTCAACCCGATTTGTTTGTGACTGACCTGTATTCAACTAGAATTCGGTTGAACCAGATAAAATAAGATCTGACTGATTTGATCCTATTTTTCAAACCAACCTATTTGGCCGACTAAACCCAATATAATTACTAAAATTCAATTATTGTTCTATATCCACAAAACCATTTAAATTTGTTATGTTATGACTTGCTTTGTGTGGTATATTAGTTTTATACTTCATTTTCTAACTTAAGATAGAGCAGCTAAGCGAACATTGCAGATTGCTCCTTAGGTGGGCAAGGAGTATATTAGGATTAGTTTTATTTCTCCAATATGTTGTTATCTTTCTTACAAAACTACATGACTAAATAACTATAATTGAAATATAATTATGTTTATAGAGCAGCAAATTGTATTTATTATTAATATTATTAGTATTGTTATTGTTATTATTATTTTTAGGATTTTTTAACTAGAATAATACAAACTTTTGCCCGTTCTCTCGCAATAATACAAACTTTTGATTATTTTTAAATAATACAAACTTTTGCCCAAAATTCCTCCAGTAGGTCAATGTGACCTTTAACTTGTAAAAACAAAGTTAAATCTTTTTCTCCCTCCTCTCCCTCCCACAACCAATTTGAACCACCCCTAACCAACCAACCCCTCCCACCAAGAAACCACCTTCACCCCACGACCACCATAACAGGCAACCTCGAATCCCGAAGCCACCCCCAGCCACCTGAAACACCACCCGTAACCCCACCCGTAACCCTGAAGCCACCTAACCCCTGATCCCACCAACCCTGAAACCACCCCTGAAACACCACCCGTAACCACCCCTAAACCACCCCTGGTCCACCCGAAACCACCCCTGATCCCACCAGCCCTAAAACTACCCCTGAAACACCACCCGAAACCAATTCTCTCTCCTCTTTCCACTCTCTTTCTCACTCGATCTCCTTCTCTCTCCTCAAATTCAACCCCAAATTCAACCCCAAGAATAATCAGAAGAACTGGGGGAGGGACTGGGTAATTGTCTGATCATCACACGGAACCGGTCTCCGTATCCCTAATTACTCGTTTCCCTATAAAAATTACAAGACTGAAATTAAATCACAACCCACATAAAACTCAATTGTTTCTCCCAAATCACTAATTGCATTCACAAATCAAACAAACCCATAAAGAGTAATCAAAGTTAACAACATACATCAGGAGGGCAATCATCCCAAATCACCAATCCCACGTGAAATTAAATCAAGATACTGAAATTAAATCACAACCCACATCAAACCCAATTGATTTCTTCCCAAAATCATCAATCACAATCACAAATCAAACAAACCCAGCAACAAAAATCAAAGTTTTTTAAGAACATACATCACAAATCAATTGTTCTCTTTACGAAGATCTTCAACATCTTTAGCAGCGGATTGTTCGGAGTTGTGGTTGTTGTAGTGGAGGAGTTGGGCGGCAGACCACGCAAGCTCCGCTACTTCAACGACAGTCCTCGCCACTTCTCCCGCTCCTTTTACGTGCGCCATCGTTTTATCCTCTCTCAGATGCTCAGCGGCTTAAGAATCTCGACGCTCCCTCGAAATCGCCGGCCAGGGGAGGGTGTCCGGCCGGGGGGGAGGTGAGGGTGGGGGTGGGGGAGGGAGAAAAAGAGTGGAGGGGACCAACGTAAGAAAATGTTGGGGTTTTTTTTGTTTTTCAAATTTAAATAAAAAATTAAAAAACTAACCAATAAGATAATGACACGTGTCATAGTGACCTGCTACAACAAGTTACAACCGGTATTGACCTACCAGGGGAATTTTGGGCAAAAGTTTGTATTATTTAAAAATAATCAAAAGTTTGTATTATTGCGAGAGAACGGGCAAAAGTTTGTATTATTCTAGTTAAAAAATCCTTATTTTTATTATTATTACTATTATTATTGTTGTAGTTGTTATTATTATTAATATATACCCCACCTTTTTCCCTTGGTAAACACTTCACAATTTTGGAAGGAAAGTTCCCCCCTTATATTTTCATCCAAAAAGATTAAACCCCATGCTCCAAATCCTTAAATCCCAAATCTCATACCCTACGCTAAACCAAATCTAAATTATACTAAAGTAAACCGATAACTGTTTTAAAAACTGTTTTCAACTGTAATAAATAATAACCTAATCTTAATTATTTTAACACTTAATTTACAAAATTCATGTATTGCAAAACCCAAGTTCCTTCACTATACATAATGTGTGCATAAGAAAATTGCAGTATGTTTCAATAACTAAAAGGAAGATAGCACCCAAGAAAGATCTACTTTATTTTACTTGAAAGTGCACTTATGCATATTAGCTGACATCATCACTCCAAAATCCACTTAAAGACCATAAAATATGACTTGGAGTACTACCAAAGAACTCAAAAATGTAATCATGATAATGAATTAGAGCCTTTAAACAAGATAAAGGAGTCAAACATAAATCAAGCATGAAAAATAAATGAAAAACAAACAAATTCTAGGTCCATGGTCTAGAAAATAATCAGATCTAAAACTATAGCTAGAAAACTTCATGGAAAAATGAAAAAAGGGACATAATTCAAATACAATTCATGTATGAATACTGGAAAAATGAACAAATTCGGACTCCGACAAATGTAAATCCACACATTCTAAATCCAAGCATTCTAAAATGAAAACTTCCAAAAATCTGTTCGTTTAATAATTGAAGCATAATAATTCAAATATGACCCAACCAAAAAAACATAAATCAAGCATGTAAAACAATTCGAGCATAACTCAAACATAATCTAAACCAAAAAAATAAATATAAGAGTACAATCTAAACTAGTATCTTTGTGGTATAATGATAAGTTTAACAACAATACAGTACAGAAGTCTACAAACATCCAAATCAAGTGCAAATTTTTTAGATCTAGATTATGTTTGCTAAATCATGTCATCATCATCATTCATAAAAACATTGGATATGACATCACCCAACAACAAAAATCAAAACGAAAATAAAGAAAAAGGGGAAATAAACTAGATCAACCCCTAAAAAAAAGTGATAAAAATAAAAGGATCTTTTACCAATTGCAGCCTTTTAAAGTGGTGACTTTGTTAATTGCAGCCTTTTCATTTCAGTCTCTTCAATTGCAGCCACAAATAAACCAAAAGTTTATAAGTTGCAGCCCAAATCCGACCTATTGTCATGCATTTTAGGCTGCAACTTATAAACTTTTGGTTTATTTGTGGCTGCAATTGAAGAGATTGAAATGAAAAGGCTGCAATTAACAAAGTGGCAACTTTAAAATGCTGCAATTGGCAAAAAATCTAAAATAAAAACTTAATTTTGTCAGCAAGCCACTAAGAGGACGAAGAAGAAGTTTAAGAAGTCGATGACATTATAATAAACTTTCCAAATAGACCACCACAACGGAATGTGTCTCGAATAGCATCACCGGAAGCCCCTAAAATTGAGTGTCAATGTTTACTTCGCAGTGTGACTCCAAACCTCGTAAAACTCTCACGAAAAAAATCCCCTCTTTTCAATTGATCGAGGGAGCTATCAACCATCAGACGGATGAGGCAAAGAAAAGAGCATAGGACGACAGATAGCGAGAGCAATCGGAATCCCCTCTTTATATTCTTACCATGTTAGGTTTTATGAATTTAAACTCATCCGTTGCATCAAAATCATCATTGGATGAGATTAGATCACATCATTTTTTCCTCTTTTTTGTTTCAAAACTCAATTAATAGTTAGATTTTGATCCTTCATCAATGGTTCTAATTCATGATCTATTTTGTCTTGTTGTTTGTTCAATAGTTTATGTTATGTATTATATTATGCATGTTGTGGCTTTTTGGTATTGCTTGTTAATTTGTTGCTTTTACCTTTTATTATTATTATTATTATTATTATTATTATTATTATTATTATTATTATTATTATTATTACTATTATTATTATTATTATTATTATTACAATTATTACAATTATTATTATTATTATTATTATTATTATTATTATTATTATTATTATTATTATTATTATTAGAGTTGTGAATTGAGTTTCTAAATTTCAAATAAACACCTTATAGCGTTACTTATACAACTATCAGTTTATCACTCAATTAAGTAATAGTATGATTATATTTATTTAAGTCAACTTATATGTAGTGTTACATTGAATTATATTATCGACTTACAATAATACATTCATTGATCTCGTCCGATAACAATTTATTTCAATTCAAATGCATGTTTTTAGTTTCGAGATACATTTCACATGAAGATGATTAACCAAAATAGTGTATTATTATATAGAATTAGCTTATAATCTATATTGATACATTCATTAATCTTATCTAGTAACAACTTTTGTTCAATTCAATTAGATGATTTGAGTTCATACTAAATTTAACTTAAAGACGATGAACTTAAATGATCTTATATTAGGATTTAGGACTTGATATCTTATCACTTTATCAGTTATCTATTAATGAGTATTTATGTATTTAGTAGCAATTAACAAGTAACAAGTTAGTGAGTTACCGAGTTAGTATAAGTCTAAGTTAGTAACAAACTAATTACAAAGTTACCATATGGTTGTCAACAAGTTACTAGGGGAGGAACGAGGATTTTGCTAAGACGGGGACCAAAATAGTGTAGTGCAAAACTAGAAACTAGCTTTCAACATTATAGATTGAAATTATCAAATGTAACAAAAGAGATAGTGTAGCAAAAACTTATCCCTAAAATTATATGATGTTTAAGATAAATAACATACCTTACAAGATTTCATTTAAGTTGTGCTCGTCTCTGTTTGATCATGTAGAAAGTATCAATTATGTCATCTACACTTAGTGTCTCCTCTATCTCTTTTTCAATATACACCACCCGATAGTTCCTCAAAAAATCATCTTCCATTCGACTGCGAAGGCATGTTTTTACAATCTTCATAGCTGAAAAAGCTCGCTCCGTCGTTGCAGTAGAAGTTGGAAGAGTCAAAACCAAGCGTAGTAGCCTATCAACCAATGGATAAATTTTAATTTTTCCTGTAGTTATCAATCCTTGGCATAAATCACCAATAGTAGACAGCCCCTTCAAATCAGGATGAATTGGAACATCAATGCAATAATGCTGGAGTTCATGCTTCAAGTGATCCTTCTCATGCTCTGAAAAATCCTCTGGATAGAATTTCTCAGCAAGCTTGCAAATATGCTCCACATTGAATGATCTGTAATCATCTCTATGGCTCAATGCTGCACTTAGAATGAGAAGCTCTGTTGCTTTTTCACTAAATCTCTGGTTGAGCTCCTGCAATTGTTGGTCTATCGCACCCATAAATATATCGACATGATAGTGATGCTCCATCGTCACACTACTCTCTTTTTGTTTTTCTTATCACCGAAGAGATTTAAGTATGTCAAAATATTCATGTCAGGAATCAAAATTCCATATCTCTCACAGAATGCTTGGACACCCTGTAACAAATTATCCCACCCATCATCCCTCAAATTTTGAATCAATACCTTTGTATTGGACACTAGATGCATATCATTTACAATATCCTGGGATTTCTGTTGTAGTGCTTGACAAAGCCCATCAGTGATAGCCATAATCTCTTTAACCACATGTAAGATAAACAAATTCAAAGGACATCAAAGTTTTAATTGCATTTAGAGCATCCCCTCGCGTAGAAAAGCTTGATCCTTTAGCAGCTATGTTAGAAAGAACGGAGCACGTAGCCTTATACATCCTGATCAAACTACATATTGATTTGTAATGAGAGCTCCGGCCACCTAGTATCTCCTTGTCGTTGTAATGTTCCTATTTGATTAGCACCTCTTCTTGTTTCAAGCTCCTCAATCTCAATCAAATGTTCTATTTCAGCAATTTGGTTGGCCTGCAACTCATCATGACGTTTAGAAGAACTAGTAACAATGTTGACAATAAAAACCAAATGCTGAAAGAAAGTGTGAATTTGAGGCACTTCCCTCGCTGCTGCCACAAGTCCTAGTTGTAATTGGTGAGCCAAGCAATGAACGTAATAAGCATAAGGACAATCATTCAAAAACAATGCTTGTAGCTCATTCCATTCCCCACGCATATTACTTGCCCCGTCATATCCTTGTCCTCTTATATTCTGAAGACTAAGATTATGATGTGACAAAACCTCACAAATTTCAGTTTTTAAGGTCAATGAAGCTGTGTCTTTGACATGAACCAAATCTAAGAAGTGCTCTATTACAAATTCACTTACATCAACAAATCTAATCACTATTGCCATTTGTTCTCTTTTAGAAATATCTCTGGATTCATCCACAATTAAACAAAACTTTGCATTACCAATCTCCTCAAGAATTGAACTTTGCACTTTTCTAGGAAAGACATGCTAAATCTCCTTTTGAATTTTTGTTGAAGTGTATTTGGCATTTTTAGGGGCATTTTCCAAAATAACTTCATCTACTTATTTGTTATATGATGCCAAAAGTTTTAACATCTCCAAAAAATTCCCTTGATTTTTTGAATAAGAATGCTCGTCATGCCCTCTAAATGCACATGCTTGGAATGTCATCAATCTAACTACATCTATTGTTGTTTTAAGACGCAAACGATTTCCTTTAACTTCTTTTGCAGTTTATTTCTCTACTATCTTTTCAAGGTGACATAATTGGTTTTGGAGATTATAAAAGCGTTTAGTGGCAAAGTTATGGGCTGAATTGGAATCCTTCCCTGTGTGGCATTTAAAAGCACAATCTTTCCCATTGATAACTTTTCTCCAATTTCTGAAACCTTTAACTATGAATGTATCTGACCCACACCTTCCGACTAGTTTTTTCGCAAAAAGAAAACAATAGAAACAATAGGCAACATCTTTTGTGGGAGAATATTCTAGCCAAGGCCATTTTTCAAACCAACTTTTTTGGAACTTACGTGGATGATTTTCTTTACCAGAGTAAGGATATTGAATGTCCTTAGGCTGATAAGGCCCGAAATCAATATATGCCCTCATAACTTCATCCCTTTCATTCACATCATAAGCATAAATTTGCTTACACAAACCAGGATCACGCTGTAAAAAATTAATACCATTACCTTCATAAGTTTGAGGAGGAGACTGCTCATTAGGAGAATTGGCAATTACTGGCTCAACTTCCTCTTCAATTGGTGGAATTGGTTCATCAGATGTTGTGTTATCTCCCTCTGTAGCCTTTTGCTTTTTTTGGGGTAGAAAGTATGATGTAATGTGGTGTCTCTTTGCCATACTCCCACTGTGATTATTCAATTCTTGGATTAGAAAGGTAAAATTAGACTTATATGCTTTAAATGAGTCAATTCACAAATTCCAATTTTCTTAAATAATTTATATAAACCCTAAATAATTCTGAATTTCAATTACTTATTGACTTATTAATAATTGAATCTACAATATGAAAATTGTGAAAAAATAATGAACATGAAAAAGGTAATAAGATACGTGGAGTTAAGGGCAATTGAATTTTGTCTTTGAGTTGGATTTTTTTAAAGCTTTTGTTGCTGTAATGCTGTTGCATCGCTTTCTAGGGAGAAGTAGGGAGTGGGAGTTTTCTATGGAACTTGGAAGATTTTTACAATTTGATGGAGGAAGCAACTTTAAAAAATAAAAAAAATCACGGTGGTATAATCTAAGGCATTAAGAGTAATACTAAACAATACAACTTCTTGCTCTTGGAAATTGAAAAGCTAATTCTTTTAGTTTATTTATTCATTTACTTTATGCATGGGGACCACTCTAAGTTGGAGTATAGCAGTAGTTTTGCATTTTATTAAATTTATATGTATACATCTGACATACATATCTAAAGCATTTAAATTATTTCCTTAATTGTTGGGTGGGGCCCATTCAAAGACTTTTGTTAGTAATTCACCTACCACACCTGATTTTCTCTTGTAGTTGGCAGGGGCCTTGGCTCCCCCCGGTCCCGGTTATGTTCCGCCCCCTGCAAGTTACTATCTAGTAAGTATTTGTTAACTTATTGACTTATGGTTATTGCTTGTTAGGATTTTAATAAGAACTGAACGAGTTGATCTGACTTATTTGATGATTGATCATTAATGTATCATCGTTATTATTATCATTGTTATTATTATTATTATTATTATTATTATTATTATTATTATTATTATTATTATTATTATTATTATTATTATTGCTATTATTATTATTATTATTGTTATTGTTATTGTTATTGTTATTATCATCATCATCATCATCATCACCATCATCATCATCATCACCATCATCACCATCATTGTTCCTATTGTTAGCATTGTTACTATTACTATTATTATTTGTATTATTATTGTTACTGTTAGCATTGTTAATTACTATTATTGTTATTATTTGTATTATAATTATTATCATCACTATGGTTATTATTATTGTTATAATTATCATTATCATCATTGCTATTCATAAACTTATATATCGATCATAATGCTTATAATAATAGAGTCATTTATATATATAAAATTGGTAATTTATTAATTGATCGTATACTCATTATTATTGTCATTTGTTATAATATTAGAACATATCAAGAGTTATTATACTCATTTATAATCAACAGAGTGGTTCTAGATAGGGCTCAAACACGTACGTAGTTTACTAAGAGAGTACACTAAACATCACGGTAAATAATTCAGTATTTTTATTAGTTTTTCGTTATCATTTATATACATCTCGCTCACTGTAGGCGTGATTTTATTCGCCTAATACACGGTGTGAGCGCGTATTTGACTGCCCTATTGTTAAGGTTGTATTAAAAAAGTTTCGAATTTGCCAACAAGTCTTTAAAGGAAGACTCATAAACCTAATTGGATATTTTGAAACTTAGGGACATCTTAGGGACTTATCCAATGTAGATTTCTGATGTATCTATTTTATATAGAGTTTTTATCCCCGTTCTGTTAGCATTGTGTACTATTTTGAGCTCATATTTGTGTGATTTGATATGGTTGGGCTTGGTTTTATTCCTCTATGTTTTATTGTGCATAATATGCATTTTATTCCTTAATCTAGCCATGGAAGGAAAGTTCGATGATCACACATAGCCCATAGCAGATCCGGGGAGCAAGTCAAGTACTTTGGAAGAAGAATTCACATAAGAAGCTAAAGAGAAGCCCTCGCCCGGTCAACCGAGCGGATTCTCCCGACCGGGCGAGATGAGTTTGCCATTGTGCAGTTGGCCCGGTCAACCGGGCGAAAAAGGCCCCAAAATCGCTTGCGCGCCCTGTAACGCCCCGACTTTCATACATCCTTATTAAGTTAATTAATCAAGTTTAGCAGCGGAAGACTTAGCTTAGTCGGCGTGTTACCTCCGTACTTTCCACTAGGGGAACATACAAGGCGACATCTAACATTAACTTACATGGACATTACATTGATTTGTCACTCTTTAAAGAAACACTTTAAAAATATATTAATATTTTCTAGAACTTTCGGCAGAATTTCCTTTGTAAATTGGACAACCTAAAATGGGAAAATGTTTGAGAAACATGTTACAAATAAAATACTTTCAAATCCATAACTCAACGCTTTCGCGGAGCAGCAGCTAAAGAGAATTTGGAGCACTATTGCTCATCCAGAACTAGAAATAAAACTTAAACCATTTAATACTATTTAATACAAAGTGGAACGTCCTCGCCTCAAAAGAATCGTAAAACAATCATAGCTGAACTCTTAGCACGTAACTGCTTCTATCTTGGAAAAGATGCTCCACAACTTCAACCTGAAACTATTGTAACACTGCCACCCACCAAGTGATAGGCCACAATAGTGACAAAACAAAACATTGACAGACACATCAGCACAACGCTGAGTACTAACCCATAAAACATTTTTAACACATGCTTTGGTGTCTACGACTCTCATGTAATCATCACGTTCATATCATTCATAACCGTATCACATCAACATAGCAACATTCACATTATCCATCATTATTCATCATGTTTCATGACTTTGAAGTACTTCAAGAAATCATAGAACATAATCGCAATCATAATCATACTTTTGTAACATCAAAGTCATCATATTTCATAGCATTAAATCATTTACTAACATCATCTACATAGCAAATATTTCGTATCATATCATAAGCTTCATCATATCTTTCCATCTTACTTAAGTCATATTGGTAACTTGATTAACATCCGAGCTTTGTAAAATAAGAAAGAGCATGCATTTAATAGAGGGGAGAACAACATAAATCATATCATAACATATCATATCGGTTCATATCATATCATAAGCTTCATCATTATCTTTTCATTTTACTTAATCATATTGGTAACTTGGCAAGTACAGGAAAGGGATGTCTCCTAAATTTTCATTTTCGTAAACGGGAGGCTACCACCCGAGGACTTGGCCCCCACATTACAGAAGGTGGTGTATATATATAATGCCCAAAACATAACACGGAATCACCCCAATAAGTAGAAGGTGACTGACCCACTAGAAGGTACGTGCAAGACCCGATTTTCATTTTCATAAACGGGAGGCTACCACCCGAGGACCTTAGCCCCCACATTACAGAAGGTGGTACATAATGCCCAAAAATGCGCGGTGCCACCCGAGGACATTAGCCCTTACTAAACGGGAGGTGGTTAACCGACCAGGAGGTACGTGCAAGACCCGATTTTCATTTTCATAAACGGGAGGCTACCACCCGAGGACCTTGACCCCCACATTACAGAAGGTGGTACATAATGCCCAAAAGTGCGCGGTGCCACCCGAGGACATTAGCCCTCACTAAACGAGAGGTGGTTAACTGACCGGGAGGTACGTGCATGACCCGACATAAACATAATACTGCCAAGTACCGTTCTTTCACTTAGGTTTATCATGTTTCGTTCCTTTTACGAATCATAATCACATTACATAATCGTAATAGTAATCGTGATACGTAATCATCATCATAACGTAACCATAATTACATTACATCATCGTAATCATAATCATGGAACGTATCTTAATCATAACGTAACCATAATTACATTACATCATCGTAATCATAATCATGGAAAGTAATCATAAGCATGACATATTCATAATCATGTTCATAACGTAATCATAATCATGCTTTGGTAGCATCATGGTTATTCCATAAAATTCGTCCATAACATCGATAATCATCATATTCGTACAAACATTCCATATCTCACAATCCATATATTCATAATGTAATACAAATAATAGACATTGCATACTTTTCATAGCATGAGGATTTTATAGAACATGTGTGCATAAATAACGTTTCGTTTCCTCTTTTTAAGTATCTTTCACAGATCATCGCAGAGTCATAAACTTTCATACATTCATATCGTTTTAGAATGACCATAACATATTCTTTAGCATAATCAAAGATTTGTAAACATATCTCATAACTTTAAGTACTTTCTAGAATACATAGTAGAAATATCATCATAACACCTCCGTAGTTTCAGATCACTTACAGAAACACAACATAAAACCCTTTTCATAACATGTGGTTTTACAATGTCATTTCACAATATACATTACACATGTTGCACTTCATAAAACACATAAGTCATCCTTACTTACTTTCATATCATATCATAAGACATACTTGCTCAGTGACGATAAGCCATTAGGGGTCCATATCATTAAACTACTTTAAATTCAATGAAAGATTTAATCAGAATAATCATAGGTTTCTTATTATAAGTTAACCACCGAGAATTGTTTTAGACTCAATAGCCCATGGTTCAATAAACATAAATCAGTTTGAGGTAAAATAAATAGCGTTCGTGTTATACCATAAGTTTAGTCTAGATTTTCATTCTTTGTTACAACCTTCAAAGAACCTACCTCGAACTACACGCTAATTCCAAACCAATTTTAGTCTGAATAACATATACATGGCCTCTTTAAAATGGGTTACAACTAGTTTGTAGTTTACTTAGTTAACTTGTGTAATAGAATACTTTATATGCCCTTAACTGATAATCCAACCTCATTGAGTTCATTCACTTCCAATCCACTATATTATCATATAAGTGAAATTCCACTTTAGTTTGAAAGCACTTAAGAACATATTATCATCATAAAACTACCAATTGTTAGAACTCATAACTCATGTCCAAAACAAATATAACTTACATTTGGTTATTAGATTTTAAGGCTCAATTTCTTACTTAAATTTATGCTTAAGTCCTTCCTAAATATCAGTGAGATTTGGCTGCACTAAGAACTTACATCTTTCAAGCATTCCAGTCATAAATTAGAGCAACAAATTAAAGATAACCACAAACAGCCAGCAACGTCATCACAAGCTCAATCAAATTTCCAATTGCAGGACTTATCAGGCATATATTTGTAGAACTTGAAGATGCAGAGAACAAAATAACAAAAATCAAAACTATTCTAATCAAATACCACCAATAACAAATCAGCCATGAACAAACAAATTAACAACCCCCTTATTACACTGTTTCAATCATATTTTCAGAACCAATGTCTCATTATATTCGAAACAGCAGGGAAATATATAATTGAAACCAAAAAGAAGAGGAGAAGGGGGGTGTAGTACTTAATCCATCTTTAAGTGTCAATCAATTTAAGAACTCTTATGTTTAAAATATTCAATTAACTATGCTCACTAGAAGTTTCAATTACCAAGCACATAAATAATTAATTCCAACAACAACATCTTCATATTTCACCTAGCTCAAATCTCAGAAATTATCAATGACATACTTTCTACTTTGCAAGTATACAGAGGAGATTAGTAAAATTAGAGGGAGAAAAGGGGGGAGTACCACACAACAAGGGCAGCACAGGGAGGGGTGTGTCAAAGCATCGCCGGCGACAACCAGCGACAACCGACGGCCACCTCAGGTGGCGCAAAATAGCAGCAGCAGCAAGGGGAGAACGGGGACAGCAACCAGAAAACGGAGAAGTACATGACATCAACACCAACAACAGCAGCGAAACAACAACTACAACACCACCACGATAACACCGGCGCAAGCAGGGGAAGAAAGGAATCTCCAGCGAGCTTCAGCAATGCCGGCGAGGCGACGCGGGTGAGCGAGTGTAAAGGAAACGAGGAGAGAAGTTTTTTGTGAATTTCTTCTTGTTGTGAAATGATTTTCTAAGCCCTAATTCCATGGGTTTTTATAGATGAATTTATCTGACAAAGGGGAGGTGGAATGAATGAGGATTGGTGAATCCTCACCTTGGGTAGTAAGGGTAGGAGACAAAGAGGAGAGAAGGTAGAAGAAAGGAGTGGGGTGGTCGATTTAGGGAAGCTGATTATCAGCTTTGTTTCCTTCTTTTCTCTTTTTATCTTCTTTGTCTTTTATTTTCTTATTTGGTTGTTGGTGAACTAAAACAAAAGTTAAACTTGTGACCCTTTACAAGTGTTAAGTTAAGTTTGGCTTCTAAACTTTAATATTGGACTTTTAGCTAAAATTCATTAACTCAAAGATCATATAGGAAAACATATACGATTTTCGTATCTAAACATTGAAGCCATAACTATATTGTAAGTAGAATCATTTAATAAAAATCACTTTCGTAATAACTAAATTAGATACATTTATTTTAGAAAATATTCTTAATCATGATCATTTCGGAAAAATTTAGGAGGCAATTAAGCTAATAAACATAATTAGTAGCTAATAAAACGAGATTAAGGTTCGGGGTATTACACGCCCAACCAGGCGGCCTTTCCCGGTTGACCGGGAGAAATTCCAGCTGATCAGCTAGTTGGAGGAGATCACCGTCGCCCTACCGGGCTGTTTTTCGGGAGGCTAATTTTTAATGTTTTTTAGCCAGTTTTGCAAAAACTATTAATAGGGTTTTAGTAATTCGATTAGACTATCTTATTTTCCTATTTTATTAGGTTTAAACACTTAGTTCTCTCTCTAGTTGTATGCACTCTTGGCTTGGAAGATTTATCAAAGATTGTTGATTTCACTTCAATTGTTCTTCAATCATTCGGTATTTTTTCCTACTTAATCTAGTTAGATGAATTCCTTTACTTTGATTATATTTATTGTGTTCTTCAATATTATGAGTGAGTAGTCTTTTTCTAGGGCTTAGTGAGGGAAGCTATGTTTATACCTATTCGATTATGATTTAAAGTTCTTTGATGAGTGGATTGGATTAGAGTAATTCCTATTGATTTGTTATAATTGTTTAATGCATGTAATTACGCAATATCATGGGTTATGATTTAGCTAATAGGAGTTAGAATTGAAAGATCGTACTCATTAGAGGCTTGTTACAATGGGTAGATTTGATTATGTTAGCGACCGTACTGCATATGTTGATCTCAGAGTGTTAAGACCCGACTACAGGATTAACAAAAAACTCTAATTACTCGACCCTAAATCCAAGTATTGTTGAATTGTATTATATTCATTGAATTGGTATAAGCATGGTGGACCGAGAAAATGCCCTAGGTTTTTGTTCAATTGATTTACATCCTTATTTGATTTAGTTTACCTTAGTACTAGTTATTATTCATTCAACTATTTTTCTCTTAAAGTAGTTAAGTAATTGAACATCAATCTATAGAAATCCTCTCCATGTGAATCGACTCGTATTTGGTAAGTCTATGCTAACAACAGACACCGTGCACTTGCAGTACTATTTTAAAACCCATCAATTTCCTCGTCATAACTTCATTAATGGTCATGAACCAAAAATTGAGTTCGGGGGTGAGGGTACGAACACGGTCAGGAACCACGTTCGTCCGTTGCTGGCCTCCACTAAATATAGATTTATATCAAAGTTTATGCCAAAGAACAACCACATAATATTTTCAAGCACCCTAAAAATATTAGTCTAGATTGGTTTATTAAACACATAAAAGACTACTTTTTAGTGATACGTTATTAAGCAATCAAAATTACAGGTTCCTAATAGGTTGTCCAAATTATTTGATTAGGTGTTAGAACAATTTCTTGGGTCTTGATTAGCAACAATAACATGTGGGTGACGATAGCATAAGCTGAACAATCATAGAAAATATACAAGAAAATAAGAAAGAAAGTATATTAGAATATACAAAAGAACGGATTTTTATTAATGATCTACATCATGAAAGAAACCGTTAGTAACTTCAATAAAATAAATAAGAAAGAAAGATTCAAGGACCATCAGGAATATACCGGTCTGGCTTGGATCTGAGAGAATAACAACCTTCGAGAGGAGCAATCGTGAAGCCCATTAACCAAAATTGTGAAGATCGATCAAAGTAAAAGTATGTGTTTATGTGTTTGTGTGTTTGAGTATGAAAGTATGAGAGTATTTTTTGCCTTGAGAGATCGCAAGTATTCGGGTGTAAAGAGTGTGCTATAGATCCGGAAATCATTAGCATATTATAGGAAAATATTAAAAAAAAAAGATAAGAAAAAAAATTATGCGTCGCGCAAAGAGTGCGCTGGGCGCACGACTATGCGTGACGCGCAAGGCCACTTGTCAGGCGCGGATTAGTGCGTTGAGCGCATTTGATAATTGGTTTATATACTTAGTTTTTGACTAGTTTTTAATAGTTTTTATGATAGATTTTAGAGTAGTTTAGGTTAAGTTTCTTCCTTTTCCTTCTTTTTGTGCATTTTTCCTCCTTTGTGCTCCTTCTTTGGGTGCATGGTTTTATTTCAGGATTTGGGAGCATGCTTGGAGGACCTATGCACAAACCCGAGGCAAGGTATTGAAGAAGCGGAGCATTAATGGGCTCGAAAGAAGAGAAGAGTGCTGACCCGAGGGCCGAGAGTCACCCGACCCGCCCGGTCGGCGCAGACGCAATCCACCTTTCTTCAAAGATCCGACCCGTCCGGGTTAGTAAGTGACCCACCCGGGTTAGGCGACCCGAGGATCGGAGTTCACTTGACCCACCCGGGTTAGATTTTGAGAGGCCCAACTTCTTTCCTGATCACACGACCCTCCCGGGTCAGGTCCACCCGAGCACTCGGGTCGAGTCACCCGCCATGGTCGCGTTTTTTTTTTCCGGAATTTAATTCTTTGCTTTGTTGCTTTTGTACGGGGGTTTTATTGTAATTAACCTTGTTTTATTTTTAGGACTATATAAGAGGAACTCCTCTTATTTTAGGTTAAGCAATTTGATTTTCAGATTAGAGAGATTAAATCTTGTTTAACATTCAAACCTTAGGGTTCCTCCTCCGCATGCCAAAAAAATTACTTTCTCTCTCTAAAAACTGAGAGCCTCTCTCTCTAAACATCAAAAACCTACCAAACCCTTAATCGGAAACGATAAGGAAAAAAGCAGAGATCTACTTACCACATCACAAAAAACTAGTTAAAATTTTCTAGTTAACACAGAGAGTAGAGTGCTTTTGTTTTCTTCCATTTTAGCGATGGAGGATATCAAGCGTCACCTAAAAGACGGATCTCGGAGGCTGGGTCCCAAAATTAAAGTCACAAAATCTGATAAGATTAGCGATGATACCCAGTTCAAGTTAACCGTGGCTGGAAAATTTCGAGATTTTAGGGATTTTAGGGAGCAAGCGATCGGAGAATGGGCACAACAAAAATGGTTGAAGAGGGGTGGCGTTAAAGTAGAAAAGAAAGGTAAAATATTTTTCTTCTATTTTACTCATCAACAGGATAGATATGTTGTGTTCGTGAAGGGGACTGCATGTTATCAGGGGGCTTTGATGATTTTCAGTCCAGTCTCTGAGCAAATATCTTTCATAGATTTGTCTTTTAAGCAAAAAGCATTATGGGTAAGGATTCAAGGGCTCCCATTTGGATATTGTAACGAGGAAGTGGCACGAAAAGCGTTAGCTAAGCTAGGCTATGTCTTTTACTTTGACACTATGTCAAAGCAAGTTGGCCCTAAACCCTATCTACGAGCTAAAATATGGCTAGATTTGGAAAAGCCCCTACTACCAGGGTTTTATGTAGAGGATGAAAAGAATGTATCATACTGGGTGAATTTGAGGTATGAGGGGGTATATATTTTCTGTACAAAATGTGGAAGGGCGGGGCATAGAGAATAGGTGCCGATTGACATGGGATCAGGCAAGCCAGCATCTTAGTGAACTTTTTTTGGAGGTTTGTGGTGGAACAAGTGAGGTCCATAAGGATAATCTAAATCATCCTTTGTATAACTCCAAGATTAGAGGCCTAGCAAAGCATGAAGATCTTAGGACAACCACTCTTGATTTGATTAAAAAGGTGGAGGACTTTGGAGACATCATCATGGAGTATTCATCGGAAACGGAATCGGTCGAGCCCATACCGCCCCAACAACAAGAAATCATCCCAAGTCGAGCAAAAAAGGAAGCGTTCGGTGAAATAAAAACAACGAAGGCAAAGATAATGACACCTTCAATGACGGAATCCGAAGAGGGGGATTCGTTTTATCAAAGATTCGAGTGCTTTCAATCGGATAAATATCATCAACATATTACCTCATCTCATTGGGTGTGGAGAAGGTTTTACAGTCATGAAATAAATGCCACTCCCCCAACTGTCACTATTAAGTATACAAGTTTGCATGCGTTTTCAAATATAGTCTTCCAGTTATGCATGCTTTAATTTGTTTATTCCCTTACAAAACATAATAAGAAAGTACAAGAAACCAGAGTTCCAAAGAATATTCAGAGTCCAAACAAAATGTCTTCTTCCCAGCGTCATAACTTCTTTAAACGTCTGGGATCTGTGCACATGAGGGCCCACAATCCGTTACCGACAACCCAATTAAGAGAAATTGATATACTTTTTACCCCTCTCTTCCCACAATTCGACCCTTTTAGGCCCAACTCAAGAAGCCCCACCTCAGAGGCCCACGAAATCATACCTCAAATTAAAGACCCTCATCCTTTTACTTTCCCTATTCTCAATCACGTTGAGGTGGATAACAACCTTTACCCCTTTTTCTCCTCAACTTCCTTATCCATGAAATTCAGTCCACCACATATAGGCCCAAATCATATACTTGAGTCTATGGTTTACTATGAGTCTGATGATGAAGAATGTTATTCATGTGAGTCGGATTTCTCCTCCTCAGACGTCATACAGGATGAAATTAGTAAGTTACATATAACCGAGCCCCTATCCCCCCCCCCAAAACCTCCCCCGGGTAATGGAAAAGAGAAAATTCAACTATAAAAAAACGACATGCCACCAGGTGTACAACAAATAAAAATCACAACCCTATAAAATTTCCCCAAATTGCTTTCAAAATAACACTATCCCAAAATAATGAGTTGATAGGGGACAAACGCATAAGGATGAAAGAGGAAGAACAAAGTTGTTTATTGCCTAATATGTGTGATGTTCTTCTTAGTAGCAACCAGCACAAAAGGCAAAGAACCAGCACAAAAGGCAAAGAACCAGCACAAAAGGCAAAGAACCAGCGCTCATGGAGGAGGCATCCACCAGTGGAGACAGCCCGGTCTAGGTTCAGACTCAACTAACAACACTTTTTTTGCTGTTACGAGTGGCGTGGCTGGCCCTCAACAGCCTCCTAGGGGAGAATGAAGCTGTTAGCATGGAACTGTAGGGTGCTTGTTCGAAGCATCCAAATTTTCGTTTGTAAGTTTCATGCTAAATTTTTATAAAGTAAATGTAACATTCCTATTAGAAACTATGTGTAAGCTTGACGATCTAGTCCCTAAATTTTGCAAGATCGGATGGGGACACTTGTAACACCCGACCCATCCGGGGGTCGGTATATCGTCACCAATGCGCATCCCGGGGGCAACATGGCTCCTCGATAACATACCTGACAAGTCTTAGGTGCATTTTATCCTCACTCAATTCGGCATCCAGAAACTTCCCAGGTCGGCACTCTACCTGGACTACTCCCAAGCACGCTTAACCGTGGAGTAACTAAGGAAATGAGCTCCCTAAAAGAAAGATGCATCTTGTTGGAATGAGTAGCCCGCATCTTTCTTTTAGGGATTTAGCAAAGCTACTCATTCCAACAAGATGCATCTTTCTTTTAGGGAGCTCATTTCCTTAGTTACTCCACGCTTAAGCGTGCTTGGCCGGGAGTAGTCCAGGATGGGTGACCTCCCGGGAAGTTTCTCTGGGTGCGCATGAGTGAGGACAAAATGCACCTAAGAACTTGTGTCAAGCTATCGAGACAGCTTGTGGCCCCGGATGCGCATCGTGGCGATACACCCGACTCCGTATGGGCCGGGGTGTTACAAATGGTATCGGAGCAACCCCGCGACCGCGTGTTGGGGCGACCCCGAGGCCGTCGGGCCGAATATCGTGAGTCCTCGGCGCCTATTGGGGGAGGATTCTGGGCCGCATGGTCATAAGGAGCGACCCGGAGGTCGTTAGGCCGAATATCCGGAGTCTCCCGGTGATCGGTTTCAGTGGGGCGACCCACGGTGTCGTTGTGGCCGAATATGTGGAGTCCTTAGGCGCAACGAGGGCGTTCTTGTTCTCGAAGTGGGGGTGTATGTAATACCCCTCATGATTGCTTTAAAAGGGATTTAGCGAGGCTTACTCATTCCAACAAGATGCATCTTTCTTTTAGGGAGCTCATTTCCTTAGTTGCTCCACAGTTAAGCGTGCTTGGCCGGGAGTAGTCCGAGGATGGGTGACCTCCCCGGGAAGTTTCTCGGGGTGCGCATGAGTGAGGACAAAATGCGCCGGAAGAACTTGTGTTGGTTATTAAGGACGGTTGTTGGCCCCGGGATGCGCATTGGTGACGATACACTCGACTCCGTATGGGTCGGGGTGTTACAAATGGTATCGGAAGCAACCTCGCGACCGCGTGTTGGGCGACCCCGAGGCCGGCGGGCCGAATATCAGAGTCCTCGGGCGCCTAGTGGGGGAGGATTCTGGGCCGCATTATCATAAGGAGCGACCCGAGAGGTGGTTTGGCCGAATATATGGAGTCTCCGCGATCGGTTTCAGTGAGGGCGACCCACAGTCGTTGTGGCCGAATATGTGGAGTCCTTAGGCGCAACGAGGGCGTTCTTGTTCTCAAGTGGGGTGTATGTAATACCCCTCATGATTGCTTTAAAGGGATTTAGCAGGGCTACTCATTCCAACAAGATGCATGTTTCTTTTAGGGAGCTCATTTCCTTAGTTACTCCACGTTAAGCGTGCTTGGGCGGGGAGTAGTCCGAGGATGGGTGACCTCCCGGGAAGTTTCTCGGGGTGCGCATGAGTGAGGACAAAATGCGCCGAATAACTTGTGTTGGTTATTGAGGACGATTGTTGGCCCCTGGATGCGCATTGGTGACGATATACTCGACCCGGATGGGTCGGGTGTTACAAATGGTATCGAGCAACCCCTACGACCGCGTGTTGGGGAGACCCTAAGGCCGTCGGGCCGAATATTAGGAGTCCTCGGGCGCCTAGTGGGGGGAGGATTCTCGGGGCCGCATTGTCATAAGGGAGCGACCAGAGGTCGTCGACCCGAATATCCGGAGTCTCCGGCGATTAGTCTTCGGGCGGGGCGACCCACAGCCGTATGCCGAATATGTGGAGTCCTCAGGCGCAACGAGGGCGTTGCTGTTCTCAAGTGGGGGTGTATGTAATACCCCTCATGATTGCTTTAAAGGGATTTAACAGGCTACTCATTCCAACAAGATGCATCTTTCTTTTAGGGAGCTCATTTCCTTAGTTAATCCACAGTTAAGCGTGCTTGGCTGGGAGTAGTCCAGGGATGGGTGACCTCCTGGGAAGTTTCTTGGGGTGCGCATGAGTGAGGATAAAATGCGCCGAAAGAACTTGTGTTGGTTATTGAGGACAGTTGTTGGCCCTGGATGCGCATTGGTGACGATATACTCGACCCCGGATGGGTCGGGGTGTTACAACACTACTGTGGGATAGCTGGAGAAGCTTAGAGAGGAGGGCTAGCTTTGTTTTGGACAAATTTTGTAAATATCTCGCCATTGTTGGTTTATAATAATTTTGTGCTATGTATGATAAAATATAATATGGACGAGTATTATGCGGTGTTTTTATATGGCGCCACATGTACAGGATAGGTAAAAAACATGGGATGAAATAGCGAAATTATGCCTAGAGAAATAATCAAAAATTGTATTATTGGGCGACTTTAACCAACTGGAATTCACTGAACATAAGCTGGGAGGTAGGCAGGAAATACCAGGAGCCCAAATGTTCACAAGTTGGCGCATATCATATGGCCTCACAGAAGTACCAACATATGGGTGTCCTTATACATGGACAAACAATCGTGAATTAGACCAGCAAGTCTATGAAAAATTAGATCGAGTTTATAGTGATGAAGCATGGAGACTCAGTTATCCAGATGCGATGGTATGGAATTACCCAATATTTTTATCAGACCATGGCCCGATATTATTTGACATGCTACCAATGGTAACCAAAGCACGATGCACGTATAGGTATGATTCTTGGTGTTGGAATTTTGAGGAAATTCGGTCAATAATTAGTGAAGAGTGTAAAAAACGACAATGTAAAGGCTCCAAAATGTTTCAGCTCCAAAGAAAATTTCTCCATCCGTCCCAGAAAGATTTGAACACTTATTGGGACACGTAGTTTAATGTGATAAGTTGTAGTGTGGTTATCAAATGTTATTTTATTTTAAAAGTTGATGTGATAGGAGTTGGTGGGGTATTTTTTATTAGAGTAGAGAGGAAGTTGGGTAACTTTTTATTTATAAAAGGAAGAGTGTGGGTCAAAGATGTGTAAAAGAGATAATATATTAATAGTGGGACCATGCCAAAAATGGAAATGTTCAAACTAATTTGGGACAAACATAAAAGGAATGTGTTCAGACTATTCTGAGACGGAGGGAGTACAAAATATAGGAAGAAGAATGAGAGATTGGTGCATTCAGTTTAAGAAGGTAAAAAACTTCGCTTGGCAGGAGATGTTGCAGAGCTTGGAGAAACATCAAAATAATGTACCAACCATGGAACACGATGACAATGAAAGGAAACATCAAAAAGAGTACGAAGAGAAACTTGCAATGCAATTAGAATATTGGAAACAAAGAAGCAGATCAAAGTGGGATATATAGGGAGACCAGCCGACTAGTTTCTTCTTCAAGCAAGTAAAAGGTAGGAAAGCTAGAAATAGAATTAACGGAATACAGACTACTAGTGGGCAATGGGTTGTTCATGAAAAAGATATAGGTGAGGAATTCATAAAATTCTACACTCAGCCATTCAACCCTACTAATCATGCTGACATAATGCCTTTTTCGGATGAATGGTTCTCTGATTTGCCGAAAGTTAAAGAGGAGCATGCGCGGCATCTCATACAACCAGTATCAATGTTAGAGGTACGTCGAGCTATATTCTCTATGAAATCACAAATTTCACCTGGGCCTGATGGCGCCCCCCCGGGTTTCTTCAAAGAATTCTGGGATAACATATCCACACAAGTATGGGAAACTGTTAATGCTTTCTTTGTAGGGGATCATATGTTAAGAGAGATGAATCGAACATTTATAGCACTTATCCCGAAAGTGTCACAACCTACCGAAGTCACACAATATAGACCAATCAGTTTATGTAACACAATATATAAAGTTATAACGAAAATAATGGTCAATCGTATGAAAATAGTTCTACCATACCTAATCTCGGAACATCAGCATGCCTTTGTTCCAGATCGCCTAATGCAAGATAGTTGTTTACTGGCCCATGAACTAATTATGTGGTTGAAAAATAAGAAAAAGGGTAAGAAAAGCTTTGTGATCATGAAGACTGATCTAAATAAGGCATATGACAGGGTAAGATGGGATTTTCTTGAATACACATTGCGAGTAATGGGTTTTCCAGAAATGTGGGTACAACGGGTACATCAATGCATATAAACTGTTACCTTTTCAATCCTGATAAATGGAACACCGTATTGGAAGTTTACTTCGACAGCAGGATTAAAGCAGGGAGACCCGTTATCCCCATATTTGTTTCTTTTGTGTATGGAGGTTCTAGGGAGAGCAATGGATAGAGCACAAAACAAAGGTTTAGTAAAAGGTATCCAATTATCAAGGAAGTCTCCCCAGATAACACACTTATTCTTCGCGAATGATGCTTTATTTTGTTTCGAGACTAAAGAGCAATCATGTCAGCTGATGAGGTACGTACTTGACACATTATTCTTAATATCAAGACAAATGGTTAGTTACGAAAAATCATATATTAAATTCTCTCCAAACACCCAAGATACAGACAAAGAGAATATGAAGAAATGGTTGGGCATAAAAAATGAACAGGAAATAGAGAATTACCTAGGTTATCCTATGGAAGTAGATGGTGGGTCTAGTAACAAGTTTAAGCCAATTCTGGAGAAGATGACAAAAATTTTAACTTCTTGGAAATACTTAAACCTAACACCACCAGCTCCACTTATTCTAATAAACACGATTCTAGTATCTATAGCATCTCAATTAATGACCATTTATTTACTCCCACAAAAAATAATAAAGCAAATCACATCACTAGTACTAAAGTTCTGGTGGGCTGGGGTAACGAAAAACAAGCTCATATATTGGGTAAAATACAATGAACTTATTAAACATAAACATGATGGGGGGTAGGATTTAGAGATATAAAGTCTTTAAATACTGCACTTCTATTTAAACAAACTTGGAGAATGATAAACATCCGGAAAATCTAGTAAGTAGAGTACTAAACACCAAATATACACAGTCTGCTTTGGTGATGGGAAAACACAAAATAAAAACCCTAACATTTATCATATTCGATGAGATCAATGGTGAAGGCTTATGAGGAACTCAAAGATAAAATTGGAGTTCACATAGGAGATGGAGACACGGTGAAGATAGGAGATTACGAATGGGCACAAGACTGGATGGGATATAACAAAGTAGAAGCGAGGCCTGGTATGGAAATTTTGTTGACCCAACCAGTAAAAACACTTTTCAAAATAAACAAAGAGTGGGATAGGGAAAAAATTTGTGCATCTTTCACACGAAAAACGGCTTATGCAATATTGTCCACCTACGTCTCCTCCACGCAGCAAAAGGATGAATTAATATGGATTCCCTTAAATAACGGTGAATATTCCACCAAATCAGGATACTGGAGTCTAATAGATAAAAACACCAATGACGAAAGAATTTGGAAGATAGTATGGACTAGTGAAGCTTTTCCCAAATGGAAGCATTTCATATGGTGAATACTAAAACGAGTAGTCCCAATAATGCATGAACTATATAGGCGGGGGATAAATAAAGATGACACATGTAAATTATGTGGAGAAGAACCAGAAACGATGGAGCATCTTTTTAGGGATTATGAAATAACTAGAAGGATATGGGCCTCTTCACATCTAGGACTCAGAGTAGAAGCGCAACAACATATCCCATTACAGCAGTGGGTGGCAAGCAACATATGTTACTTGAATGCAAAAGAAAGGGCCTATTCAAAGGGACATATAGAGTTCATTGGTATTTTATGGGAAATCTGGAAATACCGTAATGAAATAAGCTTCAAAAAAGGGAAATGTAATCCAACTAGGATTCTTCAGCAAGTAAATCATAGCATGAGCCGATGGAGAAAGTCGAGTAGTCAATTAAAAACATTGGATGGAATTTCTAAGAATAATCAAGTATGTAGAGACAAACATAAAGAGAGCTTATGGCAATACGGGAGTGAGGGATATCAGGAAAAGATATACATACAAGTAGATGGAGCTTGGAAGCGTCAAAAGCAAAAGGAAAAGCAATTTGGAAAGATTGAAGCTGCCATAGGATGGGTACTCAGGTATAAGGGAACCACCATAAGAGGAGGAAATATAGTCATTGCGAATTCATCTCTGCAAGCAGAACTTATAGCAATACTAGAAGGAATAAAACAAGCGTGTAAAAGAGGTTCTAACATCCATGTATTTACAGATTCTGAGGTAGCTATATCCTCACTAGGAAACTCATATATGGCACCTATAAAAGTTAAAGGGTTGCTAGAAGATATAAAGTTCTGGGCAACTTTATGCTCACATTTGAAGATACAAAAGGTACAACGTCAAGATGTGCAAGAAGCACATATGATAGCAGTTAGCTACAGAAGGGGTGAGGGTTAGCGTAAAAATTTTTGCATAATGTATGTACACTTTGTATTGTATGTATACTTTGTATAATGTTTTTACCCAATGTCAAAAAAAAAAATTCAAACTTTAGAACCCTAGGAGAGAGAAAGTCGAGGTTTGAAGCTTTTGAACTCCATTTTCACATTTATGCAAGCTTAAAAGTTGGTAATTTCTTGTTTATTTCTTCTTTTCTTTCCTTAATCTTGTTTATTGTCATTGTGTTGCTGCTTAGGTCTTGTTTATTAGTTGTTGATTTTCCCTTTTCCTCTTTCCTCCATGGTTATGGTGATGAAGTTATTTCAAGTTTTGTTTTGCTTTGTTTCCATGATGTGTGAGTAGTTTCTTACTAGGGTAAGAGATGTAACCTTCATTTACTCTTTGGATCCTAAATCTAAGTTAGGGGGTTTGAACTTGTTGATCAAACTTGCTTGATTTGGTTTGTTGGGTGCTTGATCACCACTTGACTTGCATATTTGGAATTCCCGGTGAAGGATTGAGAGATGAAGCTAGAAATAAACTAAGTTTGGTTGATAGACTAGGATCTCCATGAAAATAGGCTTTCTAGTTTAGGGAAGCTTGATTAATCATGTTATGCTTGATTTGGCTAGATTCTTTGCTCATGCCATGAGAATAGATCATGAGTGACTAATCAAGCTCCTCTAATTAGCTCGAGAGAATAATTAGAGTTCCCATATGCGTGATGTTTCCCCTTGTGATCTCCCACTTGCTTCCCCATGGTTTTGATGATTGGATTCTTAGATTGAATGTTGGTGAATCACCTACCTAATCCCCTAGTTCTTTTACCCTCGTTTTTATCTCCTTTACTGGCCTTGTTGATTTAATTTGCCAATTTCCTAGTTTACTTAGACTTTAGAATTATTGCTAAACTTTCGAAAAACCCCAAAAATAGATTTAGCTCATTGTAATTAGCGTATTAACCCTTGATTAACCCTACTTCCTTGTGGATTCGACCCTATGCTTACTCTATATTGGGTAATTTAGGTTATATTTGGCAAG
This sequence comes from Beta corolliflora, assembly GCA_947648045.1. Lineage (NCBI taxonomy): Eukaryota > Viridiplantae > Streptophyta > Magnoliopsida > Caryophyllales > Amaranthaceae > Beta > Beta corolliflora. Next base: position 166,422 of record CANSZD010002766.1, on the reverse strand, counting down.
TTTACAACGACCCATCAGCATTCCAGCCAATGCGACAAGCGCACGACCTGCACCAGACGCGCCTGCAATTTGGACAACCTTTTTCACTTGACGTGTTATTTTGTAAGATTTTTTTATCTCCTTTAAATCTTGAAACCAGCTTTACGAGATAAAATCTAATTTCAACTTAAAAATCCTTTACTTTAAAATTTCTTTGAAAATATCTATATATTTCTGAAAATATTTATTAAAATAATAAATAAATACAATTAATTATCATGAATAATTAATTGGTCTTTTCCAAAGGATTGTACTCAAAATACAATTAAGAATGGCGTGTATCTCTTGGATATGGGCCTTTAAATGAAACTCCCACATAACCCCAACCCGTGCCGAATATATCTTTCCTCTCTTTAACCCCCACCCCCTCAAACCCTAAACATAACCAATCCTTTCTCCTCGGTTGCCCTCTCTCTCTCCTCTCAATCTCTTGGATATGAGCCTTTAAATGGACCCGCTGCTTCACAATGATTGAACCAAGGTCATAAGTGTAGGCGTGTTTTTATTCGCCTACACGGCGTTTTGACTACCTCATTGTAAAGGTTTCATTGAAAACATTTTTGAAGTCGTCAATAAGTCTTTAAAGGAAGACTCATAAACCTAAATCGATATTGGGAAATCATAGGGACAACTTAGGGACTTATCCAATGTAGATTTCCCCGTCATGACTCTATTAATAGTCAATGAACCATAGATTGAGTTCGGGAGTGAGGAAACGAATAAGATCAAGGATTAAATTCGCCCATTGATGGCCTCTACTAAATATCAATTCATATCTATATTTATGCGAATAAATAACCATATAATATTTTAATGTAATTTGAATATTAATCTATGTCAGTTCGTTAAACAAACAAAAGATTAATTTTTGGTGACATGTTATTATTCAATCAAATTACAAGGAACCTAACAGGTTGTCTAAATAATCTGAATTTAATGTTAGAACAGTTCTTTAGGTCTTTGATTAGCAATAATAATCATGTGAGGTGATAAAAGCATTAAAACATACCATCGCGCATATGAATAATAAAGAAAATAAATAAAAAGAGAAGATTTAGGGTTAGAATGTACATAATAGAGTTAATTCCTTCAAGATCTACATTGTGACAAGTAAATTATTAGTATAAAAGGAATTAAATTAGAATTGACTCTCAATAATTATACATTTGTTGCATGGGTCTTATGCAACGATTTTCAGGATGAGCAATCTTGAAGCTTGAAATAAGAAATTCGAAGGTATATATGAATGTGTTTGAATGTAATTAAATGTATTTAAATATGAGTTTGAGTATAGGAGAGCATGTGTAGAAGTCATAGGAAAGCATTGTCAAAAGTCGTTCGAAGAAACGAGGTATTTATAGGCAAAGGAAACCGAAAACGGAGCGAAAAGATAAAATAAAACTGTGCGCTTGGGACACAGCTTTGCGCCAGACGCACAGGCTGTGCGCCAGACGCACTTGCTTTCTGGTTGGTTTTTTTATTGTTGTAAGATTCTTTTGATAAAATCTAGCCTTTGAAATCCGAAATCAGCTATCTTCAGGAATGAAAATTTGATTTTCGAAATATCCTTTAAAAATTAATTATCAAGAATTATTAATATTAAAATATTAAAAATACAATTAATTATCATGAATAATTAATTGAGCTTTAAAATTGGGCTTGGATGGTTTTAAACCAATAATAGACTTTATATTTTCGAAATGATTTTGGGATTATCTTGTTCGATTGCTCTTCCTTTGGACCGGACCAATTAAGACGACGGTATGTTTTATCATTGGGTGCTCAATGCGGAGACACGATTTTGTGTCTACAATAAGCGACTCAACCCTAGCGAAGCTGACTCGATCGAAGTGTACATGAAACCCAATGCGACCTGCGCAAACCCAACTACAACATGCTCACGGGTGATCAAATCCGGAAATGGATCGACTTGTAAATGGTTTGACCCAGACCTATTCGGCACCTGATAATTCGGTGATTCAAATGTGATCGATCCAGTTGAACCAAACATGGCCGACGCCCGACCCATGGCACTACTGGCATAACATGACCTGTTCGGGTCGAACCTAGTTCGACGTGGGTCAGAACTTGTTCGATAACCTGTTTTGACACCACTAAAGTAGCACACGTGTTAATGTGGCAAATTTTTATTAGCCCTCATATTTAGAATTATAAATTAAATATAATACCATTTTTTTTCTTAATTCTCTCACAACCTAAAACCCTTATTGTCCATGCACTCACGACAACACTCCCACTATCTCAATGACCTACCCAGCTCCCAATATCACTATGACCAATCCCACCATGACGCCACCATCCACCGACTACCTCCCACCATATCCGTGGCTACAACATGCATTTGCTATTTACTTTGCTAAAGGTGCTGACCCGAAGTGTCTACAATATAAAGTACCAAATATGAAATTCCATCAAGAAAGAGTAAATATTCACATCCTCATACTCTAAATTGAAAAAGACAAGAATATACAACGTTTATTAACTTCATATGCATTCAAAGGATAAAAATGCAATATTAAAGCAACTACGAATCCATTTCGAAGCTAATTTCCTTGGAAGCTCACACATAGAATTCAATTCATCACCATACAAGATATAGAAAAATGAACTAGAATTTGACGCAAATGAGAAGGCTAAAAACATCATAGTTCTTTCTAAAGATATGAAGAGGTCAAAAGAGATCAAAATTTCACATATCCATAGCCCATAGCAAAGCGAAATCGTGTTCAGTATGTTCACTAATAGGACTCAATCAGGTGTGTTTAGAGTTGAGCCCTGTTTAAGCTACTTTAAGCCAGTGATAGAGAAAAAAGGAGAAAATAATAAATAGGAATATAAAAAGGCGTTAGGCGCACTAAGGCGATAAGGGTAGTGGAACCTAGGCACAAGGCATGCGCTTTATCGAAGTGAGGCACACTTTTATCATACGCATACATAACCCACTAAACTAAACCTTCAAATCACATAATAATTTAAAAAAAGATCTAAATATTATCAAGGAAAAATTGTCAAAAATAATCCCATGTTCGGGCCATCTTCCACCATTAATCCCAAGTTTCTTTTATTTCATGATAATCCCAAGTTTTGATCTTGTCTTCATTATTGGTCTCAGTCCAATGGTGACCTGCTCAACAGGTAAAAAAAAAGTTACGAGCCCCACTTTTTTTAGTTTCTAATATGATTTTATGCTTTTGCATTTTAAGAAGTGTCATTTAAATGACAATTTTTGTTTCTTCCCTTTTGTTTCTTATGAATTACCCATTCTCTCACCCTCTTTTTTGTTTCTTTCGCTATTCTTCTCATCTTCTTTCTTGTTTCCCCAAATAACCTCCCCTCCATTCCAAACAATGGCAAAATTTCAAAATCACATCCTTTATACAATTAGACCAAGAAGCTGATTATTCAAGATGAAAAAAATCAAACCACTTAATTAGAAGCATCAGACAAGCAACAACATTACAAATTAGAAAAAAAAGGCATCAAAATTCACAACATATAATATAAAGCAGACAAATTCATATAAAAAATAGATAAAAATTTTCATTTTATCAATTCACAATATAAATAAAGCTCAAAAGGATAAAACAACCACAATGAAGTATATTAAATCATAATATAGCCAAGTTCGAATGAGTGAGCACTTTAAATTGCTCTTGTTACCCAAAATAATCCAATTGGTTGCTCTTTTAAAGAATTTGGGCTTCAACAAAGTGCCCAAATTGATAGATCATGGGTTATCTAAATATTGTGTTTAATCTCTTTTATCAAAGACGGGTCTGTCATTCTTCCAATACCCTTTTGTTCTGGATCAATTGAAATTCAATAAGCACTTACATTTTCTGCAATTTTGGCTTGTCTTGGATATGTGATTTCGAAGATTACCCCCATGAAGAATTTGGGTTAAATCCACTTTGATCGAATATGAGTCCGGATTTTTATTGGTGGCATTAGGGGTAATGACGATTATGTCGTCGTAAAGTACTACAGCTCCGTCATCTGCCATTGTTGCACACCAAGCTTAAATATGAATGTAGAGCAGTACAATCGTCATGGTGGAGGAGACGATAGTGGTGGCCTACGCGAATACTGAGAGCTTTGAAGAAGAAGAGGCAAAGATGAAATAACTTGCAAACATAAATCCCCTCACTTTTTTTTCGTTTTATTTAATTTTATTTGTTGAGGGATAGGCATTTTTAGGAATTAAAAAAATTAAATAATATGGACCCTGTTGTAGCCTAAAATATCAACAGCTCTCTTAGAGACACATGGATCCATCAGGACCATACACGTGTCCTATCAGAGGAAATAAAGAAAAATGGTTTAACCATTGGGTTTTACTCAGATGGGAGGAAAAGCTCACCTTTTGGCCCAAAGGTTAGTCAGAGCCCAAATCCCTAAAATGGATGTAGGTGATTGGTTGATGATCCATCCCCAATCATAGCCTGCCAAGTGTCATGATTTGATTGCCTAGCCCTGAAATCAGGAGATAGGTAATTCAATGCAAACAGTGTAAACTTACTCTGTGGAAATACTCTCTCACTCTATCTCTCTATCATTACCTTTCCCTTCCAACTCCTGATTCCTGTCTTAAGCTTCGGAGGGGGAACTGCCACCAAAACCTCCAAGGTGGGTCCCTTTTTTGCTTGTTTGGGAACGGAGCTCAGGTTCGAATCCACCAGATTCAAACATCGTTGCACAAGTCTCCAATTGAAGAACATCTAGGGAAAATAGTTTACTTGCCAGATAAGGAGACGAAACATTTGGCGCCTCTGTGGGGAGACGCAACGATGACTGATTGTCAATTGTCCAATGTGGCTAGAAATCGAAGTTTTCAGATTAGAGTTAAAGATATTGTGGACCACGAGAGACCACCTCGAGGGACGGATAGACCTCCGTCCATCGTCAATGTCCCTGGTCAGAGCCATGAACCTGCCATCTAAGAAAATATAGAACGTCCAGTGACTGCAGCTCACTTGGAGAACGTCCTTAATGATTTTCAGACTAAGATGGCAGGAATAGATCAAGAACAACATGCTATTTTTTCAAGTCAATCCAATTCAGCAGCTAACAATCCAGTTCCTCTTAGAGGGCGTTCCCAAGAGAACTGTCCAGGACTAAGCCGACCTGTTCGTCAAGAACCCTCAAGGAGAACAGCTAGAGAAAGAGAGCCAGAAGCCAGTGAGTAACGAAGGAAGATGGAGTGGAACCTGGTGGTCAGGACCCAGGATAATGTTCATCCTAATGGACATCGAATGGAAACAGATGCCAGGGAGTACCTAGAGGCAAAGAAAGCTGCTGCGTTACAATGGTCGGCCACAGGGTCTACACCGTATTTGAGGGATCCCCCTTTGAGGTTACCATCCAGAACAAAAGGAAGAAGTTTGGGCCCTTCTCTTGTTCGTCCAAGGCAAGAGAAAACGGTGGTGTAGCCAATGGTTTATAGGCGTCCTACCCCTGCAAACACTTCATCTAATCCCGTGTTAAAGGAATATCGCAAGGAGTTCATACCCATTGAGGGACAGCTGGGAGCCCTTCGGATCAGCTGGCCAATCCCATTCTCGGTCAGGATCATGGAGGCGCCCCCCTTCCCAAAGGTAAAACTCCCTACCATAGAACCTTTTGATGGAACAACCGATCCAGACGATCACCTATCCGCTTACAAACATCAGATGTACGTCAAGCAGTAGATGGTGCTACTTGGTGTAAGAACTTCCCGGCCACTCTGAAGGGAGTAGCTCAGAAGTGGTTTAACAATCTTTCACCCAATTCAGTCAATAATTTTACTGAACTCAGTTTCTTATTTACTACTCCCTCTATCCCAGAATACTCTTTACACTTTCCTTTTTCATCTGTCCCAGAATACTCTTTACACTTCTATTTTTGGATATGACCCACTATTATTTTAATCCTTCTACCTTTTAAACATTGGCCCACACTCTCTCTCCTCCAAATAAAATAATACCACTCCTATTACATACCAACTCTAAACATGACCCACATTCTCTCTCCTTAAAATAAAATAATACTACTTTTACTAACTACTAACTCCTATCACATCTACTTTGCAATAAAATAATAATTGATAACCAAACAACAACTTATCATCTAAAACTATGTGCTTTGATAAGTGTCAAGAGTATTTTGGGACAAAGGGAGTAGTCAATTTGTTGCCAATCGGTAAGAGCAAAAAACGAGCATGCATTTGGGCAAGGTCGTCCAAGGACCAAAAGAATCCCTTAGAAGTTTTTTATGAGGTTCAATCTAGAAGCCCTCCAGATTCAAGATCTCAATGCTGGTGTGGCCTTTGACGCCTTCATCAGGAGGTTGAGGCCAGGAAGTTTTAAGTTTGATCTTGTGAAGAAGAAAATCACCACTCTTGCCGAAACCTTAAAATAAGCCGAAGCGTTTATACATGCCAATGAATATGTGCTGAGGCAAAACACCCTGAGTCCAAGAAGCCTGAATAGGTAGCTCAACCAAAGAAGAGCAACCCTAAAAAGGCTGAGACTTGGGCTATAACCTCCACAACTACTTCGTCCAGGAGAGGCAAGAGGAAAGAATCTGAATCTTCAGCAGCTAATCCCATTGAATTTAGCAAGGACCAATACTCCATTCTTATGGAGATAAAAGACCAATATGAGCTAAAGGCTCCAGCTGAAATGAAGACCCCTTACAGGAATAGGGACAAGAGTAAGTACTGCCATTTTCACAAAGATTGTGGTCATGAGACCAATGAATGTAAACATCTTAAGAGGGCATTGGAGGATCTAGCTCGAAAAGAAAAGATGAACTCATACTTACCCTAAGGGGGAAAGAAGTTTCAGAAGAGAGACGATCGTCAGAATAAGAAAAAGGAAAGTGAAAGTACTGACGAGGATGTTGTCCTTGTTATCTCGGGAGGATTTGCAGCTGGAGGACCCACCAACATGGGGCATAAGAACTATCTGAGGGAGCTCGGCCAAATTTTGTTGACTGATCAGACAAAGGCCGAGCACTTCCCAAAAGTGGTAGTCAGCGAGCAAGATAGGGGGAAGCTGAGAACCCCCCATGATGATCCCTTGGTGGTGGAGATGAAGATAGCTAACCTGAGAGTAAGAAGGATTCTAATTGACACTTGAAGTTCTACGGACATAATCAGTGCCGATTGTTTGTCTAGACTAAGGTTTGATGAGAAGAACTTGATTCCCGTCCACCACCCAATCATTGGGTTTGGGGGAGGAATCATTCATCCTATGGGGACGAGTTGGAGAGAAGGACGCCTCACGGACTTTGTTCATCAAGTTCTTAGTTGTCCGAGATTTGACCGCTTATAATGTCATTCTTGGACGACCAACCTTGAATTAGGTTAAGGCTGTGATAGTAACTCACTTAAAGCTCATAAAGTTTGAATGTGATGGTGGTCAAATTGGTTCCTTATATGGATACCAGTAGGCGGCTAGGGAATGTTACCTAACTACTCTGAAACCATCATCATGGAAGGCAGACAAGCAAGACCAGACGAAGGTCGCTGGCGTATGGAAAACGTCCGAGATTGTGAAGGACCAAGTGGCCTCCCTAAGAATGACAATTGAAATTCCTCAGACGCCTGTTGTTTCCTCAAGGAAAACGTCTGAAAACCTTCCCAGCAAGAAAAGAAAGTATGAGCCCGTCAAGGAAGAGCCACCCTCTTCTGGAGAAGTAATGGCCATTATGGGCGTGGCACTTGAACGTCCAGAGCCGGTAGAGGCCCCAGAAGATGTTCGTTTGGATGAAGCTCGTCCAGAAAGAACCTTAAAGATTGGATCTTCACTCTTCCCTGACTTGAGGGGCATTTTGATTAGCTTGCTCAAAGAATTTCAAGATGTATTTGCCTACTGCGTTGAAGAAATGCCTAGAGTTGATCCAAAGATAGTCGTCCACTGGCTAAATGTTGACCCAAGTTTAAAACCAGTTCGTCAGAAGAAGAGACACTTGGGACCGGCCAGGAACCAGGCGGTCTACCAAGAAGTTTAGAAGTTGTTGGAATCTCGGTTTATCAGAGAGACTTACTATCCAGACTGGATAGCTAACGTGGTCATGGTACCAAAGCCCACTGGCACATGGAGAATGTGCGTGGACTACACTGATCTCAACAAGGCCTGTCCTAAGGACAACTTCCCTTTGCCCAAGTTAGATCGGCTGGTAGATTCCACGGCTAGCCATGTGTTATTAAGCTTTATGGACGCTTATTCAGGGTTTCATCAAATACCATAGAAGGGGTTGTATGTCTGGCTGAGGATGCCTTTTGGCCTCAGAAATGCTCCAACCACTTTCTAAAGACTGATCAACACGGTCTTCCAGCCACAATTGGGGAGGAACATGGAAGCATATATAGATGACATGATTGTAAAAAGTCAGCAAGAATGAGACTATGTTGTGATTTGAGAGAAACCTTTGAGACTCTCAGGAAGTACAAGCTGAAATTGAACCCCAAAAAATGTGTTTTTGGTCTTTTAGCGGGGAAGTTCTTAGGCTTCTTAGTGGATCAGAGGGGCATAGAAGCCAATCCTAAAAAAATCTAAGCTATTCTAGACATGAGATCCCTGTCTAAGATAAAGGAAGTCCAGCACCTGACGGGTTGCCTAGCTGCACTTGGTCGTTTCTTGTCTAAGTCGGGAGACAAGTATCATCATTTTTGAGCTACTATCAAGAAGAAAGCCAAGTTTGAATGGACAGCAGAAGCTGAACAAGCACTTCAGCAATTCAAAGACCACCTTCGTCAGCTACCTAAGTTGGTTAGTCCAGCCAAGGGGGAAAACTATTTGTATATTTGGTCGTGTCTCCCCAGGCCGTGAGTGTTGTTCTACTGGCCGAGAGAGATTCAGTGCAAATCCCAATATACTTTGTGAGTCATGTGGTCAAGGACGCGGAATGTAGGTACACGCCAGTCGAGAAGTTTGGATTGGCACTTGTCGTGGCCAGCAGTAAGTTGATGCCTTATTTCTTGGCTCACAGTATACTAGTCTACACTGACCAACCTCTGAAGCAAGTCTTACAAAAGATGGAAGCCGCTGGACGAATGCTGAAGTAATTTGTTGAACTTAACATGTTTGACATATCTTTTGAACCAAGGAAAGCTATTAAAGGGCAAGCTTTGGTAGATTTTATAGTTGAGCTCACTCGGCCAACCATAGAACCAATATCTGATCCAGCCAAAGGAAGGAAGTCGTTGATGGATCGTCCACTGTCAATGGATGTGGGGAAGGAATCACTTGTCAATCTCCAGAGGGAGACAAGTTTGAATATGCACTAAGGTTCCAATTCCAAGCGTCCAATAATGAAGCTAAATATGAAGCACTTCTGGCTGGGATCAAGATGTGTAAGGCGACTGGGGCTTTAGAGATTGAGGCCAAATCGGACTCTCTCTTAGTCGTCAGTCAAGTCAATGGAGATTTTGAATGTAAAGAAGCATCAATGAGCAAATATATGCGTCTGATCAAGGATGAGATTAAGCCCTTAAAACGATTTGTTCTCGACCAAGTCCCAAGGTCAGAAAATCATCAAGCAGATGCTCTCTCAAAATTGGTCAGCTCAGCTGACAGTGATGCACTAAGAACAGTGTTTTGGGAGGTTAAACTAAAAAAGAGCATTGACCAAGAACAAGTCATGTTTCTTAGCCGAGGGGCAGCTTGGATGGAACCCATAATAGAATTCAAGAAAACAGGCCGGCTACCTCCAGACCCTGTAGAGGCTAAGTATGTAAAAGCCCGAGACAAATGGTTTGAATTGTGGGATGAGACCCTCTACAAGAAGTCATTCAATCGTCCTCTTCTCAAGTGCATCACCAGGGAAGATGGACTAGAAGTACTAAAAGAACTCCATGAAGGAGCTTGTGCATCCCATGTTGGGGGAAGAGCATTGGGGGAAAAGGCTTTAAGGACTGGGTATTACTGGCCTACCTTAAAGGAAGATGCTCTTGATTATGCAAAGAAGTGCGACAGTTGTCAGAAACATGGAAATCTGCATCAGAAGCCGTCCAACTACTTAACCCCTATCCTGTTCTCACTTCCTTTTTCCAAATGGGGCATGGATATTCTGGGACCTTTCCCTGTGGCCGCTGGGCAAAAGAAGTTTGTAATCGTAGTTGTGGACTACTTCACTAATTGGATAGAGGCTGAAGCCATGCGAGGTATAACAATGTAATCGTAGCTGTGGACTACTTCACTAAATGTAATCGCAACTAGTGTTATGGTCTATAAGAACCACGACCAAAAACTCAACAGGAGATACACCCTTCATGTTGGTCTATGGTACTGAAGCCGTCTTGCCCATTGAGATTGAAGAACCTACCCTGAGAGTCATGCTGTACACAAAAGAAGCCAACTGGGCTGCATTACGCACGGCCTTGGACTAAGTACCAGAGGTCAGGGGCAATGCTCTGCTAAGAATGCAATTGTACAAGTTGTGAATGGCTCGGGACTTTAACAAGAGAGTCGCTAGACGACCTCTTAAGGTAGGGGATTTGGTTCTAAGGAAGATGGAGGTTGTTGGACGTGCTAAGGAGCTGGATAAACTGACACCAAACTGGGAAGGACCCTATCTGATCATCCAGGAAGTGCGAAGTGGAACCTTTCGTCTCCAAGACATGGATGGACGACCAATACATCGCACTTGGAACTCAGATACATTGAAGAAGTACCACGTCTGACTCAGACAATCAGTAAGAATTCAGAAGTAGTTTGTAATCCCGAAACAAGTGCCACATCACAAAAAGAGAATTAGAAATGTATACATGTATCTTGACACTTAGTCAAGCAAAATTCATATAATACAATTTCTACTTTCTCCCTATATTGTTCCTTTATTTTTTTACTAAGTGGTTCACTTTGAGGCATTTTTACCACCAGATAGTCTAGTGGTCTAAAAGTGATATTAACTTAGCCAAAATTACACAGAACAATAAAACGTCCAAAGATAAACAATGGACATCACAACAGGGAAAAACCATTTCTCTGACGCATATTGCTTCCTCAAAGAGACCGGCCAAAGTGTGATAAACCTAAAAGGTATATCACACATCTGGTTAACCAAAGAATGATAGTCTCTAGCAAGAGAAACATCATGGTCCCTAAAAGGAAGCCGACCAGAAATAAGCAAGCCTTGGTAAAGGAATCTTACTTTCAAATGCAAGGTCGGCTAAGTAGTAAAAACCCTAGTAAGGGCTCACTACTTCAAGACGAGCATTGCTTCCTCAAGGAAGTCGGCCAAAACATGGTCCATCCATAAATAGCAAAATAAGAATTGCATATAAGTATCTTAGCTCGTCCTAAATGTAAAATTTTATGGTGGCTCGGCTAAAGTTGGCCGCTCTCCTTCTTGGTACAAAGCTCGTCCAGATTACCAGGATGAGCTCACCCCAAGAAGGGGGGGATGTACAGCTAAAACCCATGGAACTTTTAGGACGAGTCAAGTACGAAGGTCGTCCGAAAATCAGGACGAGCCACAATTATACTTAGCTTTATTGAGGAATGTTTGAAGAACGTCCAAAGACAAGGACGAGACTCACCCTTTCCTCAACTAAGCTTGAAGGTCGTCCGAAAATCAGGACGAGCCACAATTATATATACTTGGCTTCTTTGAGGAAAGTCTGAAGAACGTCCAAAGACAAGGACAGGATGCATCTATTGCTTACTTAAGTTGCAAAGACGTCCAAGAAGAGATGGACGACTCTCAGATATACTTGATGAAAATTTAAGTGTAATAAAAGAAAGGATAAACATTGGCAAAAAGTCATTTCATTATATACCCGTCAAAAGAGGCTTACAACTTAGTCTAAGACAAAAATAAGAGACTAAGCTACAACGACGAACCAGCCAAGAGACTCAGAAGAATAAACCTAAAACTAGGTACTTCATTCGGCAGGTGTTTCTTGGTCATCCTCAGGAGACTCTTTCTCGTCAGAAACCTCTTCATCTGAGGAGTCCAGGAATTCAGGAGGCTTTTGAGCAGTCACATTGCACGGTGGACGCTCACCTGAAATTCCAGACGGCGTACAAAGCTAGGAACTTCATGAGGCTCCACCAGCATCTCAAAGGCCTTGACGGCCCGGGCCCTTGGAAGTCTCAATGACCTGATTAAGGCCTTCCTTAGCGTCATCAAAGGCCTGGGCCACTTCCTCTTTCAGATGAGCATTATTCGCCCTTAGAAGGATATTTTCCCTCCTTAGTTGAACAGCGGCCAGGAGAGCTGTATTCCTCTCTTCCTTCAGATCGGCCGAAACAGCGTCCAAGTTCATCTGCTAGAGATCCTTCTCATTAAGAAGTTCGTTAATCTTGATGAGGTAATTTTTTGTTGCTGGACTCCAGGTCGGCCGTTGTAGCCTGATGGACGATATGCTTATTTTCCTTCCTAAGCTCTCTCGCCCACTCCTCAGTTAAAATGCTGCGAGCCAGAAGCTGAAATAACGAAGATCAAGCAAGTCAGTAGACGAGTTACAAAATAAATAAAAATTGTTACAAGTATAAAAACGAAAACGACCACAAAATGTACCTCGGCAGCAAGTAGGGATGGTAATGGGTCCAGGACCTTACCCAGACCCACCTAGACCCTACCCTAAAATTAGGGTATGGGTCTTAATTTTTTGGACCCTATGGGTAAGGGTAGGGTATGGGTCTTGGTCACATCGGGTAAGGGTAGGGTAAGGGTCCACTCCTCAAATACCCAGACCCTACCCAAACCCTACCCATAGACCCATCTAAACTAAAATATATATTTTTATTTTTTAAAAAATTAAAATATATATATATATATATAAACATATCCTTCCACCAGACTTCCAATAATACTAAAACCCTCCCTCAGTTAGAAACCCTAGCCGCAAATCGCAATCACGTAAATATATATTTAATTATATTTTGATGTATGAGACTTTTGGGATGTGCAAAAAATATGTATTGGTGTGGAATATACGTGATATTATGTGTGCTAACTGCAAAATTAATATATGAAATTGTGCTTAACGACTATATATACATGTGAAAATGTAAGCGGATTTATTTTTGTGTTGGACCCATTTTAGACCCTAGACCCTACCCAGACCCTATCGGACCCTACAAGTACGGGTAAGGGTCCTAAAAAAATTTACCCTATGGGTATGGGTAGGGTATGGGTCTACATCCAAAAGTTAGGGTATGGGTAAGGGTCTAGCCTTACCCTACCTAGACCCTACCCATTGCCATCCCTAGCAGCAAGTTGTGACATGTAGCCTACATGCCCAGCTGATGCTCCCCTTAAGCCCTTTATGTAGGACTCAGGGTAGCACTTGAACAGCTCCTGCTTAAGCCGTTCACGTACAACCTCTGACATTTTGGCAAAGGCAGTAGAAGACTCCTCGTCTAAGTCCACTGTGGGAGCAGCCGAGGCTGAAGTAGGTCCTTTGGCCTTATCTGAAAGAGGGGGGAGTCAGTTCTCTTGATAGGGATGACTACTGCTTGTCTGTTGGACAGACTCATTGAACGTCCACTGACCCGCAGCGTCCTAACTATGTTAGAATAATATGACTCACCCAAAGATAGGGACGCCGCCCTAATGGATTGCGGTATCTGGAAGACCAGCTTGGCAACCGAGCCGCTGAAGGCCGGTCTATCTTTGGCGGCCGTGTGCGGCTCATGAACCACCAACGCCAGAGCAGAGTCCGGCTGAACCTCAGATTGATCAGTTGTATTCAACTGATCAATAGAACAGAGTCCAACTCTTTCTCTCCCATTGTCCGGGCATTGGCAGACGGCTCCTCCTTCAAAACTTTGTCATTAGGAGGCTGGATAGTTTTTCCTCCAGTCCCCTTGCCGGCTGGGGTGCCTTCTATGTCTTCATCTTCGCAAAGCCCTTAGGCTTTTTTGTCGGAGGCTGATCACCAGCCGCCGCTGACCTCTTCTTAGACGAAGAATACTTCCCAGGCGGGGCTTTGTTGGTTGGGGCATTTTTCAGCAAAAATAAACAAGTCATGGGGAATGATCGTTCAAAGAAGAATAAGCTAAAATGTGCTTTGGACGGACCCTTATTGCTCAAAGAAGTCGTCCGATTGAACTCCAGACGTGGGTTGATCAATGAAAGAAGTCGTCCAAGCATGGACGACTTCTTTCTCCAAGACAACCTCGTCCAAGGCATTCATCAAACTCCAGACGAGGACGGTGCGACGAAGGAAGCCGTTCAAAATTGGACGCCTTCCTTCCTCGAGGGACCCTCGTCCAAGAACCAACAAACACCTTGGACGGGCCATCCAGGGCCTCGTCCAAGGCCTTCATCAAACTTCAGACGAGGATGGTGCGACGAAGGAAGACGTCCAAACATGGACGCCTTCCTTGCTCGAGTGACCTTCGTCCAAGACCAAGCAATCACCTTGGACGGACCAGCCAGGGCCTCGTCCAAGGCCATTACAAAATACAAGACGAGAAAGGTTCGATGAAGGAAGCCGTTCAACCATGGACGCCTTCCTTCCTCGAGCAACCCTCGTCCAAAATTTAAAACGCCAAAGGAAGTTGGCCATATGTGGCCACTTTCCTTCCGTTAAGGAGCCCCGTCCAAAGCAAAAAAAAAAAAGGAGATTTACCAGAGTTTCAGCCCTCTTCTCAGCGCTCGTCTTGGCGAACTCCTTCCATAAGTTATCAGTAAACTTGGACATACTGATGTCTCCAGTCCAAGATCTTTTGAGAAGTGCTCTGGCCGACTCTGCAAAAAAAAAAGGAAGGGGTTAGTCAGATACACATTCTGGACGGGGAATTTTACTTGGAAGTTTTGAAAATATACCTCTATCCTCGGCCAACCGTAAGCCGGCGACGACCAAAAAGTTATCGTCATAGAACATCTCTTTGAAGGGAATCTAGTTAGCTGGCCTTTTAAAGGATGTATTATCTGGTCTGGAATACTTTTTATTTTAAAGTATTCCACCACTTCCTCATCAAACTTATCCTCTAACTCCCAAAAAGATTTCCCCGACCGGTATTTGTAATGGCTCGGCTATAAAAGCGGTACCCCTCAGTGACGTAATCGTTGGCCGCCCTGAGAAAAATGAAGTCTGCCTTCCAGTCGTGCATCTTCGAGGGATTGCCCCAAGAGGTAAGCAAGCCAAGGCGATTGAAAATACTGAGCCAAGCTCCGTCCACTGTCCCTGGAACTTTGGACGCATAATATATTTGGGGGAAGGCCGGGAGAGAAAGGGCCAGGCCGCACAACTCGCAGACGGCTATGAAGGTCAGAATGTTGTACCAAGCATTTGGTGCTAGTTGGTTATGGCCTATATTGTAATGCCTTAGCACTTGCTCGATAAACTCATGGAGAGGGAATCTCAACCCCGCGTCCAAGGAGCGCTTGTAGACGGCGAAATGATTCTTGGGAGCGCTCAGAATTGTAGCCTCCTTATTGGGAAGGATGAAAGAGAAGCCCGGCATGGGCATAAAGGTGGACAAGTAGCTGGGGTCAGGGCCGATTTTTTCTAACCACTTACGTTTGACTAAAATAAAACCGGGGTCAGACAAGGGGCCTAGGCGTCTCCTAATTTCAGACGAGGTCGTTGAGGGTTCGTCTGATTCTCCAGCAGAGCTGGAATCACCCTCGTTATTGCCCCCGCCGCTTTCTTCCATGTCTGTCTCCATACCAAACGGACTGGGCTCAGGGTTTATTTCGAGATTTTCCCCAACACTATTACTAGGGGATGTAGGCCCGGCCAAAGGCTGAGCACTTTGAGTCTCCCTCGCCTCATCTGGAACTCGTCCAGTAGATTCCTCCATTTTAGAGCTATAGGACGGGAGAATTATTCTTCGTCTTAGACGGGCCGTTTGCTTGACGCGCGTCAGATTACCCTGCACAGGTAAAGACTGGGTCGTCTAACTTTGTCGGCCAAAACCATAAAAAATTATATACTCGGCCAGAATAGGCCCAACTCTAGAATTTGCCGAAGAAGAAGTATTATCGGTTCTAGGGTCAAGGAAAACTCTTGATCGGCCAGGATTATTTGACGAAGAAGAAGAATCCATTTTATTGATTTTTTAAGAAAAAAATAAAGAATAAAGGAGAGCAAAAAAGAATAGAAAGATACCTGACGAAACGCTTGGACGATTCGGTGAAGAAAATGGAAACTGGATGATCTATCTCTCTATAGAAAAAAATGCAGAGCCTCTCTCTCTAGAAAATTTCTCTGAAGGTGTGAAATGATTTAATGAAGACAAAAGAAGAATATATATATATAGGGGGGTGAAAAAACCTGCTGAGCCGGTTAAATGTTGACCGGTAATGGCTAAAACGGTCAAATGTGACTGGTAAGGCCCAAAAAATGGAGCGTTTTGCCTCTTTTTGAAATTGAGGTAACTTCCTCAGGTAAAAGGGCCTTAACCGTCGTAAAGGCCAACAGTAAAAACCCTTTTAGGGGCAAATGTTGTACTGTTGTAGCCTAAAATATCAACGACTCTCTTAGAGACACATGGATCCATCAGGACCATACACGTGTCCCATCAAAGAAAATAAAGAAAAATGGTTTAACCATTGGGTTTTACTCAGATAGGAGGAAAAGCTCACCTATTGGCCTAAAGGTTAGTCAGAGCCCAAGTCCCTAAAATGGCTGCAGGTGATTGGTTGATGATCCATCCCCAATCATAGCCTGCCAAGTGTCATGATTTGATTGCCTAGCTAATCGGGTGCCCTATTCTAGGGCAACCTAAAAGGGCAGCAGTCATATCATAAACATTATAAATACCCCTGAAATCAGGAGAAAGGTAACTCAATGCAAACAGTGTAAACTTACTCTGTGGAAATACTCTCTCACACTCTCTCTATCTCTACCTTTCCCTTCCAACTCCTAATTGCTGATTTAAGCTTTAGAGGGGGAACCACCACCAAAACCTCCAGGGTGGGTCCCTTTTTTGCAGGTTTGGGAATGGAGCTCAGGTTCGGATCCACCAGATTCAGACATCGTTGCACAAGTCTCCAATTGAAGAACATCTAGGGAAAATAGTTTACTTGCCAGACAAGGAGACGAAACAGGCCCCATAATTTTTAACCTGTTGAGTAGGTCACTAACGAGTGAGCGCAATAAGGGAAGGGAGCAATCAACCTTGAGATTATTTTGAAATAAAAGAAACTTGGGATTAATGGTGGAAGATGGCCTAACATCGAGATTATTTTTGACAATTTTCCTATTATTAAATGCTATTTATTTTATAATTCTTGTCCTTGATTTGCTTTCTAGTTGTTTAGATGCAGCTCCTGTCAAAAAAAAAAACTCAATATTGTCTTTCTCCATGTCATCTTCATCAAGTGATTGATAGCCTTCTTCTTCATTTTCTATTTTAATGGTATCCCTTAATGAACCCTAAATTGAGCTACTTTCTCTTCCTCCAAGACTATAGCATGGGAGCCACCTCTTACACTGATGAGTAATATTTATATCATTCAAATACCTTATTTCCCCCATGTTTAGAGTTCAGAGTCCTTTTTCCTCTTCATTTATCATTTTCAAGCTTATTTTGCTTAATTTAGAGTAATTTAGTTATTTGTAGATTTTTTGTGGATTTTAGTTATTTTGGATTTTATATAGGGTTTGGTAATGCTTATTTGTGTTTGATGTTGTAGAATCAACCATAAAGGTCTCCATCCCACACACTGAGCATAGAATGGAGCAATTTTGGCAAAATAAGACCTTTTTAAAGGGTTTAAGCACAAGGGTCAAATTCAAACGATCATTAATTTCATCACATACAATGTATTTCAATAATTCAAGTTTAATAAAAAAATTTGGCTCGATATCTTTCCAAAAACTGGTTGCAAACTCGATTCTGATGAAAAATGAAAGAGATATGGCTGTTTCAAATCAGGTGGCAAAGCGCCTGCTCCGTATTGTTTGGAGCTCCCGCTCCAGATCCCTGAAAACCTTCTGCCTGCTCGAAATTGTATGGAGCGGGCACTCCAAAGCCGTGAAAACATTCTCCCTGCTCGAAATTGTATGGAGCGGGCGCTCCAAAGCCCTGAAAATCTTCTGCCTGCTCGAAATTATATGGAGCACCCGCTTCACTTTACCTCTGCAAAAATCCCTGTTTTTTGACCCATTTAATGGTGTAATGTTTAATCCTTTTTAAATCGCACGGACACTAACTTTTCAAAAAATAGGAAGGAGGGCTAGCCTTCATAAGCTTAGTTAGAGGTTTTAAATAGGGGTTTTAGGGAAAGAAATTCTCATAGCTTCTAGATACAGAAGTGAGAGAAACTTGTTGAAACTTGGAACTTGAAGAATTGAAGAAGGAAACTTGAAGATTTGAAGGCTCCTTGCAACTTCAATGAGAATTTCTTACTCTCTCTCATCTTTTGTTGCTTTTATTTACTTTATTTCATGTAATTTTAACTGTATTTACTTGTTTATCCTAGATCAGTGTTCAATGATTTGTGAGTAGTTATTTTTACTTGGGAAGAAGATGAAGCCATTTATGATATCATGAGCCTTTGGGTAATATAAGAGGTTATTTTGGAAAATGAAATCAAATGAACAATAGGGGTTTTATTGCTGGGTTTTTTTTTGTTGGTCTCCATGGAAACTTAATTTTGGTCACTTCAATGAAGGATTGAAAGGTGAAAAATGAAGAGTCGACCCCTTATATGTTCACGTAGCTAAACTTACATGAAAATAGGGGTTTTAGTTAAGGGATTTAATTAGTCATCTTGTTGTTCATGTTCTTGAGTTGGGATTTGTTGCACGAAAACAGGACATAATCTCCAATTTAAGTAACCCTCTTTAGCTTGAAAGAGTAATTTGGGATTTGTTAGATGACCCCTTTAATTCAGTCTCTTTAGACTACCCCCGTATTGACCTAATTGTTTTCCATGATTGAAATAATTGATGAACTCCCCTACCCTACACTAGTGGAAAAAAAGGCAAGGGCTGCGGTGCAAGGGCTGCGGTTTATTGAAAACCGCAGCCCTTAATGTGAAGGGTTGCGGTTAACCCTAAAACTGCAGCTCTTCGTGATAAAAGGGCTGTAGTTAATTCAAAAACTACAGCCCTTAAATTAAGAGTTGCGGTTAGCCCAAAAACTGCAGCCCTTAGTGATAAAAGGGCTGCGGTTTTTGGGCTAACTGCAACCCTTGAACAGCCCAAAAATGAAATAAACTCCCCCCTTCCATTCCCATTTTCCCGCACCTGCATTACTGCCTCCCGCTGAACCCTAGTTCTCTCTCTCCTCCTGATTCCCATTAACTCATCATCTCACCCGCATTACATCATCCGCTGAACCCTATTACGCCGGCGAGGATTCGCAACCGTTGGTGGTTTGCCAGCGAGGGCTCTTCTTCATTCTCTCTCTTCGTGGTTGTTCAAGAAGTTTTCTCTCTCCTGTTCTGCTGGTGGTGCGCCGGTCTTGCTGCTACTGCCTCAGCCTCCGATTGCTGGTGCACCTGTCTTGCTGCTTGATGGTTCAAGAAGTTGACAGCAGCGTGTGAGATCTCTTCAACGTCTCCCTTCTCCTCTCGCCTCCGCTCTTCTCCATCGTCTTTTTCGTCGTCGCCTTCTACTCCCTTCCTTGCTCGAGTTTGTCTTTCATTTCCTCTTTTTCTTTTTTATATTAATTAACCATAATTTATTATTAGACCTGGTTATTGGGCGGGTCGGGGCGGGTCACTAGCGGGGCGGGACTTGGCAGGTGCGGGTCTGGCATACTCCATAGCGGGTCAGGGTCAGGGTGCGGGTCGGGCAAAAATTTTAGCGGGTCGTTAACAGGTCAAGCCCACTTGAAATGCAGACAAAATTTAATAAATCAAAAAAGCATATAACAAAATTTTCGAACCAGAAAACACTACACTCCTTTGATTTTGACAATTCAGATATCATCCTCTCTCTTTAATTTAATTCATTCAACTTCATTGCTAATTGATTCATTTCATTCATTCAACCTCGGTGAGAATTGCAAGCAACCTTGCCACTGAAAACCCCAATTCGTTAAAGTTGAAGAGATAGAGAGAAATAAGAAACCTCGGTGAGAAGAGGTGTTAGTACCACCAGCGACATATTCGCCATCTTCGTTTTATTCTTCCAGATGATGAGGTTTTAAAGTCCTCATCATTTTTAGAGAGAGAAAGCTCGAAGGATTACAGTAATGGCGGATGAACGAGAAACTAGAGGGAGAGGAGAGAGAAAGAGGCAAGAAAGATTGAAGTAAAGAATTAGGGATAACTTTGTTGAGATCTGAGAACAAGGAATAGAGAAAACCAAGAAAATAAATGAAGAAGCTGAAGATGAAGAAGAGGAGAGATAATCGATTAAGGAGAGAGGAGAGAGGAGAGGGAGATAGAAAAAAAATCAGACCCTTTAATGATTTTAGTGGACAATAATAATTTAAGGTGGGTTGCCCAATAAGACCCAATAAGGGCCTTTACCATTTAAAACCCTATAATAACCCTGTCCATTAAGGAACAAAGGGTAATAAAGCCCTTTAATAATGGCCTGACCCTTATGCCATTGGACAGCCCTTTCCAATAACCAGGCCTATTTATGATTATACAATTCAGTATTTAATTTTAGCTTTATTTTTTACCGATTCTATTGATTGAATTTGATTTTGTGTCATTGAGTTTGATTTATGTCTATTTTTTGCGTCGATTAACGAACTACTGATGATTTTTTGTGCTTAGTTTTTCCTGATTTAGGTGATTGATGATTTTAGGGCTTGGTTTCTACTTGAAATTGTGATATGGCAGATTTTTTGGTGATTAAACTTCTCATGTTTTTTGTTGCCTAAAATCATTATTTTAGAGTACTCCTTTCAATAGTTTAAGAGTGTCGAGGGGGTGGTTGGTGTACTCTTCTTGTTCAAGAAAACAGAGGCGTTGTTCTTCCTCTTTACACCATTGAAGAAATGTCAAATTCTCAAAACAACCCTTCTGTGATCACTGTCGTTGCTCTGGTAATTTATGGGTTTTTTTTGGTGGATTAATTTTGTGGTTTTTGTGGATTTATGATATGGGTATTTGCTGTTTTTCACTAATTCTGGTTTCTTGGATTGCTTAACAATGCAGGGTAAGTGTTTGCTGAAATGTTTGTGTGAGTTTAATTAATGGCTGTTTTGGTTCGACTCTTGCTCTATTTTAACTAGTTATGGTTCTTGAAGTTGGTGCATTCAAAATCTTGTAAAGTTGGGTTGGAATCATTATTTGATTGGGACTGAAATTTTATGATAAGTTAGTATACTTAATGTATGTGGTTCATCTTCTCTTTTAAAGAAATTTGGTCAATCAAGTTTTGAAAGAAGGTTGTGTGAGGCTCTTATATACAACTCAAAACTGTAGGCAAAAAGCTATTTACAATAATTTAATTCTTGCACTTACATTTATGTAACTGTGAACCAAGATATGTTGTTCTTTTGATTAATAGTAAGTTTGAAGTAAATTCTGTTTTTTTTAGGTGTATTTAATTCGTATTATATGGTTTTTTTTTCGTGGTGCAAAGTGAAAAGTTTTGAAATGGTTGGTGAAAGTTGTCATTTTTAGATGAATTAGCTATGCAAGTGTTCATGTGGGAAGGGGGTTGGGTGTGCAAGTGGGCTCTAGAGGGGGGTTGTGTGTGCAAGGGGGCCTGGCAGGGAGATGTGAAGGGCTGGCTGGCAGGGGTTTGGGAAGGCTGGATATGTGTGGAGTGTGTGAAGGGTGTGTGTAGGTGGGTGTGTGAAGAGGTGTGTGTGTAAGTGGGATGTGGAGGGGGGCTCGTCTTGGGGCAGTGGAATCAACAACAAGAAAGGTGGTTGGGATTAATGCATCCAGGGTTGCACGTCAAGATGGATTATCTTGGGAAAACTCAACGTTTGGTTGTAGCAGCGGTGCAGGAGTTGGAGAAAGTTGTGTGAATATGTAGTTTACTACTTTATGTTTCTAACTTTACCTGAATGATTATCCTTGTTGTTTTGGAAGTCATTTTGACCGATTTGTCTTGCAGTAGGTATGATGCTGCGTATTTTGTAACTCAAAATACGTATTTCATTTTATTAATAATAATATTTTGAATGTGTTGGATGTACGACTTGCGTGCGTGTTTTTTGTAAATTATGTTGGGTAAATGAGAGGAAAATGATACTTATATATATATATATATATATATATATACATATATATATATATATATATACATATATATATATATATAACTGTTTGGGGATCATTTAGGACTAAAAATGTAAAAAAAAAATTGTTTTTTTTTGTCACAAGGGCTGCGGTTTTGGGCCTAAACCGCAACCCTTCCTTTTTTCCCAAGGGCTGCGGGCCAAAAACGCAGCCCTTAGGGCTATTTTGACCGTAGCCCTTGACGTTTTTTCCTTAGTGCTAGTTCCTTTTATTTAATACTTCTTCCATTTCTTTTTACTTGCAACATAGCTAGTTGCACACTTTTTAAGAAAGAGGAGAGAGAAGCTGAAAGGGACATGTGGTCCCATTACTTAACCCAAGTTAATTACATATCTCAAGCTCTAATATCAGTCATACAATTAAACAAACCACCACCTACCAAGAAATGAGCATCGCCACTGCCAGCGCGACCACCGCCATCAGCGCCATCGCCACCGCCACCAACGAAAATTATTTTCAATAAATTCGAAGCTTAAGAACAACTCTACAAATCGAATACTACAAATCTAAAACTTTTCTAAAGGATCTCAAGCTTTTGTAATTCAAGAAAAGAGGATTAAAAGAAGCTAACGGATTAAATCTTAGCGAAATAGATCTTAGAAATTCAATAAATCAAAATCCAAAAAAAAAAAGGAGATAGAGGGAATAAGATCTTGGAAGAACTGCGATTTCATTTGCCATGGTGGGAGAGGAGGGGGAGAAAGAAATTATCAAAGAGAAAAAATTTGAACCATTCCATGGAGCTTTAGTGGCCGAATTCAACCATGAAAGTTCCAAGATCTGGAGCATTAATAGTCGAATTTGACCAGAAAAGCTTAGAAGTATGGGAGACTTGAGCAAGCAAAGATGGAGGTTATCGGAAAACAAATCTCTGAAGCAATGTGCGAATGCTACCGGAAAGTTGGGGTGGTGGTGGAGGTTGTTGGTGGGGAAGTGGTGTTGATGGTGGTGACTATAGGTGGGGTTGGGAGTTGGCAGCCTTGGCTGGGGTTTAGGGGTTAGTTATGGACTAAAGAGAGAGAGAGTGTGATAACTAAGGATGGGGGGTTGGGTTTGGATGATTAATTTTTAAAATTAGTTAACTAAGCAGCGGTAGATGTGGCAATTTGTTATAAAATATTTTCCATCTTGGGATTGGTTGCAAGTATTGTGATGTTTCCCAAAAAAGAATATGTTGTAAGTAAAAAGAAACGGAGGAAGTAGTTTTTAGTTGATAATTGACAAATCTCTTAACTATATCTTCACCTAGCTTATTACAATTAACATTTTTGGTGATTACCCTTAGTCCATGTGGAAGAATGACCCTTACTTGCCATTATACTTAGGTTGGTGGTTAGTTAGGTAGTTTGATTTAGGGGTTTTGCTTAACGATGCAAAAAAAAAACCTTTCATCAAAATGGTTGTTAGGGACTTCGACTAACATTGATTTGTGTTGATTAGATGAGTCTAGGTGTTTGTGAATATTTCTTTATTTCTCTTTGATTTTTCTTTCTTTTATTTTTCTTTATTCAAAAAAAATTTGAAAAAATATGACAAGTATCTCTTTATCTGAATATGACAATGAGTCCTTTTGGGTTTACTTGGATAGATTTGAGGACTTTCTAAAGTACTATGGTTATGATCTTTGGAATGCTTGTGAGATTATTTATTGGAGTTTAAAGAGTATACTAGGGGAGTGATTGAAAACATGTTTAATGGTGAATTTCGAGCTATATCTTTTTGTTATTTAACTAGGAACACTACAAGAGGAGGGGTAAATTGTATGTGTAGAAATAAACGTAACTTTTTGCGGAATTATAAAACTTAAACAAATAAACAAGCTAATTAAAGGAACACAAGGGATTTTTACGAGGAAAAACTTCTTAGGCCCAACAAGAAGAAACAACCTCGACCACTAGGGGTTTTAAACTCAACACTTTCACTTATTAGGCCAAACAACTTTATTACAACCCAATTCTACTCACGGGCCACACCTTGAGTTCCTAAACTCAAGTTCCTGAACAAATGTTCCCTTAACAGTTGTTCCTCTCAACTTCACTTAAAGTTTTCTCACTTTAACTCGTTTCACTCAAAGCTTTCTCACTTTAACTCGTTTCACTCAAAGCTTTCTCTCTTACATGACTTCACTCAAAATCCCCTTACCCCAAAACCAAAATACAATGATCAATAAACTTAGTGGAATTAGAGTAATAAGGCAAAGAACAAATGGCTTTTATGAAAGAATGAAGGCACTGACACTTTACTTAGTTAAACTCACTAATTCACTTGGTCAGACACAAATTGGAACTTAATTAGACATAAGTATTTATAGCATTGATATCTTCAAACGTGGGATTAAATCACGTGTTAGTGGTAAAAACATTTTCCCATGATGTTCCTCAACTAGAGGAACACGTTCCTTTTTTACACCCATGATCTCTGTTAAACGTGGGTGATGGAAATGTTACTGCTTCCTTAATTTTAGCAACCACTAAAGTAGTAAATCAAAAATCTGACTTAATTAAAAAATATTTTAATAAATCAAACCGAAATAAAATCCTTTTACCAAAATATTATCTTTAAAAATAATTTCCTTAAAACCGAAAAGGAATTTTATTATCTTATAAAAATAAATCTTTTCCTTAAAAAGATTTTCCTTAAAATCAAAATTTTACTAAATAAAAACGGTTTCCTAGAATCTAGGCATAAATCACTCAAGCGGCATTATTTAACCGTTATACTTACTCACATATGTCTAGTTCCTTTTAAATAGTTAGTTCCTTTAACTTAACATGACACTGCCAGTCCGTCTGTTCCTTTCAAAGGAACAGACACTCATTCTCATTTTAAATTGCCACAGTTCCTTACCATTCTTACTCATTCCTTTACATTGGAACTAGAAACAGTAGACACATAATCGTGTCTCCCCATTTAAGGATCCAATGATGAAACATACCGCGGCATTAGTTGGCGCGACCCAACGGAAGAGCAATCTAAAGAACCAATCCAAAATGTGTTTTGAAATGATATTCTAAAACCCAATGAATTGTTCATGATGATTAATTGTATTTTAAGCCCATAAAATGTTTTAAATCCATTTTAAAAGCCCAATCAAATATTTATTATTTTAATAAATATTTTTCATAATCATTTTCATAATCTTCAACCAAAAATCAGATTTTTGATCCGTAAAATTCCATCTCCGGAATTTTACGGATAGAAAAGGTATCTTCGAAAAACGCGGATGCGGGGGCTGCGCTCAGCGCGCCACGTGCGTCCAGCACATTGGCCATAGCGCGTCAGGCGTGCCAATGAGCGCCTGACACGTAGATTTTGTGACTCACACAGAGTCCTGCGTCTGACGCAAGTCTTGTGTGAGACGAAATTTTCTTTTTCATCTTTTCAAAACGCGTTTACACGTGCCTAAACTTGTTTGGGCTAGCTGCGTCAGGCACACCAATGTGCGCCTGACGCGTGGACTGCGCCTGCCACGTAGGCTTGCGCCTGGCGCAAAGCTTGCGTGCAGCGCACGTTTTCTTTTTCCTATAAATACTCCGTGATTTCTCGAATTACGGACGGCTTTTCAGATTATTATTTACGCACATAAAATTCTCTCGAATACTCCGAAACATACTTCGAACACCCAATACTCAAATACTTTCAATACACTCAAATACTTTCAATCAATTCTTCATACTGCGTTCTTGGTTTCACGATTGCTCCGCCTAAAGATCGTTGCGCTCCTCAATCTAAGCCGCATAGGTATAATACCTGAGGATCCTTAAATAAATTATTTTTATATTGAAGTTACTAACAATTTTCTTTCCTGATGTAGATCTTTAATATAAAATTGCTTTACTGTATATTCTAAACCTCCTTCTTTCTTTTTATTTATTTTTCATTATTATTATACTTGCTTGATCATTATATGCATATTATATGATTGCCCTGCTTTATTGCTTTTATCACCTACATGTTATTTTTGCTAATCAAAGACCTAAAGAACTGTTCTAACATTAATCAGATTAATTTGGACAACCTGTTAGGAACCTTGTAAAATGATTGCCTAATAACTGATCACTAAAAATTAGTCTTTTATGTGTTTCCTGAACCTACTTAGACTAAATATTTTTAGGGTGTATAAAACATTATTTGATTATTCTTTGGCATAAAATCTGTAATGAATCGATATTTAGTAGAGGCCAGCAATGGGCAATATGGTTCCTGACCATATTTGTACCCTCACCCCCAAACTCAATCTTTGGTTCATTTTGACCATCTATGGAGTCAGGACGGGGAAATCTACATTGGATAATTTGTCCCTATGATTTTCCTATATCCAATTAGGTTTATGATTCTTCCTAAAAAGAATTGTTGGCGACTTCTTTCAAAACAATTTTCAATAAAACCTTAACAATGGGGTAGTCAAATCTAATACGCGCTCACACCGCGTAGGCGAAATAAAAACACGCCTACATAAACAAAAAAGTCTTGCTTTGGTCTTCTTGCTCCAATGCTTCTCCAGTATCAAATCTTTAAGCATCTTCACATAGTCTTCAAAATCCAAACTTGATTTCTTCTTTGACTTAGTATTCTCTTTGCTCCTTTCTTTGATACCTTGTAAAATCCATTCACTTAACAACTTGTTAGTTCAATACTTAGTTTGCATCTTTGTTCCTTTGTCATCATCAAAACTAGGGTTCAACACTTTTGATGAAGCTTGGGATTTCCATATGTGGCTAGCTAGACATACTTATGATTTCGATTTTCGATCATGCAAATTGTCATGGTTCATTTAATGTTGGCATGAACTTCTTTGATGATAAATCAAATGTTCCCACTAGTGAGCCTATTATACATGATTCTAATCCCCCTCCCTCATATGCTTATAATAGTGAGGTGCACTCCAATGTTGATGATGTTCATGCTACTTCTTAATATTCATCGAATTTGTGCATGGATTCCAATGATGTACCCCATGTCCCCAATGATGATTCTCATTTGCTTGATTTTGATCCCTGCCTCCAAGTTGATTTTCAAGCTTCTTTGCATCCCGTATATATCATCGAAATGTAGCCTTGAGTTTACTCTTGAAGAATTTCTTAAAGGAGTAGATTCTTGTTTGGAGAGAAGAATGCGTGATGTGAATCAAGGTGACATTGAAAATGAAAATCAATTGGGAAAGAGTATCCTTGAACTTGAGGATGTCTTTGAGGTTTTTGATGGACAATGAGGATGTTCTTGAGGAGAACTCCTTGATTGAAGAGTCATTGATGGAAGAAATTTTCCATTTAAGTTTTGTGATGTGAGTGAAATGATAAGTGAAAGCCTTGTTTCTATCCCTTCCCCACATATCTCATTTGCAAGAAGGATTGACCTAATTCCTTGTACTCTCATTTCAATATTCATTCTCATCTCTCAAAAGACCACCTCTAGATGAGTTCCTTGCCTCATATAATCTTCGAGTGCCCAATTTGATTATTTTTTAGGAAAAGAGTGAGATTGCCACCAAAAAAGAGTTCGTTGAGGACACTTTGCCATTTCATTCTTCTTTATCTTACTTCTTTGTTTTCCCTTTAAGCCTTCTTCTTGGCGTCCTTCTCCATATTGGCATGGAGTTGCGTGCACTTATGCACACTTTGGATTTAGTCATTGCATACTTATTACTAATTGAAATGTGTGTTAGTGTATTTGACAAACTCTTGCAATTGTTGAATTGTTATTTACTAGAAAGGTCAATCTTACGACCTTAAATAAGCCTTTCTCGGGAAGTAACCCGTGATTTATTGCTTTCATTTTCTTTCTATTAATCTTACTCATTTTTTCTTTTCTATCCTTGATTTTGATTTAGGTACATAATTGAAATAAGAACCATTCTCAATAGTACATGGAAATTGAAAAGTTGATTAGAAATGGAGAAACTAGGTCATTTGTGGGTATTTACACCTACCTACTATCCGGTAGCATCCTTCCTTTACTCTTTCTTTAATACTTTATGATTTGTGGAACATATGTTTGTTGGTTGAATGTTTCTTTTTCCCCCTCTCTCCCTTTGATCATCTTGTTCAAGCATTAAAGACAATGCTTTATTCTAGCTTGGGGGAGGTGTATATACTTTATTTCTCCTTATAGTAACTTTGCTTTACATTCCTTCATCGTAAATGATACTTAAGTGTTCCTCTCATGAGAAGAGTCTCCTAAATATTTATTCTCCTTAAGTTAAAAAGAAAAAGCTCAGAAGCTACAACAAAGTAGCATTAGCCATTAATTATTTCCACAACATCTTAGCAAACTCATTTGATGTACCTTCACTTTTTACATGATTTTCTAGCAACAAAGCAAGGCAAGAAAAATGGAAGTTTTTAAGGATTGACGTGATCATCTTATAAGCTTTATTATTTTATGTCACTCTTATACTATACTTTGTACATTGTATTATGATTGATCCTTGAAGATTGCACAAGCAATGTAATCTTCCTACACTGGGAAAAATGAGGACTAAAGCTGCCCCGAGACTTCCAATATAAAGAGCTATCTCTTTCAGGATTTTAAATCATCCATATATTTGGGAGGATTAGATGCCTTCTTACTTTCACTAAAGCTACGAACATAAGCAAATCGAGGAAAGCAGCGATGTGTGGATTTTGCTGGCTTCTCTTCTACAGGCACATGATCATTAACAGGGATCGCTACGTCACTGCCAGAGACAGAGTAGCGCAAACCAGATGGGGTTCTATTAGTTGATCTTGGTGGCAATGGAGAAGCTAGGCCTACACCACCACGCTCTCTCATGCTTTCTCTGAAAAGATCAATAAGTTTCTTGCTTTTAGTTGTAGAGGATGAAACTGTATTAGAACCAGCCACGCCTTCAAAAAAGGCTCCAGTTGCTTGAGTAGTAGATGAAAAGCTCTGCCGGACTGAGGTACTGCCTTGAGATCGATTTGATGCTGCATCAAGAGAAAAACCTCAATACCATTGTCTTCTAGAATCTAATCAAGGCAATACTAACATACAGAAACTCTTGGAAAGGAAATGATACTGTCACTCAAGTCAAAGACTGAAATGATGAATTTAAAAATTAGATAACTGTGCGAAAAAATGCAATAGCATGCAAAAGTAAATGCAATAACATAGCATATACAGTATATTCTGGTATGGGAAGCAAACAATGCAATTTTTGCATGCTTACCACTGCGTATAGGTGGTTTGCCTTCAAAAACAGCCCTACTAACTTGTGGAGAGAATACTCTGCTAAGTCGAGGAGTTCCTGCTGCATGATGGATAGGAGTACTGCCACGAGAAGGAGTAAAATCTGCAAAATTACCATATAAGGCACTGATTAAAATCACATCCACTGAAAATATATGCCAGACCACTTTAGAAATCAGAACCATAAGCTTAATTAAGTTTTTATCTTGTACCACCCGAGACCACTTCAGAACCATAACCTTAGTTAAGTTGTATCGTGTACCACCCCAAAACCACTTCCGAACCATAACCTTAGTTAAGTTTTATCTTGTACAACCCCAAAACCACTTCAGGAACCATAAAGTATACATTGGGTTTCATCCTTGCAAGTTTTACCTAATAGTAATACATCAAACTATATCTCCTCCGTTTAGAAATAATTGCATCATTTCATATTTTCACGCTTGCCGGTGCATGATTTCAAACATTAATATCCTTAATTATCAATAAATAAAAATTATAAAAAGTTCATATTGAAAGAATATACATTGAGACAAAACTAACAAGATCTCATATGACTATATTTTTTTCTAAAATACAAATCATCAAGACAACCAAAACGTAAGATGTGAATAGTAAACGCTATGTAAATGGTGCATGTAGTGTATGCCTTGATTTCTTGGCGAAGAAGAGAGAGATTCGAAGCTCCAACCACAGCAGCCCGAGCGGGAGCGTCGCAGCTCGGCCGAGAAGACCAGCCCGGGCGGGCGTGTGTATGGCCCGGGCGGGCTATGTAGCTCTGGCGGGCAACTGAACAGCTCGGGCGGGCTGCCTGTCTTCCTGCATTCTGCCTTCGAGGCAGATTGTGTTTGTAAAACCTGCACCGGGCGGGTAGGTGTTGGGCCCGGGCGGGCAGATTGCCCTGTTTTGCAATTTCGTGTTTTAATCCAGATTTTTCCGGATTTAATGTTTTGGGTTTTGGGTCATTTTGTAAACTTAAGGATGTCATATATAAGGCATCCTAAAGTCATTTAGAACCCTAAGATTCAAATTAGCCACAAAAGATAACTCTCTCTCTCTCCTCCTCTCTCTCTTCTTCTCCATTGTAATTCCTCCATTAGAGAGGCTAAAGAAAACTCCAAGATTCTTGCTTGTGGATGTAGGTCAAGGTTGACCGAACCACGTTAAATCTTTGTCTCTCTTTATTGCTTACTTTTCTCACTTAAAGTTTACAACTTTGCATTTATTGTTGAACTTGAAGTTAACTAGCAAACCCTAGGTCCTAGAAATTGCATTTATTGCTTACAATTGGTATCAAGAGCTTTAGGTTTGGGAGGTTTCTAGTTGATTTCTTTGAAGAATATGTCAACAATGAAGCTTGACATTGAGAAGTTTGATAGGTCCATCAACTTTGGACTATGGCAAGTGAAGATAAAGGCAATCTTGATTCAAAATGGTGTTCACAAGGCTCTAGAGGGCAAGGTGAAGAAGCCTACTACTATGACCGAAGAGAAATGGGAAGAATTGGATTCGAAGGCCTTATCGGCTATACAACTTTGCCTCTCGAATGAAGTATTGAGGGAAGTTGCTAAGGAGGACTCGGCGGCGGGTCTATGGTTGAAGTTGGAGTCTCTTTACATGGCAAAGAGTGTCACCAACCGACTTCTACTCAAGAGTAGATTGTATGACCTTCGACTTGAGGAAGGTAATTCTCTTAAGTCTCATATTGATGAGTTTTATTCTATTGTGATGGATCTTCAAAATATTGATGTGACTTTGGATGATGAAGATTTGGCTATTTGGTTGTTGTGTTCATTACCATCTTCATACAAGCATTTTAGGGAAACTATCTTGTATGGTAGAGATGATTTGAGTATTGATGATGTTAGGGATGCTTTGAAACAAAGGGAGTTGATTGATAATCAATTGACATCTAAATCGTCAAACTCTAGTGATGACTTGTTTGTTAGGGGTAGATCAAATGATGTTGCATCTACTACTCAAGGTGGTAATGGTGGTAAGAATAGGGGGCGTTCTAAGTCAAAGAAGCCCAATTCTAATAGGCACAAGACTTGTAATTATTGTCATCTAAAGGGGCACATTAAGTCAGAATGCTACAAGTTGAAAAACAAGCAATCGGGGGATAGTAAGCCCGTGAAAGGCAAGGAACCCATGAACTCCGCCGATGTAAGCTATGTTGATTCCGATGGCGAAAGTGGAGCTTTGGTTGTTACTCATGATAGGCTCAAGAGCAAGAGTAAATGGATAATGGACTCGGGATGTTCTTTTCATGTGACACCCTACAAAGACATGTTCACCTCATATGAGGAGTATAATGGAGGCACGGTCACCATGGGAAACAATGCAACTTGCAAGGTGATTGGCATAGGGTCCGTGGATATCAAGATGTTTGATGGCACGGTTAGAACATTGTCCAAAGTCCGCCATGTTCCGGAAATGAAGAACTTGATCTCTCTTGGTACTCTTGACAACAATGGGTGTAAGTACATAGCGGAAGGTGGAGTATTGAAGGTTATTAGGGGTGCACTTGTGTTGATGAAGGGTATTAAAAGGGGAAGCTTGTAACTGCTACAAGGCTCCATGGTTAGGGTTCGGCAAATGTTTCCACCGGCACTATGAGTGACGATGTTACCAAGCTTTGGCATTTGAGGCTTGGTTATATGGGAGAGCAAGGAATGTCCGAACTTTGCAAGCAAGGATTGCTAGATAATATGAAGCTTGGCAACCTTGGCTTTTGTGAGCATTGTGTGTTTGGTAAACACAAGCGGGTTAGCTTCAAGCCCGCAATACACAACACCAAAGGACCTCTTGATTACATCCATTCGGATTTATGGGGTCCTTCTAGGAAGACTTCTTTGGGTGGTTGTAGTTATTTGCTCACAATAATTGATGATTTCTCTAGAAAGGTGTGGTCGTTCTTTCTCAAGCACAAGGATGGTGTGTTTGATGTGTTTCTTCAATGGAAGACTATGATTGAGAAGAAGACCGACAAGAAGATCAAGGTTTTGAGAACCGACAATGGCCTAGAGTTTGTTGAAAAGAAGTTCACTAAGTATTGTCTTGATGAAGGCATTGTTCGTCATAGAACTTGTGTTGGGAGGCCTCAAACAAAATGGTGTTGCGGAGAGGATGAATAGGACTCTCCTAGAGAGGGCAAGATGTATGCTCTCCCAAGCCAAGTTGGGGAAGATTTTTTGGGCTAAAGCGGTTGCAACGACATGCTATTTGGTGAACCGGTCTCCTCACTCCGTCCTTAACTTTAAATCTCCTCAAGAGGTATGGTTCGGAACTCCTTGTGACTATTCTAATTTGAAAGTATTTGGTTGTCCGGCCTACATTCATGTAAATGAGGATAAACTTGAACCTAGAGCTAAAAAATGTGTATTTGTTGGCTATGGTTTGGGGGTTAAGGGATATAGAGTTTGGTGTGAAAAATCTAGGAGGGTAATAACTTCTAGAGATGTTGTGTTTGATGAATCATGTATGATCACTCCGGAGAAGGAGCTTGCTATTTGTAATGATGTAGGTTCATCTCATGACACTGAGGAGAAGGTGGAGCTTGAAAGTGCTTCACATGATGATGCTCTCACCCAAGAGAGACATGTTGAGGGTTCACCACAAACCCAACGCAAGACACTTGCTAAAGAAGGCAAATCAAGCCTCCTCAAAGATATGTTGAGGAGTGTGACTATGTGCAATGTGCTCTCACCGTGGCAAATGAGGTAGAGACCTTTGATGATCCATGCTCCTACAAGGAAGCAATATCTCTACCCGATTCAAGCAAGTGGTTGATGGCAATGAAGCAAGAGATGGAGTCTTTGCACAAGAACAATACTTGGGAGTTAGTTGTTGCACCTAAGAAGAAGAAGATCGTTGGGTGTAAATGGGTGTACAAGAGAAAGGAGGGTACACCTGATTCGGGAGGTCCCGTCTACAAGGCAAGAGTTGTGGCAAAGGGTTTCACTCAAGTTGAGGGTGTTGATTTTCATGAAGTTTTCTCACCGGTTGTGAAGCACTCGTCCATTAGAGTTTTGCTTGCCTTGGTAGCTATGGAAGACTTGGAGCTACACCAACTTGATGTTAAGACCGCTTTCCTCCATGGGGACTTGGAGGAGGAAATCTACATGAAGCAACCGAAAGGTTTTGAGGTTGAATGGAAGGAAGAGCATGTGTGCCGTTTGGTGAAATCATTGTATGGGTTGAAACAATCCCATAGGCAATGGTATAGGCGATTTGATTCGTTTATGTTGGCTCATGAATTCACAAGAAGCTCCTATGATAGTTGTGTCTACTACAAAGAGCTAGTAAGTGGTTCCTTCATTTACCTTTTGCTTTATGTTGATGATATGTTGGTTGCTTGCAAGCACTTGATTGAGGTCAACAATTTGAAGAAGTTGTTGAGTAGTGAGTTTGATATGAAGAATCTTGGTGAAGCCAAGAAGATACTTGGGATGGAGATTTGGAGAGATCGATCTAAGGGGGCGTTACACCTTAGCCAAAGGAGGTACATTGAGAAGGTTCTTGAGAGATTCTCAATGAGCAATGCAAAGCCCATTTCTACTCCTCTCGGTTCTCACTTCAAGCTCTCAAAGGAGCTTTGTCCTCAATCCGAAGAAGAAGAAAGGGTCATGGCTCACATCCCCTATACTAGTGCCGTTGGGAGTGTGATGTATGCCATGGTATGTTCTAGGCCGGACATTGCTCAAGCGGTGAGCATGGTGAGCCGTTATATGTCAAGTCCCGGGAAAGGGCATTGGGAAGCTTTGAAATGGCTTCTAAGGTACTTGAAAGGTACCTCACACATTTGCTTGGAGTTTGGCCAAGATGCAAATGGTGTGATTGGGTATTGTGATTCGGATTATGGTGGAGACTTGGATGATCGGAAATCAACTTCGGGTTATGTGTTTACCTTGGGAGGTACGGCCGTGAGTTGGCAATCTTCGCTACAAGATGTTGTAGCACTTTCAACTACGGAAGCGGAGTTCATGGCGATTATCGAGGCATTCAAGGAGGCAAAGTGGCTCAAAGGTTTGGTTGGGGAGATTAGCTCGTATTCTAAGGAGGTGTCCGTATTTTGTGATAGTCAAAGTGCCATTCACTTGGCTAAGAACCAAAACACGTTCCATAGAAGAACGAAGCATATTGATGTGAAATACAACTTCATTCGAAATGTCATTGATAAGAAAGAGTTGACATTGATGAAGATTCGTACCGAGGAGAACCCCTCCGACATGTTGACAAAGCCTTTGCCAACCACTAAGTTCACCTTGTGTGTGAACTTGGTGGGTCTCTCCTCTTGTTTGTTGTAGGCCCCTATGGGGTAGAGCCTTGGAGTTTGATTAGTGTTTTTGGTGTTATTGGAGGTGTTTGGAGAAATTCAAGTCAAGGTGGAGAATTGTAGTGTATGCCTTGATTTCTTGGCGAAGAAGAGAGAGATTCGAAGCTCCAACCACAGCAGCCCGAGCGGGAGCGTCGCAGCTCGGCCGAGAAGACCAGCCCGGGCGGGCTGTGTAGCCCGGGCGGGCAACTGAACAGCTCGGGCGGGCTGCCTGTCTTCCTGCATTCTGCCTTCGAGGCAGATTGTGTTTGTAAAACCTGCACCGGGCGGGCAGGTGTTGGGCCTGGGCGGGTTGTCTGGC
This sequence comes from Beta corolliflora, assembly GCA_947648045.1. Classification (NCBI taxonomy): domain Eukaryota; kingdom Viridiplantae; phylum Streptophyta; class Magnoliopsida; order Caryophyllales; family Amaranthaceae; genus Beta; species Beta corolliflora. The sequence continues at coordinate 131,428 of CANSZD010002766.1, read as the reverse complement.
CCGGGCGGGCAGCTTGCCCTGTTTCGCGATTTCGTGTTTTAATCCAGATTTTTCCGGATTTAATGTTTTGAGTTTTGGGTCATTTTGTAAGCTTAAGGATGTCATATATAAGGCATCCTAAAGTCATTTAGAACCCTAAGATTCAAATTAGCCACAAAAGATGACTCTCTCTCTCTCCTCCTCTCTCTCTTCTTCTCCATTGTAATTCCTCCATTAGAGAGGCTAAAGAAAACTCCAAGGTTCTTGCTTGTGGATGTAGGTCAAGGTTGACCGAACCACGTTAAATCTTTGTCTCTCTTTATTACTTACTTTTCTCACTTAAAGTTTACAACTTTGCATTTATTGTTGAACTTGAAGTTAACTAGCAAACCCTAGGTCCTAGAAATTGCATTTATTGCTTACAGTGCAACTATTTCTAAATAGAGAAAGTATTCCATAATTCAAACCTTCACAAAAACTGAAAAAAGAAAACCCTAATCAGCCATACTAGAACAAGGGTTGCAGATGCTTTTGACGTCAATCTAGCACTCAAGGGCCACATAATCATATATCTATATTTACAGCACTAGGCAAGGTAGGATTTCAATATATAAACTGGATAAATAAATAAAAAATGCAAACATAAGATTGGCAATAATCCCGACTCCTGAGAAGTGTCATACAGAACAAATGCAGAATGCATGAGAGTAGCTCCAGGTAAACCATGCTAGCCATATATGATATAACAAAAAAATATATCATGCATTATAACAGAGCTGAAAAACCATGCTGCTGAAATCATTACTATCATAACTTACCTCCATTCACACTATAAAAATCATCATCACAATCTGAGTCTAGCCAAGCTTGGGTGTCAAAAAAGGTTTCGTCCTTGCTGCCTGTCAACAGCAAAAAGAACAATGAGTTCCAACTTCTGAGAAAGTGTAGAGGAAATTCATTAATTTGGAGAAAAATCTCCCAGAAAACACAAGAAGTTCTAAGCTGTCCTCCGTTTCAGTATCAGACAATAATTCCGTATAACATTAGTCATGAAAAATTCTATGCTCTTGAATGGTGTAGCAACAAATACCACCAGCTAATTAACTAACATCAGATTTCAGCAACCACAGAAATTGGAATACCTATGTAGCTTTACTAATAGTAGATAATGCTGGTCTTCATAAATGCCAAGCATGATAATTACTTAAATTTTCACAGACTGTCTGAGCCACGATTTTAGAAGTGCACCGAAATCTCCACAATTTTTTGTCAAAAGAAGTTCATGAAACAGCCTATTGTATTTGGGAGCTCACCATCTTGAGCACACCAATCCCCCCCGGGCCCCCAACCCCCCAAAAGAAAAAGAGTAGCTCCAGAAATGGACGAAACGCTGCTGCAGACTCATACATGATACTTGCAACAATGTTGAATGGACCTTCAAAATTACTGCTATCTAATCAGATCAAGCTTACATTCAGGGTACGATTATTAGAATGAGGGTAATGATTACGATGGTAATAGAAATTAGATAATGAGGTTATGCATAGGTAAATGTAGTGGTCGTTTCTTATTTGGTGGGAAAGAGTAAGAGGGTGAGTAGTTGGTTAATTATCCCACAAATGAGAGTAATAAGCTATGCTCTCTACACCTTATTTGAGAAACTTATTTGTTGAAGTATGACTCAACTTAACTATATTCTTAGCTATATTGTCAACTTTTATTTAACTTATTCTTTTACATTTTTCTTAACTTTTCTTCATAAATTTGAACTTTTTTAGATTTCATGAACTTTTCTAGATTTTTCTGAAAATAAGTACTCAAAAAAAGATAAAAAAGCAAAATTCCTCAAATTTAAAAATAAAAAATAAAAAACGTAAGATTCGACCACATGACCTCAAGTTAATACAATAAAGTTCCAACCAATGAACTATGCAACATTAGATGCTATTCTTATTAACATGAAGATACTAATAACCCGGAGCCTCGCCCAGCCTAATAACTAGTTATTATTAAAAAAGTAGATGTGATAGGAGTAGGTGGAGTATTTTTTATTGAAGAGAGGAAAAGTTGGGTAACTTTTTATTAATAAAAGTAGAGTGTGGGCCAATGAAGTGTAAAAGAAATAATATATTAATAACGCGACCATGCCAAAAATGGAAGTGTTTAAGCTAATTTGGGACAAACATATAAGGAAAGTGTAATGACTATTCTGGAATATGAAAGTAATTTAAAATAGTTGGGATTATCTAGAATTCTAGAGTGGAGCTTGGAGGTAGAAAGTCCAAGTTTATAAGATAGATATGCTTGTTTTGCAAATCAAATGGCAATATGGTAATAAAAGACACAAATTGATTTGAACAATAGAAAAAGTAAAGAAATAGAAACCCCGACACTAGTATCTATATTAATATATTAAAAGGTGTGTCTGAGAGCACATACACGCCACGTGGCACCTTAACTAACAAAACTATATTGGCTTGTAACAAGATTTGAACTCATGTCATCTTGCTATTATACATAGTACAATTACCATCTCAACCATCTTTTAATCATGTTTTAAACATCCACATTATTATATTTATACATGTCAAATGTTGGGTTTTCTTTATTATATTTTAACGCGAATGGAAAAAAATAAATATCAAGTTCGGAAAAAATACCACTCGAGCCAACGCCCGGGTCAAATACTAGTTGTACAATTAGAAAAAGTGATTTTGATATTTGTATTGTCCGCTCGACCGCATATTGGAGTATTGGACACATATAATTGTATATTTTTTTGATTTTTTTCTACTTGACTGCATTTATTTGACAAATTACTTCATATAAGGTATTCTTTTTTTCTCGATGAGAATGCATAAGTTCTATTTGACTCCACATTTTAGGGACATATTTAAAGAGGAGGGACATATTTGAAACTATTGAGGTAAATTTAACATAATCTCATATACTAATTTTTCATAGAAAAGCGGTCATACTTTTACCATGCTAGATATGATAGAAAAAAAATCAAACTAGACCGCACCCAAGCATATTCAAACTACCTATTCCAGGTAAATATTCTCCATTTTGTGGGAAATAGCCTACATTTTTGCAACCCAAACAACCTCAACTTATTCCACTTCCCCGTGTATTATTATGTCAACCAAACAACCTCTAACATTTTTATGAGTGGCGAGAGGCAAGAGCAATGGTCTTGCTGTCGAAAACCATACTAGAATTAATAACTTACCATCAAAAGAACATACTCTCTTCCTCTTCATTTGTTTGTCCCTTTAAGGTAAGTTATTTTCTTATCTCTAACCTAAAAAAAAAAAAAAATATTAGGAAAGAAAGAAGATAGAAGCTATTTCCATATTAAAAAAAAGATAAAAAAAAATACTAATTAAGACACAAGTAAAAATGAATTTGATTGAAAAACTTTTAAAAAAAGGTTTCAAGATCATTGGTAAAAAAAATCTTAATTTAAAAAAAATTTAAAAAAAATTTAAAAAAAAAAAATTATTTTTTTCCCCCTTTTTTTTTTTCGTAATATCAAACTTATGCACTCATAAAATAGTGCTTATGCCTAATAGTTTTCAATTTTTATCATAAAATGGTAAGGAAGAAATATTTTAGATTATAATTGAACATTAGAAAATTAATTTTTTTTTTAAAAAAATTAAAATCTAGGTTTTACATTAAAAACATGTCAATTCAAAAATGACATTTTTTATTCCACATTATGTTGCGCATAAAATTGTGATTAAGCATAAGTGAATGATATCATCTTTTAAATACCTACGTGTCACAAAATAAATCAAAATTTTTCTTAAAAAATTTATTTTTTTATTAAGGGGGGAAAGAAAAAAGAAAATTTATTTAAATAGTATATTTTCTTAAAAACTTATTTTTTGAACGTTAGGGGAGATGGGGAAGCTTACTATCTTGAGCCAAAATGGAGGAAGTATGTAATAATAGAGTAGTTTACTTGCATCATGATTTTTAATGCTTAACATGTATTTATTCATCATTACATATGGTGTACCACATCATTAAATCCCAAAGAAATCTTTAGGGGTAGGAATTGAACCCTAAACCTTGATAGGAAAGATGGGAAAACTCACCACTGAGCTAACCTCGTTTCTACCACGTACATATCTCTATTATATATGTGAAGGGGGGAAGAAGATGGTGTCCCCCTTCAAAAAGTCCGATATACCTTTAATGAATTTAAATTACCATATATATTCAATAATTTTTTCTTCTTCCTACTTGCCATATATATTGAACAAGTTAACAATAGAATTAAATATGCAATTTTAATTAAATATTAAATTAAGGAGAATGATTTCCTCTTCTTACATATGTGTTAACTCTGATAAAAAATTAAAATTGACAATATAACTTGATTGACACAATCAGAAGAAAAAAAATAAAAACTTGAATTTCATATTGATAATTATACTGATAATATTTTAAAACCTAAATGTTGATTATTATTTGGTAATCCCTATTATATAAATCAAACTCTTCCACTTTATTAATATTCAAGTATTGAACCTGATACATAAATTATTCCACTTTATTTGAGCACAAGTTTTCTTCTGCTTTATATTTCCTTCTCTCAATACTATATTTGAATAATGATAAACAAATAACTTAAAAATCAAATGAAACATTGATTTAAGAAAAAACATATTAAAATAATTAAACATAATTATAAATGTCTTTTTCGAATCAGATTTTTTGTAATACTGATGAATAACTAATTGAGAAAAAAAATTAATATAACACATAATATATATTAAGGCAATGGAAATAGTATAGATAAGTGTTTGACAAGTGGTCCCAAATACAATATAAAAGAGTAGATAGGTGAGAGAACAAAAGTTACATAAAATAAGAATGTATCAATTAATAGTTCTTTTATGGTACGCACATATGTCTAATTCTCTTCCAAACTGTTACCATGAAAGTTGTAACGTGATTTTAACATGACTATCATTATTCATTAGTCATTAGAAAGATTAGAAGAGTATTAGGTGCCAAATTAAACTTTTTCTTAAAAAAAAATTGGGCGGCTGTGCTGATGACATATACCAGCAGTTTCTCACCTATTCCTGCAATCGCCAATGTACCCCCCCCCACCACACTTAATAGTCTCTTCTTCCTTGTTTTAAACATCATTACCCATTGAATAACTCCCCGCAGGCCGCACTAATCACCAATTTGTAGAACTCCACCATCAAACATGTGCAAACTACGTAGTGGCAAATCTATGATTGACATTAAAAAAAATCTAATCATTATTTTACAAACAATAATTACAAACTTCACTATATCTCGGAGATATACATAGCACATGAAGTGGCATTTTCGTAAATAAATATTACTAATATTAAGACTGTATGGGTTAGATTTTAAGTAGTGATTTTTTTAATTCTATTTTCTTTTGAAATAAGAAAAAATCACAATTTAATATTTGACCTTAATGTCTAATATCTAGAGATGAATTGGTTTTTTCTCCCATTATTGTTACTATTATTATTATTATTATTATTATTATTATTATTATTATTATTATTATTATTATTATTATTATCATGAAATTTTGTATTATTGGAGAAACACTTGAAGCCAAAAAAGCATAAACATCAATAGTTCTAAAAGGCACTAAAGATAAAAAGAAATTCACTAAAAAACAAAAAGGGGAGAAAGGAAAAGTAGGTCATAATTTTCAATAATCAAACTCATATGATCAAACCCATCAAAAAGAACAATCAAGCAAACAACAAATCAAATTTACCCCAACTAAGAACCAGCATATATACAAAGACTATAGTCTAGAAAAGAATAGAAATAAAAACCGAAAATTGGAAGAAGCAAATGATGAAGGATAAAAAGGATAATTACCACCAAAGCTACGATAACGAGAAACAGAGTTAAAAGGCGAAACTCTGGACTTGTAACCAAAAGGAAGAATCGGAGGGTCAGTTTTATCCTTGATGGGTGTTGGTGGCATCGAAGATTTAACGACAGACATAATTTGGTCAACTTTTGAAGACCCGGAATTTTTATGGAATGATGATATACATGAGCCCATTTTCTCGCAGAATCTGCTGCTTTTAACAGACAGACAGAGAAAGAGAGAGAGAAATGATGATGAATAATAGACGTGAGAAGCAGATGGAGGGAAGAGGAGAGAGAAAGTCAGTGACAGAGGGGAGACAGAGTTTGGAGTAGGAGAAGAATATGGGAGAAGTGGGTAGTGAAAGGCATGGAAGAAATGGGTCCAATTATGAGAGGTTTAATAATAAGAAACTTTTGATAACAATAATGTAGAGAAAAAAATTGATATTACTAGTCCGAATTATGGTTGATTCATTCACATTTTCTTAATATCTTAGAGTGATCTTATCTTTTGTGGATCTCATTCCAAAGTCGTGGTTTAACTTAATTAAACGGCTAAAAAAGTTATTAATTGAGTGAGATACATGACAATATCTGACCACCTTTTCTTTTAGTTTACTGATGTTAAAGATATTAATGTGTCATAATAAACTGATTAGGTGCTAAAATTGTGACCGCATTAAGATAAATAAAAATTAGAACCTTTTAAAATGAACTGGTCATTGTTGAGAATTGTAATTTTGAAATTTCCTAGTGCGAATAATAACTATTGAGAACTAAGCCTATCATATCATTATTTTGTTGTTTAAATTGATTTTTTAAAGCCAATGAATTAGTTTGAGAAAAGATCTCTCTAGTTAAGATTATTATAGAATAATTTATGGTCATGATTACTGTGAAAAAAATTGGTCATAATTTGAACTGTTCATGTGAAATTTTTTTCTTTTAATAATGTGTTTTGTTGTATAAAAAGTTTACATTAATACATGGTCCCGTACTCCCGTTAAAATAATACTGCTACATAATATTTCTCTTGTTTTTATTTCTTACTTGTGGCCAAATTATGTTGAATTCATAAACGTGTCTGTTACAAGTGTTGTGCGCGTAGCTAATATTGAATTTTAATTTTTGGTTGATTGAATCATACAGTAAACGTGTAATTATACATTTTTTCTTTTCTTTTATAGTCAACGAGATGGCCAGTTGGGTGAAGATATGCCTGTCTGAACACACCCGCGGAGCCCCTTTGGCCGGCTAAAGATATCAAACGAGATTTCCGCACAAGCTAAACAAAGGGAGTACAGTAATATTTTTACAAGTAGTAAATTTTGTCACAACTATCTTGTAAAAATTGTGTTTATCATTTAACGTTATGTGGCACCAAACAACTTTTACTTCTTTTATAAAATTTTATATAAGACCATTTTTTAACCATTTATGAAAAAATGGGGATAATTTTTAAAACGCTACTTGGAATTTATGTGAGCATTTATAAGGTAGTGGTTGTAGTAATGAATAGAGGTTGGATAACTTTAATACGCTATATGGAAATTGTGTGAGTGTTTAGTAATGTAGCGGTTATAGTAACGGATAGTGGTTGGGTAGAGTTTGTAGAACGTTATGTAACTTAACGTTTCATCATCTAACTAGCGTACAAATACATAACTAGCTCTTAAGTTGTTGGCTTTTTTTTCTTCATTTTTGATAAAAAATTCTTTTAAAGTCCTAGCTAGCTTTTCACGCTTTTATATCCTCTTCTACTCCAATCTTCTTGCCTCTTTCAAAATGTCATATTTATAAATTTCATTGAATATATGTATTCCCCTTTTTAAATATTTTTAATATCTACTCCCTCTATTTCTTTTCAATCTATACACTTTTCTTTTTGATCCATTTTTTTTTTAATCTACACACTGTTGCTTTTTCTATTTTTAGTAACATCTCTAATCTATTTTCTCCTCTTTTTCCACCTACGTTGTCCACTTTTTAATATAACTAGTTATTAGGCCTTGGTTATGCCCTAGGCAAGGAAAATTTTCATTTATTAATATTGCACTTTAAAATGATAATAATAAAAATATCACTTAGTGGTTGTTTTTGGTATACATGGGAATTTAATTTCCATGGAAAGTTCAATTTCCTAAAAAGTTATTTCCCTTATGTAATTCCTTGGAAATAGACTAAATGTGTTTGGTTGATATCAAGGAATTTGTAATTCCCATGAATTTGATGTGGGAATTTTGAATGAACAAAAGGGGGCGAATAAATTCCCATGTTTTGTGGGAATTTCAATTTCCCAAGAAATTTCATTGCCCCCATTTTTCCTACTTTCTATCAACCAAACAACTATCCAAATCAGAAAATCATGGGAATTTCTATTGCCTACATTATTTCCTGTATACCAGACAATCACTTAGTTTAGTGGTTAATACTTTAGTATATACACTTGAAGTCTCGGGAGATCTTATACAACGCAATTTCTAAGTTTTTTTTAAAAAAATTGTATGTGGATTATGGAGCAAAACACCTTAAGTGAGAATGCCACGTGGCACCGTTCCTATTTTAGGGATACCTTTCAATATACTAGTATAGATAGATAATGTTAATATAATGTTAATAACAATATGATTATAAAATTTTTATATCACGAGCTAATTTTCAAACCATGATTTAAGGAGAAATATCCTAAAATCTTAAATTTATAATATGAAAAATTTCCGTACATTTTGATGTGTTTTTTTTGTTTTATTTACGTATTTATAAATTTATATATCACGATCAAAAGATTTTTAAACTTTAAAATATTGTAACAAAGGATTTTTATATATCATGAAATATAATTTTACATTTTTTATCCATTGAACTTTAAACGCATGGATTCTAATAATTATGGAATCAATAAATTTGGAATAAAAATAACTATTTAATAAACAAAACAATTCATATGCATTATGCATGGGTCCAAATAATATCTACATAAAACCTCCCGTGCATTTTGCACGGGTTAAAAACTAGTATACTAGTATAGATAGATAACCCACCTTAAAATTTCTCTCTCCACCTTTTTGGTTTCTCTCGCTCACTGTTCTGTTTCTCTCTCCACCTTTTCAGTTTCTCTCTGACACTTTTGGACTTTCTCATTGGTTCTCCCCCAAAGTGAAATGAGTACATTAAAAAGAAATGGAGATAGCAATGGCAGTTCCAGGATTTTTGTATAGGGCGTGGGCCGAACTTATTTCGTTAATTTCTTCGAAAATGGTATATAGATCGCTCATTGTTGTATTTCAATATAAAAATAATACTCCCTCGCTAGCTATTTTTTCTTTTGGAAATTCAAAATTCTTATTGATAACCCAAAACAAGGGGGTACAAACACAAATGTCAACAAGCCCAAGGGGGAAAAAGCATTAGTATCTCTCCTTCCCCACATTTTAGGAAGGGTTAAAAGGATAGACTCTTCATGTGCTTCCCAAAGGCCCTTCCTAAGCTAGCTCATAGGGAACAAGCCTAAGCAAAAGAAGCAAAGAAACAGAAAAGGAGAAGAGTAACATGCTACCACAAACTCTAAAAAAAACACAGTAAAACCAATAAAGATGATCTATCTATATAAATAGACTTTCATGGTATCTTTACTTCTACATGCCACATAAAAAATAATGGTGTAACCAAAGCTTATGGATTAGCATTGCTTCCTTCAAACACTTGTTGATTCCTTTGAATCCATCTATGATACACAGCTTTCACAAAACCATCACATAGACTTTGCATCTGTCCTGCTTCCTCCTACATTGTTCAGCAGCATAACTAACTTCATCCAGGAAAGAGAAAATAAGCCTGTTGTAATGCAGAATTTGTAAGCATTTCCTCTACACAGTTGCAGAGTAGGGACACATGCAAAAAAAAATGAGATATATCTTTCTCATCAGCTCAACACAAAGGATAAGAAGTATCAGCAACAAGGTTTCATCTGGCTAGTCTGGATTTAGTTGCTAATCTACGCAGCAGAGCTAACCAAATAATGAATAAAATCTTAGAAGAAGCTTTATTATTATAGATTAGTCCTTCCAACGTAACTGACAACAGGAGCATACGCTCTAAGATCATTCTAACACTTTCTAATAGAGAATTCATCCCCCAATGTGTAAGTTTGCAACCTGTGTTCCTGTTCAAACACCTCCCTAGTCCTTGCTACTCATAATTTTTTTCAGTGCCCAGGGTATACTAGTAGGAATAGGCATAGTCTAGCTAGATGTCAGCATTTTTAATGTAGTAATTAGTATGAGTGAATTCATCTGACTCAGAGCTTATCCTGTTTGAGAGCTATAGCCCAAAAATGTTTGGCAACTACTGCTTTATTTTAGTTTATCAAATTGATGAAATTAATCCCACCTACAGATTTTAGAAGATAAATTTGCTCCCATGAAACCAAAGCCTTCTTGCATGGAATAGTCCAAGAAGGTCCTTCCCAGTTCACAAATACACTCTACAATGTCCCTGGATTTCTTTCATAATTTTCTTTGGTAATATAAAAACTTGACACTAAAAAACTTGCATACTCAGAAGAATGGTTTTAACTAATTGAGCTCTGCCTGCATAAGAAAGATTCTTAGAACCCAGGTTTTATTCCTAGGCATGTATAATTTTTTCAATCAATGGTTTGCAAGTAACATACGAAAGTTTATTAGTAGTAAGGGAAACTCCTAGATATCTGAAAGGGAACTCACTCAAAGGAATTTGAATTGAATTTTGGATTTCAGTAATAAACTCAATACTCACTGCTTCTAAATAGATGTTACTCTTTTGAAGATTAGCTTCCACGCCATAAGCTTGTGAGAAGACAGAAAAGGCATTATGCATTAGCTAATTAAAGATAGGTCAGCTCTTGCAAAAATCAACAAATCATCTGCAAACATCATATCAGTGATGTTTAGCCTTTCACACTGGGATGATAATTGAAATCGGATTCAACTTCAGAGTACTTAAACATCGTGACAGATAATAAAGGAAAGGAGAAATAGGGTCTCCTTGCCTCAAACCTTTTTTGGAAGAAATAGGTCCATAAGGTTTTCATTAATCAAAACGGAATAAGAAATTGTGGTTACACAAGTCATTATCCAGGACACAAATAGCCGGAAAACCAACTCATATTATATAATTTTCAGAAAAGGTCATTCAATAGAATCATATGCTTTCTTGAGATAAACTTTATATTACATCTAGGAGAAATTCTCTTCCTAGTATAACCTTTAATCAAGTTTGTAGCAAGCAAAATGTTATCAGTTATATTCCTCTTAGGAATGAAACATGCCTAAGCTTCACCAACAACAAGTTGAAGGCTACGAGTGATAATCTTAGCTATGATTTTATACACCAATATGCAACATGCAATTGACCTAAAATCACGAGCATAAGTGGGATTATTCACTTTAGGAATCAAAGTAAGGGAAGCAATGTTTACTTCATGACACAACTGGCCAAATTGAAAAAAATCCAAGACTGCTGCATGCATATGAGGTCTAATGATAGGCCAAAGATGCTTAAAGAAACCAGCATTAAAACACATCAAACCCTGGATTTTTAAAGTCATCAATGCTGGACATAGCTTTGTCAATTACTTGTAAAGTAACAGAAGCATTTAGAAGGCTCTTGGAGGCATAACTCATAGTAGGACCCCTTCTCATGATGTTTAAATCAATCCCAGGCTTTCAAGAAGCACAGCTTCCCATGAGATTTCCATAAAATTGCAAAATTTCATTCTTGATATCAGTAGGATTATCAAGTTTTACACCATCAGCTGTATAAATAGCATCAATAGAATTCTTTGCAACCCACTCCTTCATTGCAGCAAAGAAAAGCTTTGTATTAGTGTCGGCGTATTTTTATTGCCCACGCGGGATGAGCACCTATTTGACTACCTCATTGTAAAGTTTTTCAGTTTTGAAGTTCGTTTCGGAAAAGAAGTCGCCAACAAGTCTTTAAAAGAAGACTCATAAGCATAATTCAATATTGGGAAACCATAGAGACAACTTAGGGACTTATCCAAGGTAGATTTCCCTATCATGACTTCATATTTGGTCAATGAACCAAAGATCGAGTTCGAGGGTGAGAGTACGAATACGATAAGGAATCATATTCACCCATTGTTGGCCTCTACTTAATACGATTCATAGATCTAGTTTTATGCAAATAAATAACCACGCAATGTAACACCCGACCCATACGGAGTCGAGTATATCGTCACCAATGCGCATCCAGGGCCAACAACTGTCCTCAATAACCAACACAAGTTCTTCCGTGTAATTTGTCCTCACTCATGCGCACCCTGAGAAACTTCCCAGGAGGTCACCCATCCCTGGACTACTCCCAGTCAAGCACGCTTAACTGTGGAGTAACTAAGGAAATGAGCTCCCTAAAAGAAAAAAAATGCATCTTGTTGGAATGAGTAGCCTGCTAAATCCCTTTAAAACAATCATGAGGGGTATTACATACACCCCCACTTGAGAACAGCAACGCCCTTGTTGCGCCTGAGGACTCCACATATTCGGCATACGGCCCGTGGGTCGCCCCAGCCTGAAGACTGATCGCCGGAGACTCCAGATATTCGGTCTGACGACCTCTGGGTCGCTCCTTATGACAATGCAGCCCCAGAATCCTCCCCCACTAGGCGCCTGAGGACTCCTAATATTCGGCCTGACGGCCTTAGGGTCGCCCCAACACGCGGTCGCAGGGTTGCTCTGATACCAACTGTAACACCCCAGAATTTCAAAGCGGAAAAGAAAGAAATAATAATAGTATTAATAGGACGATGGCGGAAACATCGTCTTCTGGGAATGTCACTACTGCAAGAAATGTGTTAAAATAACTAAGTGATAAACCAACATAAGTAAATAGTATAAATAAATTAAATTAATTAGAGTAATATCTAAAAGAGAAAAATAACTCTTCAACTGACTAAAAGTCTAGGCCTAAAACATCTAACATTTTAATGCTCACATCTCAACCCGAGCCCAAAACCAAAGAAGATTCCCATCAACATAACCTGCAAAATATATAACAACAATCCACAATCAGTGGGGAGTAACTAGCAGTTCTCCCAGAACAAAAGAAATCAAAGTACAATTCAGACATAGATTAATAAGAAAGGAAATAATAAAGTCAAGTCAACTACAATATGCATCCACTTCCATATAACTCACAAATAACGCAAATGAATAATAAATAGCAAGTGAGTTGGATAAAAATAAATAAATAATCTCAAGAGTATTTTTATAAAAATAAAAAAAAGTATAGGTAAAACAAGTTATTGAGTCAGAAACCGAACGCCAGTGAATCGCAATTCACTTCCTAAGGTTTGTCAGATCGCAATCTCCAGGTCAGTCTATGGGCTTACGTTCCCCACTGCCTGTGTCTAAGAATGGCCAAACTCCCGATGCAGGGTAGAAGACGCAGAACTCCCTGACCTCTCGGACGACAACAATTAACCCAGGTGTACCCCTAGTTCGCAAACCAGGTGGTTGGCATGTTCTTCACCGGGGACTACATCTATCCCACCGGATATTCTTATCTCAAAATAAAATCATGCATATCATCAAAGTATCATTCATCTTAAAATATTCATCAAAAGGGATGCCACCCGACCTTATACCCATAATTCATCAAAAAAACTCTTCATAATTCCTCAAAAATAATAACTTACAAACTTTCAACAAATGTCTCCCACAATAAACACTTGAACATCTCTAAACATCAACAATGATATTAAACTAGTTTTTACAGCACCAACAATTCAATCAAAAATACATCACCAATTAACTCCAAGGCTTATTCAATAAAAGAGTAGTAACAATTAATCATTTTTCTCCTAAATCAAACATAAACATAATGATACCCAATAATACTTACTGCAACCTACTGAACATCAGCAACCAAGAACATAATAGATTAAAAATTATTTCTGATTAACAAGCTCTCAAATAATTTAAAAGAGTATCCTCAATTTCACAACAAAAACACAATAATAATTATTAAACTAATAAGTTCGAGCAGTAAAATCACACAAAAATTATAATACGACCCTAATGGCTCTCCTAACATGGTATAATTTTTATTTATAATTTTCGGACTCTAAAAGTATTTTTAAACGTTAATATACAGAATACTCAATAAAGCCAATATAATAATTAAAAAGAAAAATAAACGTAAAAAAATTACTAAAAATTTACAAAACATGCATAAACTCAAGAAAATACATAATATACAAAGAAATAAATTTTTCAGCTTCCATAAATAATTTTCATGATTTATATACTGACAGAAATGATAATGCGAAAACAGATATATCAATTAAATAAACTGGTAAACAGTAGGAAAAAATTATTCTAAGGCATGGAATTCATATTACACATATAACATGATCCACGAAAAATAATTTCAGAAATTTTAACATTCGTTTAATAATTATCATGCAAATAAGCCAAAAACGCACAAAACACCAATTAAATCAAATAAATACTAAAAATCAGACGAAAATTATTTTTCTTTATACAATATTCACACAGCATGCATCAAGTATATTCATGTCAAATTTCATCAATAATTTGTTTCAAAAAGTATTTTAAATAATTCCTAGCGTAATAATCTAATACCAAATAATACTCTAATCACTATGGTTCTAAGATAACTACTAGTTACCTGGAACGTCGGAGGAGAGCTGAGTCTAAATAAATACGAAAAATATGTGCAATCCAAGACCTCCATGAACGATAATTGTAGCAACAAGTCACTAGGCGTTTTCTTCTTGAACGTTGAAAACTCTTGTTTCGCACTGCTCTGTTCCGACCATGATTCCCGGTGATCAAAAGGTTGGATTCTAAATCGCTCCAGTCAAAGTTAAGAACAAGATGTTTTAAACGTTCTGTACAAATTTGAAGACGATCCAACGGTTAGATCTCCGGCTACTGTTATTTTCGTGAAGGTATGACAGGAAAAACCGGGTTGAACCTTTCTATTCTTTTCCTCTTCCTTTTCTCTCTTTCTTTTCTTGAAAACGGTGAGGGTTAAATGAGAATGATGCTGAACTTATTTTAATAAAAATCAGAATTTTATGGCAAGGAAAAATGAAGGATTTAGGAGAAATGATTAGGGGGGTTACAAACTACCAAGGGTCATCAAATAAAAGAAAAGAAATGAAAGAAGAGAAGCTTCTTCTTTCTCCCTCCCCATAGCCGGCTGTCCAAGCCCAACCACACCAAGATGATTTCGGCCCAAGTCATCAAAGGTCCACGCATCAAAAGTCCGTCACGCGACAAATCGATAAATTCCTAAATCGCGCCTAAACTTTGAAAATACTTAATAATGAATATAATTCTAATAAATTATATTATAAATATAAATATAATGCACACATTAGCACGCCATAATAATAAAATAATAATTCGGCTCCCAAAGTATAAAGAATAAAAATCATTAATCTAGAGAAAATAATAGTTTTAGGGAAAACTTTTGCGGAAAAACTAGGAGCAAAATTATGGGTTGTTACACGCAATATGTTCATTCAATCTAATAATTAATCTATGTTGGTTATCAAAAAGTAAAAGATTTTTTTTTGATATGTTCTTTAAGAAATCAAGATTACTAAGAACCTAACCCAATTGTCCAAATTATCCGACTTTAATGTTGGAATATTTATTTAGGTCTTTGATTAGCAAAAATAAACATATGAAGGCGATGAAAGCATTAAACACAAAAGCATGCATATGAATATGATATAGAAATATAAATTTAAAGAAAAGATTAGAGATGTAGAATATACAAAAATGCAAGGTTTGATTAAGGATCTACATCATGAAAGAATTTGTTAGTAACTTTAAATAATTAAATTTGAATTGAAATATTAAGGACTCTCAGGAATTATACCTTTGTCCCCTATGTGTAAAAGTACGGACTTTGAAGGAATCAATTTTAGTCTTAGAAAAGTGAGTTCTTGAATGAAGATTCAATGGAAGAAGAAAAATCAATATTATTGGGTGAATGTGTTTGAATAGTTTGATTGTGTGTCTGAGAGAGTTTTTGAGACGTTTTGATGTTTAGATATGAGTGTTTAGATATGTTGAATTATATGTGAAGTCCCATCGAAAATAAGAGTGAAAACGGGGTATTTATAGTGAAAATGCGATTAGAATTTGGAAAACATAAGTTGCGGATAAAAAAGAAGCTTGTGCTCCACGCAGGCTTGGTGCACTTAGCGCATCTGTGTCGCGCGCCATGCAACAGGCTAGGTGCGCTTATCTTATCCGTGTCGCGCACCGCGTAACAGCATCACGCCAAGCGCATCATCCTCAACGCATCTTTGCTTTTTTTTTTTTGCCGAAGTTCAGTTTTTATGTTAAATAATTATTTTGAATTATCTTTCATCAAAATTTATTAAGAATAACAAATTTAAATCATAGCGTCTGATTTTATAAAATAATTTACTAAAATATTTATTTTAAAAAATCAATTAATTATCATGAATAATTAATTAGGTTTGAAATTAGATTTTCTTTTAAAATGGGATTTAAAACATATTTTGATTCAAAAGGGTTTCAAACAAGACTTTTGATTGCTACTCTTCAATTAGGACCAAGTAGGACGACTGTATGTTTCATCATCAGGTAGAAAAATAGGGAGATACGATTATGTGTCTAAAGAAGCCCCCACTTTGACTAAGGTCTGGAAACCGAAAGTCAAAGTAGTCGGTGTCGGGACAGAGAACAATTCTAGATACTCTGCAATCTAGAACCGGTCTATAAATCGCCAGTTTCTGCAAACAAAGTTAGTCTTGCAAGACAATAAATACAAGTAATTTGATTAGCCTAAAAAAAACATATAGGCGTAAACAACTCAGATAATATGCAATGATGAATCATGGATGCAAACTTAAACTCTTTAAGGATGCATGAGACGCTATGCAAGGTCAAGGTTATGTAAAGCTAGGAGAGATAGATTGATGGATTGAAGGAAATGCTATGCGAGGTCAGGGTTATGCAAAGCGAGGAGAACTGGTTAATAAAGATAGATTGATTTTGAAAACTGATTTGATGAAAAATCAGGGTCCATAATGGAGATTGGCAAATTATAACTCTCGGGTGGCTGCCTCCCATTTACGATGTTACTATGTTCTGGGGAGACGTTCCTTCCATTGTACTAGCCAGGTTACCAAATAAAATGAACTATGATGGTGAACATGATAAAGAAGATAATGTTACATGTACATGCTGTATTTGTGAAATAGTTTTACTTATTCTTTTCTCCCTGTTTATAAATAAAATGAGTTGAAATGAATTTACGTTGTTAGAGTAGTATGTTACTAAGCGTCGGCTCACGAGGTTTTGCTTTTGGTTTTAGGTACTGACGGGGATAACGGAATGGCGTAGCAGTGAGGAGTAATATAGTTCCTAGACTTATGTAGACTCCTATGGTTATAACTTAAGTTCATGTCAGACTTTGTCCAGTAACTAAGTTTTTAGTTTACGTTTTATTATTGGATAATTATTATGTTTTCATGTTATATTGTGTTTAAATTTATGAAAGTATGTTTGCCTCGTATTCAAATGGCAAATACGGCAGTCGACTATCTAGGTTTCGCTACTAATAATTTATTAATTAACTTAATAATGTTGATTAGAAGTTGGGGTGTTACAATCAGGTCGGTTTGTATCGAATATGAAGTCTTTTTTATATTCAAATTTTCATTAGAAGTTGGGTTGATTCTCTCTTTTTCATTTAATATTTTGACTTACAAGTTTGAAAAAAGTACATTTTGACCATTAGTATCTTTAGTTATCCATTTAAAATTTATACAAAAAAAATAATATTGATCAACTATACACTATGATATACGTTATGAATTGTAGACAGAAAGTAGGAAGATCTTTGAAAAGCGGGGGGGGGCGGGATATGCTACATATCCTAAGGAGCACTTAGGCTCTTTTTGTTCAACTTATTTCGACTAATTTTAGAAGAAAAAAAGTTAAGTTCAGGTAAGTTAAAACAAGTTCTAAAAAGTTCTAATAAGTTTCAGTAAGTTAAAATAAGTTTTAACACCTTATAAATTAAACTTCAATAAGTTCCAATAAGTTTCAATAAGTTTAGATAAGTTAAGATAAGTTTTAGTGAGTTCAGATAAGTTTCAGTAAGTTCAGATAAGTTTAGATAAGTTAAGCTAAGTTCAGTTAAGTTCAAATATGTTTAATAAGTTATGATAAGTTCAATTAAGTTAAGATAAGTTCGAGAAAGTAAAAATAAATTGAAATGAATGCACATGTATTCACAACTATTCTCGTTATTCTTTTTCTTTTATATAAGTTAATTAATTACTATACAATTAGTTCAGAACTCCGCTTTTTTCCCCAAATTTTCTAATGTATGATTTGTGATTTCTAAAATTCGTTACCACCTAATTGATTTCTCATGATGACACTTACCCCACGGTAATCAAGTTTTAGGACATGTCAACAATACCTCGAATAAGAATACTTCCTTCCTTCTTTTTAGTTCTACCACTTTGCACGTTTGTCAATGCACAACTCTAGACAACTGTATCTTTAATTAAGTTTAAGTAAAAATTATAAAAATTTAATATTTTGAAAATATATATCGAGACGGATCCCGCATGACTATGTTTATCCTTTTATATAAATAATACAAGGTAGCCAAAGTAGAATTTGTGAATAGTGTCAAAAGTCAAAATTGTAGAACTAAAAGAACGGAGGAAGAATTTGAATCTCATTTTTTTTATTGTCAGAAGTCCACTTGTTAATCTAATTGATTTGATGGGAGAAATACAAGTAATTACTATTAGTAACTGTAGGCGTGCTTTTATTTCACCTACACGAGATGAGCGCGTATTAGATTTTACTACCCCATTGTAAAGGTTTTATTGAAAAATGTTTTGAAAGAAGTCGCCAACAATTCTTTCTAGGAAGAATCATAAACCTAATTGGATATGGGAAACCGTAGGGACAAATTGTGGGACTTATCCAATGTAGATTTCCCTGTCAGACTCCATAGATGGTCAAAATGAACCAAAGATTGAGTTCGGGGGTGAGGGTACGAATATGGTCATAATGAACCACAACCGTGCGTCTGGCGCGGGAGTGGTGCGCCAGGCGCAACTTAATGTATTTAGCGCACTACTCCCCGACACAATTTTCGGGGATTTAGGCGACGTATTGGCCGATTGACGAATTTTCTATTGTTGTTAGACGCGATTTTAGGAACGACGCATAATAATGACAATTTGACAAGATAATAATAGGCAAGAATTGCAATTACAGGCAAATGTCATATAACATGGATGCAAAAGTTCCAACCTAAAGTCCAGTTTTATGTTCAACTATGGGCAGGTTTAGGTTAAGGCTGAAAAGGGCCCATGACTAAGAGATTGATCCCACGCTTCATACCTTTGCTTAAAAAGGTGGCCACGTGTAAGACGCACTCCAGTTCTCAAGTCATGAACAAGAGAACAATGCCTTGGTTAGGTAGGTTTGCTTATGACTAAGATCCAACACTATCGCTCAGGTCGCTTTTTGGAAGGACAAAGCGCAAACCCCCCGGGGGTGACTTCACACATAAAACATGTGCTAATGAGGCAAGGTAGATTGTCCTTATGGTGGCTGAACAAAGCCATGCATATGCAAAATAGTATATTATTCAAAGGCATAAAAAGATAATGAATCGTATTTTTCAAGTTTCACCCACTCATTTAAAAAAAATAATTTTTTGAAAATCCTCCCCAGTGAAGTAGCCAAATTGTAGGCGTGTTTTTATTTCGCCCACGCGGGATGAGTGAGTATTAGATTTGACTACCCCATTGTAAAGGTTTGATTGAAAAATGTTCTGAAAGAAGTCACCAACAATTCTTTTTAGGAAGAATCATAAACCTAATTGGATATGGGAAACCGTAGGGACAAATTGTAGGACTTATCCAATGTAGATTTCCCCGTCTAGACTCCATAGATGGTAAAAATGAACCAAAGATTGAGTTCGGGGGTGAGGGTACGAATATGGTCATAATGAACCACATTCGCCCAAAGTTGGCCTCTACCATAAATATCGATTCATTACAAATTGTATGCCCAAGAATAATCATATAATATTTTATACACCCTGAGAATATTTAGTCTAAATAGGTTCAGGAAACACATAAAAAGACTAATTTTTAGTGACATGTTATTATACAATCAATGTTATATGGAACCTAGCAGGTTGTCCAAATTAATTTGATTAATGTTAGAACAGTTCTTTAGGTCTTTGATTAACAAAAATAGCATGTGGGTGATAAAAGCAATAAAGCAGGACAATCATATAATATGTATAGAATAATCAGGCAAGCATATAATAACGTATGAAAATAAATAAAAAGAAAGAAAAAGGTTTAGAATATATACAGTAGAACGATTCTATATTAAAGATCTACATCAGGAAAGAAAACAGTTAGTAACTTCAATATGAAAATAGAGGATTTATTTAAGGACCCTCAGGAATTATACCTATGCAGCTTAGATTGAAGAGCGCAACGATCTTTAGGCGGAGCAATCGTGGAACCAGGAACGTAGTATGATCAGTAATTGAAATTGATTTGATATATTGAAAGTATTTTGAGATTCGTAATAGCATTCGTAAGTGTTCGTAAGGATTTTGTGTTCGTAATATAATCATTGAAAAGCCGTTTTGATTCGGGAAATCAGTCCGTATTTATAGGAAAAAGGGGCATGCGCTGCACGCGGCTTACTGCGCCAGGCGCAGTCCGACGTGGCAGGCACAAGGCTACGTGTCAGGTGCAGATTGGCGCGACTGACGTGGTCTGCCCAATCAGATTTAAGCAGGTGTAAACGCGTTTTTGCAAAGATAGAAAAGTAACTTGCGTCTCACATAGGACTTGCGTCAGACGCAGGACTCTGTGTGAGTCACAAGTCCACGTGTCAGGAGCTCATTGGCTCGCCTGACGCATTCTGGCCAATGCGCTGGACGCACATGGCGCGCTGAGCGTGGCCGCCGTGTCCGGTGCATATTCCAGCATATTCGGTTTTTGATTCTACGCGTGTTTTAAATATATTTTTTTATCCCTAAAATCCGGGGATTGAATTTTACGGATGAAAAATCTGATTTTTGCTCAAAGTGTTTACTAAAGATAATAAAAGCATTTATGAAAATATTCATTAAAATAATAAATATTTAATTGGGCTCTTAAAATGGACTTAAAATATTTTATGGGCTTAAAATACAATTAATCATCATGAACAATTAATTAGGCTTTAGAATATCATTTCAAAATACAATTTTGGATTGGTTCTTTAGATTGCTCTTCCGTTGGGTCACGCCAACTAATACCGCGGTATGTTTCATCATTGGACCCTTAAATGGGGAGACACAATTATGTGTCTACAGAAGCCCCCACTTTGACTGAGGTTCAGGAAACCGAAAGTCAAAGTATACGGTGCCGGGACGGAGAACGATTCTAAACGCTCTGCAGTTTAGAACTGATCTATATACGTCGATCTCTGCAAAATAAAGTTAGTATGTAGGACAATAACTACAAGCAATCTGATTACCTGCAGAAGAAGATGTTAGCAGATAGGTGCAAACAACTCACATAATAATGCACATAATGATGCAATAATGCAAACTTAGACTCTCTAAGAATGCATGAGACGCTATGCAAGGATTAAGGCTATGCAAAGCTAAGGTATGACACGTAATGCAAGGTCAGGGTTTTGCAAGGCGGCAATGCAAGGTCAGGATTTTGCAAGGCTACAAGATGTGTAGAATGATAGAATGATCAGGATTAAATAGAATGATTTTTGAAAATCGTTTTTAGTAAACAATCGGGGTCCGTAAACGGGATCCGCGGATTATAACTCTTCGGGAGTTTGATTTGGAGGCATCACCACATATAGGAAACCCCCACTTTGGGTGAGCTTGCTTGAATTTGACATGTACTTGATTTGATATTGTAATGTAGTTGATCTGTCTTGAACGTTGAAAGTTGTCATTGGGGATTCTTCTTTGGGAAGTGGATACAGGCAAAGTCAGATATCGCCATAAACCATGGAATTGTCAGAGAGTCCTTCAGGGAAAAGGAGAGTTTGGATTGAAAAATAAAAAAGGTTTAATTTATGACTCAAATGAATGTAGGTGGGACAAGGCTTTGACGAGGCTAGGTTCAGAATCGAGTCTATGTCAGGATCTAGAAAGAACATGCTCCTAAACTCTAGAAAATCAAATCATTAGACCTTGATTAATTTATTTTATTGAAGCGGTTGGACCTCGAAATGAGGATTCCTACGTATCCTTTTCGGAATCAGACCATTCGTAGTTCTGAATCTGATATTTTTATTATTATTTTTTTGTGCCCTAACTTTTGCCTAGGTCGCCCTTTCGGGTTTTCAGCCTAGCGGGCTTGGACATACCTTGAAAAAGGAGTTAGGGTTAATGAAAGGTCGAAAGGTTTAAGGCTTGAGGTTTTAATGAAGGTTTAGTTGGATGGGATAAGGTTTAGATGGGGTGAAGGATTTGAATGAGGGGTATAACTTGTGTGCAAGCCCCCTAGCTTGACTTTTTATTTCTTTGCCTTTGGCTTTTTCTTTTTTGCTCTTTTTTCTTTTTGTCCTGTGCGTTTTCTTTTGCTTTTGCTTTTTTCGCACTTTCAATTTATTCACTTTTTTTTATTTTTGCGTGGCATTGATTTTTTTTAGTAATGAGGATTGCATACAAGTTTGGTTTAGGGTATTGGAAGGTTTGAATGATATTTGTGGAGCTTTGGAATAATGGAGGGATTATTTGGCTAATGGAAATGATGGCTTAAGGGATTTTTTATTATTTTGGATTGCATGGATGGCTTATGGATGATGGTTTTATGGAAGGGAGAGGGGAATAACTCCTGATCCAAAGTATGTCCTTTTTTTTTCATTTTTCTCTTTTTTTCCAGATTTTTTTATTTAATTAGTCAAGATCATTAGGTGATTTAAGTTTCATAATTGAATTAGTAGCATAAATGATGGAAGGCCAATGAAAATGAAAATGCAATTCTTTTATTAATTAGAAATAAATGGAACAAGGCTTATTAGAAATAAAGTCCTAAATGACATAGACTCGACAGGAAAGGAAATGAAGGAGCTAGGGGAGGGACTCTCCGACTCAACCTAGAAAACTAGCGTCAAATGATTAAGCCTCCTGCACTGTTGAGACGATTCCCAAGGAATTGTTGTTGTTGACTTTTGCTGCCGGCGGGATTGGAAGTCTGCCACTATCAACCATATCCTGCAGAGTATTCTTTAAGGTCCAGCATTGTGATGTCATATGCCCCTTTCCCTGATGTTACTTGCAGTAGGCATTAGGATCCCACTTCCTGGATCGATTCTCGGGAGCAGGGTTTGGAGTAGGGTCGAGAGGCTGAAGTGCTCCTTTTGCATGAAGCCTAGTGAAGGCTTCTTCTATAGACATGCCTAAAGGTGTGAATGTTTTTTTAGGCTTTTGATAACCTCTCTTTTCAGTAGCTAGGGCATTGACCTCATTGCTTTTGGAGCTAGAAGGATTGTTGTTACTCTTCTTGAAAGAGTTGTTGTTATAACCCTTACTTTTTAAGGCTTGGACCTCTTCTTCAATCAGCAGGCCTACTTTATAGCTTCGTGAAAGACTCTATAGGTTGGAATTTAATATGATCCCCATACTTAGGCTGCAGGTTACGGATCACCAATCGGACTTGATCCTCTTGAGATGGCCTATTAGTCATTTGTGCAGCCTTTTCCCTCCATTTGTTAAGGAAGGTGACGAAGGCTTCGTTGGAGTTTTGTTTAGTTAACTCCAACTCACGAAGGCCAATGGGAAGCTGAGTATTGTATATGTATTATTTGTGGAACTCTTCTCTGATGTAGTCCCAGTCATTCAGCTTGGTCTTATTCAATGATCTGAACCACTTGGATGGATGCGCATCCAAGGTTAAGGGAAAGACATAAGCAAATAGGTCCTTGCTCATGCCCTTGAGAGCCATAGAGATGGAGAAAGCTCTCCGATGATCATCTGGGTCTTCGACCCCTTGAATTTTAGGAGGTCACCCAATGTTACCTTTTTAGGGAGCTTTTCCCTCAGTTCAGGATCAATAATGTCATGGCCATGAGCCTGACTCTCGAGTGCAGGAATTGACTGGATCAATTGCTCGAGTTTTTCAAACCTCAAATCCGTCTCAGTCTTGATTGGAGGTGGTGGTGGTGGTCTGGTGGAGTGTAGCCCTGTTCTTCTTCTTCAGTTAGTTTCTCTCTCAGTGCCTTAATTTCTTTGTCTTGTTACTCAAGACGAGAGTTCATCAATGTAAGTTGAGCCATAATGGCACTGAGCTGTTCATTAGTGTCCCCCATTTCAGATGATGATTCAGAAGAGTCTGAGGATTCGTCTGAAAAGGTTAGGATGCGCTTGACGAGCTTAGCTTGGGAGTAGGTTGACCTTGTTGCCTCTCTGTTGGACGTTCTCAAGTTATAATCTCACGACCTGTCCTGAATAGAAATCAGATGGTCCTCGTAAATTTTAAGAAAGAATGTTTTCGAAATGAGAAATGGAGATGAGAAATGGGAATGGGAAATGAAAAATGGAAATGGAAATGGAAATGGGAAATGATTAGAAATGGGTATGGGTATGGCTTTGGACTAGTATGGACTTGACCATGATGGAGACACGGGCCTAACTATATGCAAATGCAGACATGGACTGGACTAGACTATGCAAGCAGACTGGATTCCTCGACTGGGCTTTGGTGATGATAGGAGAGACTAGACTTTGAACTTACGGGTGAGCAAGTAGGCTAGACTTTAAGGAAGGTTGGAGAATAATGGAAACTAAACTCTCAGCTTAAGGCAAGCAGGCTAGGCAACTAGACTTTGAACTTACGGGTGAGCAAGCAGGCTAGACAACTAGACTTCGAAACTTACATTAGACTAAGCAGGCTAGACTCAAAATATCGCCTATGTGGACTTATAGAATGCTAAACTTTGAACTTACGGGTGAGAAAGCAGGCTAGACTTTTGAGGAAGGCTGGACAATAAGGGAGACTAGACTCTTAACTTAAGGCAAGCAGGCTAGGCAACTAGACTTTGAACTTACGGGTGAGCAAGCAGGCTAGACAACTAGACATCGGAACTTACATTTGACTAAGCAGGCTAGACTAAAAAATTAACTATGTGGACTTATGGAATGCTAGTTTCGCTAGACTTAGGGGGTTGCCATTATGGACTTATGGAATGCTAGCTTTGCTAAACTCGAGGATTTGGGTAGTTATGGATTTATGGAAGGAGTTGGACTTGACTAGGGCCTACATGGAGATGCAGACTAGACCTTGGATATAAATTGGGCCTAAATGGACCTAAGTTTGGACTGGATTAACATATAGGTTTGACTCAGACTAGGAGATGCACATGGGATTAACATTGGAAATGGACAGGGATTGGACTTAGAATGGAATAAACTGGAATTAGACTGGGCTAGCTTGACATAGACTAGGGATCACATAAAGATGCAAATGGGCCTATATTTAACATGAAGTAGACTTATACGGGCCTACGATGGACTCTAATGCTAGTAAACCTAATATGAATGCATGGAATCAAATTTAGATAGACCTAATATGAATGCAAAAATGACTTTAATGCATATGGGCCTAGAATGAATGCAAGATGGACTTAAATGCATATGGGCCTAAAATGTATGCAAGATGAATTGGATTGGGTTGATTGAATTGAATGAAGGTGTTTGGACTGGGCTTAGAATTTTCGAAATTCATTTTTGAAATGAACCCCTTGTTTTATCTTTTGTTAGGAAAAGATGATGGATTAATTATGAAAATATTGTTTTTTTATTGAATAGGTGGTATGATGATGATTAGTAAATGCTTTTCGAAAAAGGTAGCATAGAAGAGGGTGTAGGATTGATTTTGAAAAATGTAAGTTTTTGAAATTGTTGAATATGGTAAGGTAAGATTCATAGGAAAGATTAGTTGAACATAGGACTGAGCATAGGATCGACCATTACGACGACCAAATTGAAGAAAAGCGTGCGATGTACAGACTGCGTGCCGCGCAGCATTGCTGCGCGCGGCGCACAACCGTGAGTCTGGCACGGGAGTGGTGCGCCAGGCGCAACTTAATGCGTTTGGCGCACTACTCCCCGACACATTTTTCTGGGATTTAGGCGACGTATTGGCCGATTGACGAATTTTCTATTGTTGTTAGACGCGATTTTAGGAACGACACATAATAATGACAATTTGACAAGATAATAACAGGCAAGAATTGCAATCACACACAAATGTCATATAACATGGATGCAAAAGTTCCAACCTAAAGTCCAGTTCTATGTTCAACTATGGTCGCGTTTAGGTTAAGGCTGAAAAGGGCCCATGACTAAGAGATTGATCCCACGCTTCGTACCTTTGCTTAAAAAGGTGGTCACGTGTAAGACGCACTCCAGTTCTCAAGTCATGAACAAGAGAACAATGTCGTGGTTAGGTAGGTTTGCTTATGACTAAGATCCAACACTATCGCTCAGGAAGCTTTTCGGAAGGACAAAGCGCAAACCCCCCGGGGGTGACCTCACACATAGAACATGTGCTAATGAGGCAAGGTAGATTGCCCTTATGGTGGCTGAACAATAGCCATGCATATGCAAAACAGTATATTATTCAAAGGCATAAAAAGAGAATGAATCTTATTTTTCAAGTTTCACCCACTCATTTATTTTAAAAAAATTATTTTTTTTAAAATCCTCCCCAGTGAAGTCGCCAAATTGTAGGCGTGTTTTTATTTCGCCTACGCGGGATAGATGAGTGAGTATCAGATTTGACTACCCCATTGTAAAGGTTTTATTGAAAAATGTTTTGAAAGAAGTCGCCAATAATTCTTTTTAGGAAGAATTATAAACCTAATTGGATATGGGAAACCGCAGGGACAAATTGTGGGACTTATCCAATGTAGATTTCCCTGTCTAGACTCCATAGATGGTCAAAATGAACCAAAGATTGAGTTCGGGGGGTGAGGGTACGAATATGGTCCTAATGAACCACATTCGCCCAAAGTTGGCCTCTACCATAAATATCGATTCATTACAAATTGTATGCCCAAGAATAATCATATAATATTTTATACACCCTGAAAATATTTAGTCTAAGTTGGTTCAGGAAACACATAAAAAGACTAATTTTTAGTGACATGTTATTATACAATCAATGTTATAGGGAACCTAGCGGGTTGTCCAAAATAATTTGATTAATGTTAGAACAGTTCTTTAGGTCTTTGATTAACAAAAATAGCATGTGGGTGATAAAAGCAATAAAGCAGGACAATTATATGTATAGAATAATCAGGCAAGCATATAATAATGTATGAAAATAAATAAAAAGAAAGAAAAAGGTTTAGAATATACAGTAGAACGATTCTATTAAAGATCTACATCAGGAAATAAGCCCGTATTTATAGGCAAAAGGGGCGTGCGCTGCACGCGGCTTACTGCGCCAGGCGCAGTCCGACGTGGCAGGCGCAAGGTCACGCGTCAGGCGCAGATTGGCACGACTGACATGGTCTGCCCAATCATATTTAAGCAGGTGTAAATGCGTTTTTGAGAAGATAGAAAAGTAACTTGCGTCTCACACACGACTTGCGTCAGACGCAGGACTCTGTGCGAGTCACAAGTCCACGTTCAGGCGCTCATTGGCTCGCCTGACACGTTCTGGCTAATGTGCTGGATGCACGTGGCGCGCTGAGCGCGGCCGCCGCGTCCGGCGCATATTCCAGCATATTCGGTTTTTGATTCTACGCGTGCTTTTAAGATACTTTTTTATCCCTAAAATCCGGGGATTGAATTTTACTGATGAAAAATCTGATTTTTGCTCAACGTGTTAACTAAAGATAATAAAAGCATTTATGAAAATATTCATTAAAATAATAAATATTTAATTGGGTTCTTAAAATGGATTTAAAATATTTTATGGGCTTAAAATACAATTAATCATCATGAACAATTAATTGGGTTTTAGAATATAATTTCAAAACACAATTTTGGATTGGTTCTTTAGATTACTCTTCCGTTGGGTCGTGCCAACTAATACCGCGGTATGTTTCATCATTGGACCCTTAAATGGGGAGACACGATTATGTGTCTACACCAACCTTTTTGGTTTAGAGGAATATATTGCAGTGTTCTATGTTACTGTAGACACATAATCGTGTCTCCCCATTTAAGGGTCCAATGATGAAATATACCGCGGTCTTAGTTGGCACGGCCCAATGGGGGAGCAGTCCGAATAACCAAGCAATATGTGTTTTGAAATAATATTATAAAAGCCCAATTAATCATTCATGATGATTAATTGTAAGTTCAACCCGTGAAATATTTTTAAGCCCATTTTAAAAGCCCAATTGAATATTTATTGTTTTAATAAATATTTTTCTTAAAAGCTTTTATTATTATCTTTTACCCATAAATCAGATTTTTAACTCGGAAAATTCGATCTCCGGATTTTTAGGGATGAAAATGGCATCTTGAAAGCACGTGTAGAATAAAAAACGAATATTCTGGAATATGCGCCGGACGCGGCGGCTGCGCTCAGCGCGCCACGTGCGTCCAGCACATTGGCCAGATCGCGTCAGGCGCTCCAATGAGCGCCTGACACGTGTTCTTGTGGCACACACAGAGTCCTGTGCCTGGCGCAGGTCTTGTGTGAGACGCAAGATAAAATTTTATCTTTTTGAAAACGCGTTTCCACGTGAAAGTTTTTAACTGGACGGACCACGTTAGGCAGGCCGATCTGCGCTTGACGCGTGACCTCGCGCCTGCCATGTAGGACTGCGCCTGGCGCAGGGTTTGCGTGGAGCGCAAGTCTTGGTTTGACTATAAATACGGGCTTATTTCCCGAATCAGACAGGGCTTCGAATAATTATTTTTACGCACACAAATTCTCTCGAATACTCCGAAATACACTTCGAATACAAAACACTCAAACACTTTTAATCTTTCAAATCAATTCCTGATCCTGATCCTATTATATTCCTGGTTCCAAGATTGATTCGCCTGAAGGTCACTACGCTCTTCGATCCAAACCGCATAGGTATAATCCTGAGGGCCCTTGAATAATTATATTATTTTATTAAAGTTACTAACGTTTTATTGTCATGATGTAGATTCTTAACTAATAATCGCGTCCCTTTGTAAATTCTAACCTCTTTTCCTCAATTTTCTGTATATAATATTCACGATATTATGATTGTCCTGCATGCTTTTTTATCAGCCACATGTTATTATGCTAAATAAGACCTAAAGAATTATTCTCATTAATTCAGATAATTTGGACAACCTACTAGGAACCTTGTAATATGTTTGCATAATAACTTGCCACTAAATAATTAGTCTTTTTATGTGTTTCCTGAACCAATCTAGATTAATTATTTTTAGGGTGCTTTAAAATGTTATTTGATTATTCTGTTGCATAAAATCAGTTGTGAATCAGTATTTAGTAGAGGCCAGCAATGGGTAATATAGTTCCTGGCTATATTGTACCCTCACCCCCGAACTCAGTTTTTGGTTCCTGACCATCTATGGAGTCATGATGGGGAAATCTACATTGGATAAGTCCCTAAGATGTCCCTTTCGTTTCAATATCCAATTAGGTTTATGATTCTTCCTCTAAAGAATTGTTGGCGACTTCAAAACATATTTTTAATAAAACCTTAACAATGGGGTAGTCAAATAAACGCGCTCACACCGCGTGTAGGCATTAAAGGAATTAAAAATCCACGCCTACAGTTGGTAAACTTGGGAAATAGGGATATGACGATCTCGTTGTAAACATGTCAAAAATACCTAAACTACCCAATATAGGGTAAGTAAAGGGTCGAATCCACAAGGAAGTAAGGTTAAGTAAGGGTTAATTCGCCAATTTCAATGAGCTAGATCTATTTTTGGGGGTTCTTTTTTTGAAAGATTGGTAACAAATCTAAAGTCTAAGATAATTAGGAGATTGACAAAATAAATTAGCAAGGCAAATAAAGGAGATGAATCAAGGATAAAGAAACTAGGGGATTCACCAAAAAACAATCCAAGAATCCAACATCAAAGCCAAGGGGAAACAAACGGGGGATCACAAGGAGAAATCATGCACTTAGGAACTCTAATTACTCTCTCGAGCTATCAGAGGAGCTTAATTAGTCACTCATGACCTATTCTCATGGCATGAACAACTAATCTAGCCAAATCAAGATCAACATGATAAATCAAGCTTCCCTAAACTAGAAAATACCTATTTTCATGGAAATCCTAGTCTAGCAACCAAGCTTAGTCTATCCCTAACTCCTCTCGATCCTTCACTAGGAATTCCAAGTATGCAAGTTGTTAGAAGTGTGATCAAACAAGGGAACCGGATATACCACTCTAAGGCACGGAAACTACGCTTTCCTATTTGTTTAATTTCGCCCCTCTAGGATTACCGGGTTAACACGAGATAACTAATGAGATACAATAGAGAGAAACAATTCACAAGATGATCTTCTATGTGAATCAACAAGAACTTTTAGTTTGAAGTTTGTGAAGAACACTAGAGAGAAAATAGCTAGGTTTCTCTCAAGCAAAGCAAGAAGTTTAGAATATGAAAAACTGATTTTTCTATCTTCCTCTCATATGAATGACAAGGGTCATATATCATATTCCCTCATAGATTAGAGCTGTTACAACATTGATCTCCCTTTAATCCCCTGATTAAGAATACTTAATCATCATTAAACGGATCACGTATGCAATACAACGGTTATAAACCGTCCACGCAAAATTTCACGCCCCAAAATAGAATACACGTCGCGACCCGCGATACAGATCACGAGTTGCGAAAGTGCACTGGTCGCGACCCGCGACGGCCCCTTGGTCGCGACCCGCGACGGATGTCGCGACCCGCGACCAACCTTTTGTTTTGCTTGATTGCTCCACGTGATTTTGTGCATTCTAATCTTAGCATACTAGACCTCCTCCTCTTCTAGTATAGAACCATATGAGCTTATAAAACCCATTACCCTATAAATGTTCCAACAATCCTCCTCCCATTTATAGGGTAATGTTGAAAAGTTTTCAACTTGCTATAAATCATAAACAAAACATGCTCATGCATCATGGAAATATCTTACGATTGAATCTCCACTTAGTAAAAGTAACTTTACAACAATTTCGATCATAATGATAGACAAAGCTTTGAATCATATAACCACCACAAATCATTGAAGATACTAATACACATAAGCATAAACTTAGTTCTTAACCTCCGACACCTATGACGCCTTGGTGTCCATATCCATTCATAAGCATTCCAAGTCAAGCCTTAGACTTGGTGAAGTGGCCAAACCTCTAGCTTATATAGGTAAATCTTTACGCACATACTCCTACAATTGAGCACTTATCAAAGACTTATTAAGAAACTTAATTCAACCTCTTTTCATTATAGTAACAAGCACTAACCTCGGGATGTAAATAACACAAGTGCTTCCAACCTTTAAGAAAAGTAATATCCTCATTGAATTTGAGATCTAACGTTGTATTAGACATCAAATTGAGTTTTCCTTAGCTAAAGGTTGATCAATAGGCTTAAGACCCATCCCTTTGTTCATTTTGTTCACTAGTTCCCTTGACAACGGTTTAGTAAACGTATCCGCCAAGTTCAAACTAGACCGAACAAAATTAATAGTTATACAACTATTCCTGATCATTTCACGCACATAGCTATGTCTAACTCCAATGTGCCTTGACTTGCCATTGTAGACATCACTATAAGCTTTAGCTATGGTTAATGCACTATCACAATGAATAGCAAGAGGTGACATAGGTTTGACCCACAAGTCAACCTCACTCAACACATTCCTTAGCCATTCCGCTTCTTGGCAACAAGATGCCAATGCAATGAATTCCGATGCCATAGTTGAATCTGTTATACATGTTTGCTTCTTGGATGCCCATGAAATAGCACCTCCTCCAAGAAGAAACACCCATCCACTTGTGGATGAATAATCTTCCTTATTGGAAATCCAACTAGCATCCGAGTAACCTTCTAGAATAGAAGGTTCTCCTTTGTAAGTTATGACATAATCCAAGGTTTTATTCAAATACCTTAGCACTCTTCTCAATGCTTGCCAATGCAACATACTAGGATTACTAGTATACCTACTGAGTTTACCAATAGCAAAAGCTATATTCGGTCGAGTGCTAGTCATAGCATACATCAAGCTTCCAATTAAGCTTGCATACTCCAATTGTGAAATAGGAGTACCACTACTCGGAACCAAGTGAACACTAGGATCCATCGGAGTAGCAAAATGAGTCGAGTTCGATTCATTAAACCTCTTAATCACTTTCTCAATGTAATGAGATTGTGATAAAGAAATTGACCCTTTACCTCTCATTATTCTAATACCTAGAATAACATCCGCTTCACCCAAATCTTTCATGGAGAAGCTAGAAGAGAGAAAGACTTTGGTTTTTTCCACTTGTTCCAAATCAGTCCCAAAGATAAGCATATCATCAACATATAAGCAAATTATAACTCCATTACCGTTATTATCAAATTTACTACGGTTTTTTCACCATATACCCCTGACAAATTTTTTTTTGCACCATATACCCTTTCAACTTTCCAAATGCACCATATACCCCTCACGTTTGAAAAAATACATCCACTTACCCTTATGACTAACGGAAGTCTAACACCGTTAGTCATTAACCCTTAATCCCCCTCTAACCCTAATTTAACTAACCTAAAACTAAACCTAACCTAACCCTAACCCCTAATCCCCCTTTAATCCTAACCCTAATCTAATACCCTAACCCTAACCACCCAACCCCCACCCCACCCCTTCCCCCACCACCACGAGCGGCCCCCTAAAGCCGTCGCAGAACCAGCCTCGCAGCTAGACCTGGCAATCGGACCAATCGGATCGGATTCGGACCGGACCAATTCAGATCGGCCCGTTTTCGGATCAAGTTACATTCGGACCGGGGTCGGACCGGACCGAACCGTTTCGGATTGGGTCATCGTTCGGACTATTATTTCCGATCGGGTCTCGGATCGGATCAGATTTCAGATTATGGTTTCCTATCATCGGATCGGATTTCGGATTGGACAAGAAAGATTTTGAGCTTTTTTAGTAGGGTAAGGGTTGTCCTATGTAAATAAATTTTTTTCTATACTAATCTTTTGAGTTATTAATTATTCTATTAGTAGCCCTTTTATTGGATATTAATTGCTTAGTAGTTAGTACTCCCTACATTTTTAAAATTATTCCGTCTAACTATTTGAGTATTCGTTACATATACTTACATAAAATTCTTCCAAAGTTTTGCACCAGTGCCCAATGATAATTTTTTATTATAAAAAAACGGGTAAGTTTCGGGTACTTCGGATCAAAGCCTAATTGAAACCAATAATTTCTGATCGGTTCACCTTCGGGTCGGATCGGTTTCGGATCGGGTAAGACCATATCGGATCATTCATATTTCGGATGAGTTTCGGATCAAGATTATTTCGGACCGGACCGGATCGTTTCGGATTCGGATCAAGGTTCGGACTGACTTGGTCGGACCCATATCGGACCACAGATCGGATATTTCGGATCGGATTTTCGGATCAGGACCAACTTTGCCAGGTCTACTCGCAGCACCTCGCACCACCTTCGCGACCTCGCACCACCCTCGCACCTCCTTCACAAAGCCCTCGCACCACCTTCGCAAAGCACTCTTGAAACCCTCACAAGTACCTCGAAACCACCACGAACCCACACATCACCACGAAAGTCGCCACCACCACAAACCCACAACCTCCCTAAACTCCCGAATCTACCACGCGAACCATGAACCCCACAAAATCCGCGAAAAGAAAAAAACGAGAATGCCGGAATTTCGGTTGGTGCGAAGAGGCGCAGGGGTGTTGTGAGGAGGGGGGAAAGGCGCGGTGTGGCACTGCGCGAATCGAGAGGGGCTCGCGAGGGGTTGGTGGGTGGGGAGGGGGGGGGCTGCGGGATGGGGCTGCCTCGAGGGGCGCGACTCGGGGAAAGGGGTTGCGCGACGGTCGGGGAAGGGGAGGGGGAGGGAGCTCGCGTGATTCAGCAGGGGGGGGGGGGAGAAGGAGTGTGCGGGGGAAGGTGGAGGGGGAGGGAGTGGGGTGCTACGGGGGAAGGGGGGCTGCGGGGGGAGGGAGGGAGGGGGGTCAGGGAAGGGTGGTGGTGGTGCAGTGGGGGCTGGGGTGGGGCTGGGGTAAGGGGGGTGGGGGGAGGGGTGGGGGTGTTAAGTGTTAGGGTTAGGGTATTAGAGTTAGAGTTAGGGTTAAGATTAGGGGTAGATTTAGGTTAGTTAAATTAGGGTTAGAGGGGGATTAAGGGTTAATGACTAACGGTGTTAGACTTCCGTTAGTCATAAGGGTAAGTGGATGTATTTTTTCAAACGTGAGGGGTATATGGTGCATTTGGAAAGTTGAAAGGGTATATGGTGCAAAAAAAAATTTGTCAGGGGTATATGGTGAAAAAACTGAATTTACTATATACACACTTATCGGACTGATTTATTTTGAACCCACTAGACAAAATGACCTCATCAAATTTTTGATGCCATTGCTTAGGTGCTTGTTTAAGACCATACAAAGATCGAACTAATTTGCAAACCTTAGTCTCTTGACCTTTGACTACAAAACCTTCAGGTTGATTCATGTACACTTCCTCCTCTAATTCACCATTAAGGAAGGCAGTTTTGACATCCATTTGGTGAATTACTAGACCATGAATCGCAGCCAATGCTATCAAAAGTCTAATGGTAGCTATTCTAGCAACCGGAGCATAAGTGTCAAAATAATCGATACCATATCTTTGCCTAAAACCTTGGACTACTAACCGAGCCTTATGTTTTAGTATGGTTCCATCGATCTTCCTTTTCCTTACGAAAATCCACTTACAACCTAAAGGTTTGCATCCGGGAGGTAAATTAGCTAAAATCCAAGTATGATTTCCCATTATTGAATCCATTTCATCATTCACTGCCTCTTTCTAGAAAGCAGAATCATGATACTTCATAGCCTCATCAAAGGTCCTAGGATCCTCCTCCATATTGTAACAATATGAAATTTGAGTCACAATAGACTCCCTTGACCCTTCAACTAAATATAGTTGAAAATCCGGTCCAAAAGATTTCTTTTTTCTAATTCTTTTACTTTTCCTAATTTCCGGTGTTGTAGTATCATGATCATTGTTAATGTCATCCACAACATTGGAACTAGTACTAGGTATCATGTCCTTTGGTCTTGGAATCGATGATAATCGAGTCTCATCAAATATTGCATCCCTTGACTCTATCACAGTATGGATAGAGACAAAATCATTTGGCTCAATGACATAAAACCTATAGGCTTTGCTATGTACCGCATAGCCTATAAAAATGCAATCAATTCCTTTTTCACCTAAAGTTTTCCTTTTAGGTTTCGTCAATTTGACAATTGCCCTACAACCCCATACCTTAAGGTAATTGAGATTAGGCTTTTTGTTACACCAAAGTTCATAAGGGGTAGTCTTATTCCTTTTATTAGGAACTCGATTTAATATATAACATGCTGTTAAAATTGCATCATCCCAAAAACCGTCATTTAGACCCGAATTAGAAAGCATGGTGTTAACCATTTCTTTTAGAACCCTATTTTTCCTTTCCGCTATACCATTACTTTGACGTGAGTATGGGGCGGTTGTTTCATGAATTACACCAATGGAAATAAAATAGCTAGGATTATAGTATTCACCACCCCTATCCGTCCGAAGTCTTTTAACTTTTCCATTAAGTTGAAGTTCCACTTCGGTCTTAAAAATCTTAAACTTTTCTAGTGCTTCATCTTTAGTAAATAATAAATATATGTAACAAAACCTTGAATAATCATCAATAAAAGTCACAATATATTTTTTATTTCCTAAAGAAGATGAACTATGAAAGTCACACAAGTCACTATGCACCAATTCAAGCAATACCGTTTGTCTAGTCACACTAGGATAAGGATTCTTTGTAATCTTATTTAGCATGCATGTCTTACACTTCTCTAACTTTAAATCGAAAGAAGGTATTAAACCTAGCTTAGACATGTCATATAATCTACGATATTTTACATGACATAAACGATTGTGCCATAGAGAAGAAACATCAAGCATGTAAATAGAACTAGTATCAATTGCATAATTAATACTAAATTTAAACATCCCATTACAATAAAATCCTTGTCCAACAAAAATACCACCCTTGGAATCAACAAACTTATCCGATTCAAATACAACTTTAAAACCAAATTTATTCAAAAGACCCCCCGACACAAGATTCTTCCTAACTTCCGGTACATAAACAACATCCCGGAGAGTTAAAGTCTTTCCCGATGTTAACAACAATTCTACTTGGCCTATGCCCTTGGCCTTTACCGTAGAATCATTCCCCATATACAAGATTGGACCATCATCCAATTCTTCCAAAGACTTGAAGAAGTGCTTATTATTGCACACATGTCTAGAGGCCCCCGAATCTATCCACCAAGAATCATCAACCTGCACAAACATAATTTCAGAAATCATAGCCACAAAATTCATTTCTTCAATTACATTTTTATGTGCAACTTTACCTTGGTTTTGAACAACACTAGGTTGTCCATTCTTTGTCTTCTTATTCTTAGAAGGACAATCCCTCTTGAGATGAGGTCCATTGCATACCCAACAAGTGAGGGTCTTCCTCTTCTTGTTTGCAAAGTTGGTTTTAGAGTTGTTATTGTTGGATTTCTTGGTCCCACTAGACCCACCAACCTCTACCATATTCACGGTAGACTTAGGAATACTAGGAGTAGTATCCTTAACCCCATCTTGAGCCCGGATACCCTCTTCAATACGAAGATGAGTTCCTAATTGCTCCATGGACATATCTTCCTTCCTATGTTTCAAGGAATGCTTAGTTTCTTTCCAAGAATGTGGTAATTTATCAATGATTGAGGCAACC
This sequence comes from Beta corolliflora, assembly GCA_947648045.1. Lineage (NCBI taxonomy): Eukaryota > Viridiplantae > Streptophyta > Magnoliopsida > Caryophyllales > Amaranthaceae > Beta > Beta corolliflora. The sequence goes on along the minus strand of CANSZD010002766.1, from coordinate 94,504 downwards.
GCAATAGCCTCATCCATCACCATACCATGTGATCTTATTTGGTTCAAAATATGATGAACTTCATGAAATTGCTCTATAATAGGCCGATCATTAGTCATTTTAAATGAATTAAAATTACTAATAAGAAATTTCTTACTTGAAGCATCTTCCGAAATATACTTGGCCTCAAGAGCATCCCAAAGTTCCTTTGCACTCTCCACGTTTTGGTAAAGGTCGAACAAAGGGTCGGTAAGAGAGTTGAGGATGTGACCCCGGCAAATGTAGTCATCATTCTCCCACTTTGTTCTCTTCCTTGTAGTCTCCACAGACTCTTCCTCTCCATCTTTCGGGAATGGTGGCATGGGTGTTGAAAGAACATATACCACATTCAAAGTTGTCAACAAGAAGTGCATCTTCTTTTGCCATCTTCGATAACCCACCCCCTCAAACTTGTCCAACTTTTGGAAATTCATAGTCATGTCCTTGAGTGATTGAGCCATATCCGAAAAAAAGAAAATTAAACTAATAGATTGTTAGAAGTGTGATCAAACAAGGGAACCGGATATACCACTCCAAGGCACGGAAACTACGCTTTCCTATTAGTTTAATTTCGCCCCTCTAGGATCACCGGGTTAACACGAAATAACTAATGAGATAAAATGGAGAGAAACAATTCACAAGATGATCTTCTATGTGAATCAACAAGAACTTTTAGTTTGAAGTTTGTGAAGAACACTAGAGAGAAAATGGTTAGGTTTCTCTCAAGCAAAGCAAGAAGTTTAGAATATGAAAAACTGATTTTCTATCTTCCTCTCATATGGATAACAAGGGTCATATATCATATTCCCTCATAGATTAGAGCTGTTACAGCATTGATCTCCCTTTAATCCCCTGATTAAGAATACTTAATCATCATTAAACGGATAACGTATGCAATACAACGGTTATAAATCGTCCACGCAAAATTTCACGCCCCAAAACAGAATACACGTCGCGACCCGCGATACAGATCGCGAGTCGCGAAAGTGCACTGGTCGCGACCCGCGACGGCCCCCTGGTCGCGACCCGCGACGGATGTCGCGACCCGTGACCAACCTTCTGTTTTGCTTGATTGCTCCACGTGATTTTGTGCATTCTAATCTTAGCATACTAGACCTCCTCCTCTTCTAGTATAGAACCATATGAGCTTATAAAACCCATTACCCTATAAATGTTCCAACACAAGTGAAGTGGTGATCAATCACCCAACAAACCAAATCAAACATGCTTAATCAACAAGTTTAACCCCAATGTTAACCCCATAACTTGGATTTAGGATATAAGGAGTAAATGAAGGCTATATCCCTTCCTCTAGTAAGGAACTACTCACAAATCATGGAAACAAACAAATCATAGCTTGAAATAACTTCATCACCATAACCATGGAGGAAAGAGAAAAAGGGGAAAATAATAACCAATAAAAACAAGATCTAATCATGCAACGCATAAACTAAACAAGATTAAAGATAGAGGAAAATGAAATAAATGAGAAATTACCAACTTTTAATCTTGCATTAATCAGAAAATGGAGTTCAAAAGTTTCAAACCTCAACTTTCTCTCTCCTAGGCCTAGGGTTCTAAAGTTTGAATGCTAAAACTCAAATAAATCTCACCTAAATAGAATGTAAATTAGCCTAATTTAAAATGAGAGAAGTTTGCCTTATATAGTCCTAAAATAAACTAAGCATAACTACAATAAAAACCCCCGTACACAAGAGATTAAAGAAAAATTGCATTTATGGAAAAACCCAACGACCCGGGGGGTGACCCGATCCGAGCGCTCGGTTGGCCTTGACCCGGGCGGGTTGTTTCATCGGGAACATGTTGACTTGGGTGCTTAAGCTGGCCCGGGCGGGTCAAACCACCCGAGCCCTTGGGTCAAGGCTGGCCCGACGGGTTGGTTGACCCAGGCCCTCGGGTCAGGGTGCTTTCCTCCTCTTTTCTTATTTTGAACCCCTTGATGCCTCTTTATTTGATTACTTGGCCCCGGGTTTGTGCAAATGTCCTCCGATCACGCTTCTGAGTCCTGAAATCAAACCAAACACCCAAAGAAAATGTACAAAGGAAGAATATTGCACAACTTAAAGGAAAAGCTAGGAAATTAGCCTAAACGGACTTAAAAACCACTACAAAATCAACTAAAAGCTAATCAAAAGCCAAGTAAATAAACCAAACATCAAGATCATTAATAAAAATTGGGAAATAAGGATTATTTATTAATATCCGAGTCAGTTTCATCTTTGGTTTGTATTGAGTCAGATCAATTTCAGTTTGTAAATGTTCCCGATTGGGTCTATTTCGAGTCTACTTTAATCGGGTCTGGTACATGTTGGGTTTATTCAGGTTTTGGGTAAGATTTTGAGACAGAATCGGGTACCGTGTTGGGTCTATTTTGCCAGGTCTAAATTAATTGGGCCTTGGAATTGCTTTTCTTTTCAAATGGGCTTTTAAACACATTTAGACTCAAAAATTTACTTTGGACTGAGCTTTCAATTGCTCTTCTTCGATAAGAACCAATTAGAACGAAGGTATATTTCATCATTGGAAGCTAAGACGGTGAAACAGATTTATGTGTTTAGACAGTTAGATTAGGGGTATACACAAGGATTCACAACTCCCACTATATCTTACAAAGAAAAACAAGTTAACAATTAATTCTTTTTTTAATAGAAAAAGGGATATAAATTAAATTTTTAGGATATAGCCAATTCATAGAAGCAAATTATATCTCATTAAAAATACATATATGATTAGTATAATTTTAAAGTGTTTTCACTTAATTAGCTCGCATTCAAAAATATATTTATTAAAGTCATTATTTTGATATGGTATACTTCCTCTATTTTTTTAACTGTACCATTTCATCTTTGACACTATTCATCAGCCATTTATTAAGGTATCTCCCATCATTATATTAGAAAAAATATAGTCAAGTGGGTCTTGTTAGATTCCTCTCAATGCAAAGATTCCAAATATCAAAATTTTATAATTTTTATCTATACGCAATTAGTGATATTGACGTTTAAAGAAACGTCTCAACAAACGTCAAAAACAAAATGGTGCAATTAAAAAAGATAGAGTGGAATATAATTTAATTGACTTTTTTTTTGACATATTATGTGATAAAATATAAGTATACATTTTATAGTCTTTAAACTTTATGTTCAGCCATTCTAATAATTGTGCTTTCAACAAAAATGTAATAAAAATATACCACTACTTAATAAACAAATAATTTCTTGTGCATCTTGCACGAGTCAAAAGCTGGTATAGATTGTAAATGATTACAAATAGTTTTTCTATTTAATTTGATGAATCTCACTCGTTTATGATTTTTTGGGATTGGTAACTAATTGCGACTTTCATCTTATTAAATTTCATCCTCAAATGAACTAAGTTATAAGTCAATAATTTTAGGTTTTTCTCAATTGGACCTATATATACATTTGTACTTTACATGAAACATGATAAGTAACATAAAATATATATTCTACATAATTAAATATTATTATACTAGAATGAAATATCTATAAAATAAGATGTATTGAATAGAGTCAAAAAATTAAACAAACAGATTAATCAAAAAAATTTCCTATGCAATCAGCACGTGTCTTAAAATCTACTCAATCTGTTTTAAAATAGATGTTCCATTTTGACTTTTGTACTATTCACAAACTTGTTTTGACCATTTTCTATAGATGTATAAAAAAATTAAAAACCAAATTTAGCATACAAGTTGTTGTTGAATTTGTAGTATATTTTCAAAACTCAAATTTTTATAACTTTTTACTAATGGTTAATTAAAGATATTAATATTCAAGGTTATACATTGACAAATATGCAAATCAAAATGAAACATTTATTTAAAAATAGAGGGAGTAATTCTCCTGTCTCATGATTTTGCATAACATAACTATGTTACCTATGTCAGATACTAGTACTCCCTTTGTTTTTATTTAATTGTTACAGTTCACTTTGGGGGGAGAAGCAAGGAAATTGTGCAAAAAATAAGGAAGAAGTATAAAAAAAAGAATGTTTGGTTTTGGGAAATGTAACAAAAACCTTAAGGGCTCGTTCGTTATCGCTTTTTGTTTCCAGTTTTCAGTTTTTTTTGAAAACCAAAAACAAAATTATAGAAACCAGAAAAAGTAGTTTCAAGTTTTCTGTTGTTAGTTTTTAAAATTGACATGTTTAGTACAAGTATGACTATTTTTAAGTTTATTATACTCCTTCTATCATGTGACTTTTATATTCATAAAACCAAAAACTGAAAATTAACAGTAATGCCGAACGGACCCTTAATGTAATGGAGAGAAAAACAATGTAGATGCGAAGGTTTTAGGTGGATTAATAGAATGGATAGTGAAGTACATGAGGTAGAAAAATATAAAAATTTGATATAATAGGTTACAATATAAGAAAAAAAATAAAAGTGTAACAATTTAAAAACAGAGGGAATACAAAGTAAGCATCTACAGGTTGGAAATTATTGATCCGTCGTATGTTTAGACTTTGTAGCCTTGGAGGCACTCTTCAGCTGTACTTGTCTCCGCACTCACTAGTAGTGAACTAGTGACTCCCACTGGCTTACAGTCACAGCCTCACAGGTGTAAAACTCTTCAGTTATTTTTGGGTATTCACTCCATCTCCATTTGATAACTTGGAGTTTCCCATTTGCTCCCTTTCCTCCCAGATTACGCAATTTTCTGGAGCTCTCTTAGTTTGGTAAGTCTTTTGGTTCATTTCCACTTATATTGTATTTGTCGGTTGGTAAATTATACTCAATTTCATTGTTGCTGCTCACTATTCTCTAGATCATTGTGAGATCTACTTAATAGCTAATAGATTACTCTTTAAAACTTCATTTACTTCAAATGCAAGTTGCATTTTGCCTTGGAATTTTTTTCTTAGATTCAACTTAAGTTCTTTTCCTCTGTTGGATTTCTTGCTTAAGTTTGCTAATTTTTATTTTTCTGCCTGTCTCTTACTTTCATTTATTTATTTTTTAATCCACTTGGGTGTTATTTTATTTTTAGTTTACATTTTTGTATATTTTGATGATCTCCTGTCTTATATAATCTCCTTATTTTCATTTTTATAAACTTCATCTCATATAGAAAGTAGTCTATTGATGGTATAGAGAGTGGGCTGTCAACCCCTTCTTCTTTGGTTTCTCATCTTTCAATTATATCAGAATCTACTGAAATGTACTTCCTTCCACGTCAAAAAAAAAAAAAAAAAGAAAAGAAATGTACTTCCTTCGTTCTTTTTTAATTTTAAGATTTCCCTTATTTGTAAGTTTCATATTGGTTGCGGTGTTTGCTTATTTGGTAATATCTTCTATCTATCTTTCTCCTATCACATGGGTCCCACTTTTTATCTATCTCTATCTCTCTTGTTCACATGGGTTTCTTAAAAAATGTGTCAATAGGTTATGTTGCAGTGATTGTAAAACGGGGAAGTAATAAAGAAAATGTATATCAAAGTATGCATTTTGGTATTGTTTGAAACTCCTTGGCATTGGTATTTGAGTGTTTGGCATATATAGTTCCTCGATTCTGTATTAATTGCAATATTTCCGTTATTTGCAAGTTTCACATTAATTGTGACATTTCGTTATTTGGTAATTTTTTTCTCCCTATCTCTTTCTTATCACACGCGTCCCTCTTTTGTTATCCGTCTCTATCATTCTCCTCTTCACATGGCTTCCTTAAAAAGTGTGCCAAACCTATATGTTGCAATTAATATGGACGGAGGAAACATTGTTTAAAATGTTAATGTGGTGATCTTACTGGTTTAATCTTTTATAGTTGCCGTTATCGTGCCAACACCTTGGAATTTCTTGTAATTTTGGAAAAATCTTATCACTCACTATAAAATGCCGTTTTCATGTTGCTTAAACCAGAACTACTTTTACGCAATCAACATACAATAGCAGTATCATCCAGCAATGGTTTTAGGTCTCAGGAGCAAGATCAGGAGTGGTCCTAGTACTCAGGTTGAGTATACGATTCATGTCCAAGATATTAAGCCTTGGCCTCCAACACAATCACTAAAATCTGTCCGTTCTGTATTGATTCAATGGGAAAATGGTGAACGCAATTCTGGGTCTACAAGCTCAGTGGCTCCTTCTTTAGAGGATGGAATGATCAATTTCAATGAATCTTTTAAAATTTCGGTCACTCTGTCAAAGGATATGTCTATCAAAAGTGGTGATACCGATGTATTTCACAAGAACTTGTTAGAATTCAACTTGTACGAACCTCGTAGGGATAAGACGGTGAAAGGACAGTTGCTGGGGACAGCGATTATTGACTTGGCAGACTATGGTGTTATCAGAGAGATAATGAGTGTAAGTGCTCCCATGAACTGTACCCGGAGCTTCAGGAACACAGCGCAGCCAATTTTATACCTTAGAATCCAGGCCAATGATAAGATTCGCTCAGGCACATCATTGAGGGGTAGACTAGCCAAAGAAACATCACTTGACAAGAATGATGAGGACTCAGTCTCAGCATTAATGAATGAGGAATATGCCGACGAAGCAGAGGTTGCTTCCTTGACTGATGACGATATTTCGTCACACTCCTCACTGACTGTGGCTACTTCATCAACTCTTGAGTCCAATGGAGCTTCACCTTCACAAAATAAGGAGGTATATCTGCTTTCCTCTGATTGTGATTGGAATGAGCTGCTTTTTTAATGTCAATGGCTAACTGTTTACTTGTTTGCTGACACCTTTGTTGATTGTTCTCCTGATATAGTCTTTCCTGTATTTCCATTCTAAAGTCCTAAGATAGCTGTATATGCTATGTGGCCTTCCTCTCAGAAATATATGATACCTTCGATATAAGAAACTATTATCTCGACTATATAGGTGATGCTAGGTAGAGGATGCAGAAATGTTCAGGGGGATATGATCTGTCCGTCTCCTTATTCTAATGAACTGTGCATGGTGTAGTTTTTACTTAGCTTGTGGGAACAAAAATTAGCTAATTCTTAGCGGGATACATATTCTTTATAATTTATTCATTGTTTTTTCCACTTCCACAGAATGGCTCAGAAAGGGGAAAATGTCATACAGGTAAGCAATGGAAAACCATGCTCTGGCTAGAAAACTGGCCCATGTAAAATCAGGGTCATATTATGAATCAAGTAGAAGTCTTGAGCTTCTAATTTATGTTTCATCTCTATGTTTATAGAGTTTTCTACTAACCAGGGGAAGCCAAAAATATTTCCTCCTTTTTGTCAGACACCACTAAATTGGACTCAGAGCTGAACTTGAAAAAAGTATCTTCTTCATCATCCCAAGTTCATGAAATCAGCCAACATTTGAAAGAGGTTGCTAGTCTTAAAGGTCAAGTTCTTGCTACGTCCATATCAGGTGAAGATCTAGCCTTCTCTACTGCTAAAGCAATTCCAGTGGGAACGTCTAGGAAACTCAACTCTGAGCATAATTTTCAACTACAAGAAACAAGGGGAAGAGAGAAAGAATTGGAGATATTTGAAAGAAACAGTTTTATAGAGGTTGCTGCCATAGTCGATTTTGATGATGCAGAGGTCCAAGATGGAGACAAGGTCGGAATACATGATCAGACAGAGAAAATGCTGGAAGAGGTAAAACATGTAGTAGGGAATTCATCATCAAATAAACTTTCAGTGGATGCAATTGGAAATCAAGTATTGTCTGGAAGTGGTTCCCTTCTTCTTAAGGATAGAGTTAGGCATGTGAAATCTGTTCGATCCCCCATAGAATCTGGAAGCAATGGCTCTGCAGGAGGACTCTCTGCGAATAATTCCAGGCTGGAGGCCTATGCAACAGAAAAAATACGTACCTCTTCTGATAGCAAAACCCAGGGACTAGAACAAAGAATAGAGATACTAGAGAGAGAGTTGAGAGAAGCTGCTGCTCTTGAGGTTGCTCTTTATTCAGTGGTTGCAGAGCATGGAAGTTCCACTAATAAGGTTCATGCTCCAGCAAGGCGCCTTTCTAGATTGTTTCTTCGAGCTGGCAAAGGAATGAAGAGAGCAAGTGCAGCTCAAAGTATAGTTTCTGGATTAATTGTTGTAGCAAAAGCTTGTGGAAATGATGTTCCTAGGTATGTTTCTGTTGCCTTCTTTCCTGATTTTTCTCAAAACAGGGCTCAACAATACTTTTCAGTGATGGTTCTTTAGGTCTATAATGTTTACTTTCGGTGTTTTGCCAAAGCATTTTGCATGAACATGAATTTAACTTGATTATTAAGGGAAGGCAGATTGTAAGGGCCTTTCTTGTCTGTTCATTGAGCTCTGCATACTATTCTGACCAACTGCCTTGTGACCAGGAAATTGATATGTAATAGCAACACCCTAATCTTGGTTGACAACTTAAAACCTTAGTGCTTACTGTTTGTAGTTTTATCCTGGTTGGATGCTGTAGAATGAGCACGCTATAGGATGTTGTTCACTCATTTTCAATATTCTAACAAGATTCACAACTAAAATGTTTTCACATGTCACTAGATTTTCCTTTATGTTATGCAATAAGTCAATTAATCGCCTTTCTATTTGCAAATTGTGAATTGACCCTCCTACCTTGTTCTAGGGGGCAGTGACATTAGTATGATGGAATAACTGCACAAACGATATTTGCTGTAGGTGTGAGCCTTACTAAAGGTATAGGATAATAGTATGGATGATATGATGTGAAAACCTTAAAAAAGTTTCACCAGTAGGTTAAAAGTATTGGCTTATGTGGACCTTATCTCTATTATATAAGCCAAGGGGGAGCTATGGTGTCCCCTTATTAAAAGTCTTTTTTGTCCTTAGCTAAATATATAATTGCATATTTAGATTTCCTACAATTATATCCTTTCCTAATTTAAAATGGGGTCATGGTGTTTATTGGTGTCTCCTAAAAATTACAATTATAAACTAAATAAGCATTAATAAAGTAACTTGACATAATGAGAAAAATGGTTACTCAGTAAAAAAAAAACTTTTACAAATTTAATTTGATTATAAGACTTTACATCTAAATGTTCATCACAATTTCTAAACACTTTATAAATTACATTAGTTTGTACTATAATAATTATAAATTATAATTTTAAAATTATATTTAGATTAAATTTAAGAACAAACCCAAACAATCGACGCACGCATCACGTGCATAGAAGGCTAGTATAGTATATGTGAGTAAGACATTCACCTTAAACTCCGATGACTAGCTCAACTATATAATTTTGTTAAATGAATTAATTTGTGATCACGTCATTTGGTTATTTATACTAGTGAGATCTGGCTGCATGAGCTTCTGCATTGTTTTTATATTCAGATGGTGTATTTTGTCACTCCCCATAGAAGATTTTCAACATATGATGTTCTTTTTCTTTCTTTTGCGTTCATTCTTAGAAATTCTCTTCAATCTCATTATTGCAGGTTGACCTTCTGGTTGTCAAATTGTGTTGTTCTCAGAGCAATTCTTTGTGAGGCCTTTGCAGAGGACCAGTTGCCAGTATCTGCTAGCTCTTTAGTAGAAAGGAATGGAGCTGGGAAAAGAATGAATCAGAAAATATCAGAACTCAAGTGGAAGGTTTCCTTTTCTGACAAGCAAGCTTATAGAAGTGCTCTAGATGGAAGTTTTGAAGATTTGGAAGATTCACATGCTTTTATGTCTGCATTAGAAAAAGTTGAATCTTGGATCTTTTCACGAATTGTAGAATCTGTTTGGTGGCAGGTCCTTTGCAGTTTTCTCTTTTTTTCTGTTCTCCTCATACTCTTATTATTGTTTTTAGAAAGAGGTGACCAGTTTTAGTTTGTTTTTGTCAGACATTGACTCCACACATGCAGTCCTCAGCTGCTCAGATGATTGATAAAGTAGTGGATTCCGGCTTTTGGAAAAAGTATAGGAGGTCAACCTCTACTGGTGATCAAGAACAGGTCAACTTCTCATTAGAACTTTGGAAGAAGGCATTCAAGGATGCCTGTGAGAGGCTTTGTCCTCTCCGAGCTGGAGGTCATGAGTGTGGCTGTTTGCCGTTGCTCGCTAAATTGGTTAGTTTATCTGCCTGAATCCTAGTTGAGATCAAGTATTGATAGATTAAGGGTGCGTTCTCTTCACGTTAAAAAAAATGAAGTTTCAGGTCCAATAAGTTCAAATTAGTTCCAATAAGTTTCGATAAGTTCTAATAAGTACCAATAAGCTCAGATAAGCTACAAAAAATTTCGATAAGATCACATCAGTTCAGAAAAAAAAAGGTGAAGAGAACGCACCGTAACGCACTGACAGAGGTATGTTAATCATTTAGAGATTACAGCCCGTTGTGACATGGTGCTTCAAGTGTTACAACCCCTAGACAGTATATACATCTACGTCACTAGTATTAGTTTCATAGTTTTGTTCTATTGTCCGATAGGTTATGCTTTAAATTTTAAAAATCTTTGTTCTTGAGATTATCTTTAGAAAAAATCTGAGTGCTAAAAAGCAAACTCAATTAACCATCATATCTAAGTATATGTTTGCTGAATAAAGAAAATGGAATTTTTTATGTTATGACATCAGTGATACAATGCTCAGGCTGCAATGAGGTTAAAAGATTATCTTTATCAAAAATAGCAACAGCAGAACATTGATATTGCCCTGTAAAAAGTTTTTCTAGAGAGCGTAGCATGTGCTCTATATTATCCATGCCAATAGTTGAGACTTCGGGTGTGTTTGGTTGGATTTAAAACACATTTCTTTCCTCATCTTCCCCTTCCTCTCATTCATGCTCTCCCATTTCATTACATTCTTCCTTTCCTCCCTAACTCTTCATGCAAGGAACCAAACAATGGAAAATTAAGCTGCAATTGTGTTTTCCGTTGGAAAAATTCTTTTCAAGGGGAATAATTTTGCATTGAAATTGTTTTCCGTCCGACCAAACGGAGCCTTCATATGCCCTATGCAGACAACTTTCAGCAAATACCATTAAGCTGAATTTGTTTAGTTGAGTTGAACCAAGAATCTTAAACTCCATTACAGGGGAGCTGAAGCCTTTCCTTTCACTAAACCGTGCCAATGTTCACACTGCGAGCATGAATTTTCCTGTCAAGGCAAGTTAGGTGCCAGGGCATACCTTTTCCTTTTTAAGTTTTTAGTCAACTTTCAGCAACCACAAGTGAACTTAACTTCCTTAGATGAGTTAGACCAAGAACCACAAACTCCATTGTGTAGGATTTTTGAAAACATGATGGACAACTTTCTTCTACACCCTTCTACCTTTCGTCTCAAATTTCATGAATGGGTCTCTAATGCACTATTAAAATGATACCATTGACGGTTAGTTTGGTTAATGGTTATACATGATGCTGATGTTAATGCATTTTTAGTGTAAATTTGTAAAGTAATTTACATGTTAATATCCATGGCAATGCTGTATCCCAAAATATCTATTTTCTTCCTAAATTTTGATTACTATCCATTACCACTTGAAAATGTGGTATTTGAGTAGTAATGGACATGAGATTTTCTTACAAAATTACACCAAAATTTATTACCATCACCCCTTTATTACCAGACTACCAAACAGGCTGTCAAAGACTCAAAGTGGTCTTCTCCAACTTAAAGGTCATAATATATGAACAAGTACTGGTTAGACTAGTTCTTGTTCAATTTGTCACTTCTATGCTATAACAGTGGAGTAATCTATGGAGACATGCATTTAAGCACCATCACAGATAGAAAACATTGGAATCTTCATAGAAATGTTCTAGGTGTTCCTATTTATGAGCTCATCCACCTTTACTCCCCTTTAGCTAAAAGAAGTAACATAAACTGTCTAACAGAAAATTGCATAACACTCATGGGTGGTTAATTATTATCTTTTTAGGTAGGTTGAGTTATGAGAACAAAACCTCAAATTAAGGATGGTTATTTGCAAATCTTTTCTTATTTTTAACTAGTCATGAAATTAAATGGTAACCTGCACAAAACAATTTAAAAGAACTTTTAACACCGTGAAGTTAAAAAAGCTAGTTTGATCCATATGGGTAGGATTAAATTTGGGCCCACAACTAACCAATTTGCTACGTAAACATCAAGGTTTCAGGATTGAATTTTGAAGGTTCAAGGTAGTTAAATTTTAAACTTTAGAGCTAAACATTTTCAGTGAGATTTGTTATGGTTAAGGGAAAGTAAATGGCAAAGTAGATTATACGTTTTCATTTCTGTCCACAAGTCAAATAAAGTAATTCAAAGAGGTTCACCACTTAATCACAGTAACACTCATGAGATTGAAGTTCCCTCAAGAAGATTATGTCTTGTGTAAGTTTCATCCTTTCCTTTTCTAATATTGAAAACTTAACACCAATAAAGAGAGTATCCACATCTAGAAAATTAGCTGCATGTCTCTTTAGTTGCTTTCATATTCTGACAAACAAGATGCATAATGTATATATTTTTCGAAGAACCCTTACTAATATGGTGCATGGTGTTACCAATTCATATTTGAGATTTCGTGAATCTTTTTTTACAGTTAACTGTTAGTGACTCTGCTCTTACTCTGACATGACTGATTTATCGCCAACATGGGTGTAGATAATGGAGCAATGTGTGGCAAGGTTGGATGTAGCCATGTTTAATGCCATTCTCCGAGAATCTGCGGACGACATTCCCACTGATCCTGTATCTGACCCTATTAGTGATGCCAAGGTTCTCCCAGTTCCGGCTGGGACATCAAGCTTTGGATCTGGTGCACAGCTTAAAAATGCAGTATGGAGCTTCCTTCTGTCTGTACATTATGCTGTTACTTCATGTAGTTGCTGATTAACTTTATTGCTGAGCTCATCCCTCCCCCCCCCAATATGAGCTGTTTTATAGTAAAAAGTTATCCCATATAGATTTGCCTTTCTAGCTTGTGTATCTTGCTGTTTGTCCCACTACTTACATTAACTGCCCCCATTTTGAGGCACTAAGCTCCGTTTGACTTTGCTGGTTAAATCTTGTCAACTTTGACCATTGATACGTTGATAACTTGATATACGTGGTATGTGATATGAAAATATAATTATGATATTTATGTCAAAATTGCTATTATAAGATTATCATTTTATAAATTTTCTGAGATATACTAATGTTAGTTAATGGTCAAAGTAAATAAGGGATTGACTGCAAGAGTTGAAAACTGAGTACATATTTGTGACTTTGATGATAGAAATCTCCTTTTTACTTGTATAAATGAATGGCAGATTGGAAACTGGTCTAGATGGTTGACTGATCTGTTTGGCATGGATGATGATGATCCACCTGAAGCTGAATGGGACGATGATGAAGGCGAGGGGCTTAACTATAATTCATCCTTCAAATCTTTCTATCTGCTTAAATCGTTGAGTGACCTAATGATGCTTCCGAAAGACTTGCTACTGAGTGAGTCAGTCCGAAGAGAGGTTTGTTATTTTACACTTTTTAATAAACTGTGGTATTCTTTCAGTTAAGCTCTGCCATCCTGGGAATCTTTATTTTTTCAGGTATGCCCTGCATTTGGTGCCCAACTCATTCAAAGGGTTCTTAAATTTTTTGTTCCTGATGAGTTCTGCTCAGATCCAATCCCAGATGGTATCTTTGAAGCCCTTGAGACTGAGGTAAGCTTATAAAAGAAATAGTAGTATACTTTTCCCCTGAATTGCACTTACTCTGCAAACTGGATCTTCATTTCCCACTCGCTTGTTTCAAGTGGTTCTCACTGCAAGATCACATCTCTAACGTGCATATGCATTGTACTTGCTTAGCTGCAATGTTCTGTATTAGCTCTAGAAATGCTCTGGATGCAACACAAATTCTGACTTTGTTAGTACTGTATGTAGAACCTCTGTCCTGAAGGTGTAGGATCTATCACGAACTGTCCCTGCGCAGCACCTGCAGTATTCTACTCTCCTCCATCACCATCTTCCCTGGCCAGTGTGATTGGGGTACGTTTGGGGACAGGAAACCCATCCCAGTTACGAAGAAGTGGATCGGTGCTTAGAAGGTCAAACACTAGTGATGATGAGTTAGATGAACTGAATTCACCACTCCATGCCATTCTCAATGAGGGTGTCCAGGCAATGCCTGCTCAAGTGAAACAAAATTGGAAAATGGTGGAAAATCACCGGAAAAATGTGCTCCGATACCAACTTCTCCGTGAAGTTTGGGATGGAGTAGAATCTTAACAATATATTTGTGCATATATTTGTATAGATGTATGTAGTGTAATCAGTAATGTAGTAAGATTCCTCTCCTCTCCACTTGTAGATGTATACCTTGTTGTGACCACTTGAATGACACGAAGGGGCTGTATAAATCATGGATATAGTATTTTCTTCCAGTTCTTATCATCCATGGATATCGACAAAAGTACAGTCTTGTTCATCGTTCAGCCTCTTATGGAGATGGAGCCGCTTTAGTTGCCTTCTATTTTTATTTTTGTGTGTGTAAATGAGCGACTAAGCGCAGTGTTGTAGACGGGATTCGATCCCAAGTCTTGGGTACCACGCGGTCCACGCCCACAAGACTTTACCAACTAAGTTAGATGACATCCACTTTAGTTGCCTTCTATAAGTGTTGTCAACTCAAGGTCTAAAAATTCATCTTCAAACTTCTGCCATTACGGCTCTATTTGGTTGGATGGAAAAAATTCCCAATGGAAATTGATTTTCCTTGAAAAGATATTTTCCGAGGCAAAACGCAATTGTATCCATTGTTTGGTTCCTTGCTTGAAAAATTAGGGAGAAAAAAGAGAATGTAATACAAGGGAGGAGGATGGATGGGAAGGTCTCCCTCTTTAGAGAAGGAAAATATTTTTCACCATTGGACAAACTAATTTCCAAATTATTTTTCTAGAAAAGGTTTTTGTGCCCAATTAAACACACTCTAGTATCGTAGTTCAAAATCAATGACAAAAAAAGACTCAATTTCAAACTGAATGTCAATTTTGTGTTAGTTAAGTGTGTATAACTGTGTATGGCATTTTGTTCTTTTAAAAGTTATGTTTTCATAAGTTTCTTTTATACTAGTTTGTTAAGAAGTTGCTAGAAGCTTATGTTGTAGAGTTGGACCTAGATAAACTAAGACAATATTGTAAACACCAAACGTGCCCTTTATTTTCTCGTCCCAATACTCGATGACGATTTTACCATCATCCTATTTGGTACGGGTCAAAGAAAAGAAAAAAAATGACCCTAAATTCCATTTCTCGTCTAATTCGTTTCAATTTATTTTCTAAAATCCGTTTTCAAAAACCCCTTTTCTAATCCATTTTGCAATTAAAAGAATGAATAAATTAAATTAATAATTTTCGTTAATTACGACAAAAAAATTCAAAATATCTTATACTTATAGTGGAAATCCAAATTTAAAAGCGTCATACGCTCATTTCGGTCCACCATTCTCGAACATTTCCTAAATGTCAAACTAAAAAGGCTCATGGCCCTTTTATAACTCTAGCCTAATTATTGTCCATTAAATACTTATGATTGTTTAAATGATAAATGTCCTAAAGTTGAGGATTTATTATTATATCTTAAATTAATAAATTAACAATAGTGTAGAAAAGAAATCAAACATTGCAATTGAAATTATACGGTTAATCAAGATTATTTTAAAAAAGATGCAACACCTAAAGAAAATCTATACTAATATATTAAAAGGTGTTCTTAACCAAGTAACGACGACACGTGGTGCTCTCCCATAGGTTGTTTTACTACACGTGTTCCATATACAAAAAAAAAAATAGTAAATGCTTTGTATAAGATTTGATCCCATGACTTCAAGTACATTTACTAAAATCTTAACCACTAAATCAAATGATATTTGGTGATATTATCTTAAAGTAAAATATTAATAATGAAAACTACAAGTACTCGGGGCATAGCCCGGGCCTACAAACTAGTTTTAGTAGGAAAACTTGCAACAGATTAAGACAAAGTACTATAGACAAATAATTGTGTCTCCCCATTTTAGTATCCGGTGATGAAACATTTATTTATCCTAATTGCTCGGCTTTGAAGAAGAGAGATTTGAAAAGGTAGGTCCGAAACTATTTTAAAAGCCCAAAACCTATTTAAATATAAAAAAAAGTGTACAACCCATTTTTAAAGGACCAATTAACTATTATTGATATTAAATTGAATTTCTGTTTATTTTATAAAATATATCTTAATTAAATAATTTTTAAAAAAAACATATTTTAAATCTTCTAGAAGGATTAAATCTATATTTCAAATGATAATATTCGATAGGAAAAATTCATAGTATTAATCTTGACTATTAGGGTTCTTCCCAAATTAACCCCAACTAAGGAATATTACAGTATAATCCCAACTTAAGGGCGACTCTTCCCGGCTATTAAAAAAAGGGTGACTCTTCCCATATTGCTCTATTGACCTATTAGTACATGTTATAGCAGGTAATTGTTCATTAAAGAGTCATGTGCAAAGCACATGAACTAATCGTAGGGTTTTAAAAAAAAATTTAAAAAAAAGAGAATGAGAAAAAGAAAATAATAGGAGCAAAAGACCAGAGGCGGAGGAAGCCGGAAGGTGGGGGTGTCAAATGTGGTGGAACAATGGTGGGAGAGCTGGGTAGTTTTATTTTTCGGTTTTTTCACCAAATACCCCTGACAAAAAAAACTATTCACCAGATACCCCCGACTTTCTAAAAAATACATTCATATGCCCTTAATGACTGACGACGGTTCACTCCGTTAGTCATTAATGTTAATTAACCCTAAAAAACCCTAATTAACCCTAAAAAACTCTAATTAACCCTAAAAACCCTAAGTAACCCTAACACACACTCTCTCTCCCTTAACCCACCCACCACCCCACCAAATCCTAACCCAAACCCGGCCCCACCACCCCCCAACAACCTCGGCCCCCTCCCCTCCCCTCCCCACCACCCCAGAATCCCCCCTCCCCTCACCCCTTCGAATCCCGAGCTCGGTCGGCTCCCCTTCCCCCACCCCTTCGAACTCGGTCGCTCCCCTTCCCCCCCTCCCCGCCGCAAAATCGCGAATCTCCGCCGCCGACGAGTGAGGATTCGGTGATTGACGAGTGCGCCGGCGAGAGCGAGGGAGGATTTGGTATTGACGAGTGCGCCGGCGAGAGTGAGGGAGGATTTGGTGGGATTTGGTGGTCGGAAGGCGGTGTTGAACGCGAGAAATTTCGGGCCGGTGTTGACGAGTGCGCCGACGAGAGTGAGGGAGGTCGAGGAGAGGGGAGCCTCCGTGGGGGATGCCGAGAGGGGGAGGGGGGCTGCGTGGGGGCTGCCGAGGAGGGGGGCCTACGTGGCTTCACGGGGGAGGGGGGGTGGGGTTGGGGTTGGGTGGGGGGCTGGTGGGGCTGAGGTTGGGTTAGGGTTAGTTAGGGTTTTTAGGGTTACTTAAGGTTTTTAGAGTTATTAGGGTTAACTTAGGATTTTTAGAGTTAATTAGGGTTAATTAACGCTAATGACTAACGGAGTTAACCGTCGTTAGTCATTAAGGGTGTTTTGTGTCATTTTTTTAAAAGTCAGGGGTACCTGGTGAATTTCGAAAAAGTTGGGGTATAAGGTGAATAATTTTTTTTGTCAGGGGGATTTAGTGAAAAAACCGTTTATTTTTTAGCTCTATGGATTTTGGAATTTCTTAGTGCACCGGGTCATCTAATATTGGAAGTGTGATATTTGATAAGGTTGATTGTGAATTAACCAAGAAACCTTAGTTGCCCTTTGTGACTTTGTTCACATCTCATCTTTTGACAAAGGATTCATTATGGGGTAGTAAGAATTTGGTTCAAGTGCACGAGTATACGACACTCAAACAGAAGACAAGCTTGGTTACTTAGAAATTTTAAATCAAGTTACCCATGTAGACACAAAAAATTTATTAGTGTTCTACATTAAAATAAATTGCTATAATTAGCTCACTTTAATTAATTTAGCCCACCTAAATAAAATATCCAAATTAAATCAATTAAATATAATTTGGGTTGTCAACTATTTGGGCCAGTCAATATTATAGTCCAAATAAGATGGTCAAATGGCAAAGGTAAAAAAGACTTTCAAGTCATAAACGGGTCCAAGCCTATAAACTACCAAGTCCATGAAGGGATCTCCATTCCCTATAAATAGGCTTCTTCTCCTTCAGTTGAGGACCAGAAAATATTATTCTAAAGAGCTCATAAACTCTCTTGGAATTCTCTCTGCAAATAGTCAACAAGCACACAAATTTGTGCCGACTATTCAGATACACTCAAACACATTCGACTGAGATTCAAGCTTTTGTCAGCCCTCATTCGAATACACCCAAACAAAACTCAAACTCAGGTTGACGTTGACAAAACGTCACTCTATACTCAACTCCACATCGACATCAACACGTGTCATTCCCAAGCTACGGAACAGAATCAGAAGATTTAGTTTATTTTTATTATAAACTGTTTACAGGGATTGTACTCAATACATTATTGAAATATAATTTCTTTGTTACTTTGTTTCCTGTCTTATATATTTTGACTAGAAATTTGTGTATACAAATTTTGGCACGCTCGGTGGGACCATCTCTGCCTCTCATCTCTGTTTCGTCATCATCAACAAAGCTGAGAAATGGCCTCAAGCAAGAACATCTCTCAATCTTCTGAAAACTCTGCCGACACCCTACGAAAATGCGCAACGTTGGGTGACTTTATGGATGACATGACTCTTGGTTTTCGCACTAGAGGAATGAAAAAGTTCGTTATTCTTTGCCGGCTGCTAAGCTTCGAGCCGCGAGATGTTCCTACCGGGCGAGAGAAAACTCTTTAAGTTCTGCTGCTGCTTGAATCATCCATCATGTCGATTCACACAAGGAACGTGAAACCCCGTGTTTGGCTCAACTGCTTTGGGCCGAACACGAGCCATCATTCATTGCTTCTCAAATATGGAAGCAACTCTCATCCGATAAGTCGGACGGGTCGACCGTTCACACTAGCCCTCTCTTTGATCCACTCAATGTAGAGAGTGACAATGAAACAAGTGATGATATTGTTTGTCTCATCACCTCTAACGATTTTCGACTTAGAGGAACCCTTGTTGTCTTCACAATCGAACACCGTCTGCTTTGTTATGGTGACCTCGGCTAAGACAGTTGAGGAACAACTTCTTTGAAATGAATAGCCTACTCCAAAAATTAATGAAGGATGGAGAAGAAAAAGATGCTCAAATTCGACTCCAAAATGAGCAAATCGCTGCCCTCGACAAGAAACTCGGAGGAAGGCTACGCGAGCATCAAGACGAGGGTGATGAAAGTGAAGGGGATAGTGGTGAAGACGTTCGCCGCCCACCTACAGCACGCCAACTTGAGTTATTGATAGCTCACGTTGTCAAAAATCAACTTGGAGAAAGTTCTCATGGCAGTCATCGCTATGTGAAGCCGTATACCAAAAGGATCGATAAGGCTGCAGATGCCTTTTGGCTATCAACCCCCAAGTTTCAAGAATTCGATGGGAAAGGAAATCCTAAGCAACACATTGCTCACTTTGTGGAAACATGCAACAATGCTTTGGTACCACAAATGATTTCCTGGTCAAACAATTTGTTCGTTCCCTTAAAGGCATGGCCTTTGGCGGGTACACGTATTTACCCTCACAATCCATTGACAGGTTGGGATCAAATGGAGGAGGAATTCTCGAACGAGGTTCTATAGCACTCGACGTATTGTCGGTATGATCGAACCGACTAAGACTCACCGGTGGAAGGATGAGCCAAGTCATCGATTACATCAATCGTTGGCGCGCATTGAGTCTAGAGTGTAAAGACCGCCTAAGCGAAGTCTCTGTTTGTTGAGATGTGCATTCAAGGAATGGATTGGGACTTGCTTTATATCTTGCAAGGTATAAAACCTAGGACTTTTCAAGAATTGCCCACACGAGCTCATGACATGGAGCTTACCATTGCCAACAATAGAGGCAAAAGCAACACTTCTTCAGAATACAAGAAAGAGAAGAAGGATTTTAAAAAGACCGACAAGACGCCAAAAGTTCGACTAAGGAGTCAATGTCAATCACGTTCTCCTCGCTTCGTCAAGATCTCTAGCAAGGCGGCACCGAAAAGAATAAGGGTTCATCTTCTCAAGAACCTAGAAAAAATAGGCCAACCTTGAAAGAACTCCAAGCAAAGAAATATCCATTTCCAGGACTCGGATTTTTCGGGGATGTTAGATGATTTACTTGAAAACAAAGTCATTGAGTTGCCCGAAGCTAAGCGTCTGCGAGGTCGGTAAGACTTCCGATCCTAACTATTGTCGGTATCACGGGTTGATTAGTCATCCCATAGAAAAGTGTATAACACTTAAGGAGAGAATTATGCAACTTGCAAAGGATGGGAAAATTGTCTTGGATTTTGATGAAGTTCTTTGAAGCTAATCACGCCTCCGTGATGTTAGATTCTTATTGGGAGGCTCAAACTCTGCGGTTTGGGAGTTTGGAGCCGATAATTGTACATGTCTTTGCGGCCAGGTTCTCCAAGTTGATGATGTGCCATACGTTGAGCACGGTGTTCCAACCGGCAACCAACATGGAGAGGATGAAGAAGGGTGGACGTTGGTCACTAGAAGGAGGCCTAGGCGACGGTCGAAGCCTCAACCAAAGTCTGTTTGTCGTAAGAAGAAGCATCAAAAAAGAAAGGGCTCAAAACGCTCGAAAGGAATGAAAAAGTCAAAAAAGCATACTAAACAGCAAGTACTGCCAATTGACTTGCTTGAACAGGATCCACTTACCCCTGTAACCTTAGAAGAATTCTTTCCTGAAGATTACTTCACTACGGTTACTGTTAATGCTACTTCATTTGTTGAGGATGAAGAAGGAAAAGAAGAGGAGGAGGATCGAGAGCACGTTAAAGAAAATGAAATCTCCGTCAAAGTAAGCGTCCAACATTCGGGGACGGAGATAGATCCAAAGATATTGGCTATCTTAGAATCTCTTCCTACACGCATGGGATGGAGGCAGATCTTTCATTTGCCTCGAGAAATGTGTCGACAAGTGGCTCTTGCACTTCAGCACCCAAAACTATACCTTGACAAAGTGAAGGATGCTGGAGAGCCAATAGAAAGTTCGGCTAAATGCGCGTCATGTAATTTTGCCTTAGCCTTCACTGATGAAGACTTATTGTTGGGCTCAAAACCTCACAACCGACCCTTGTTCGTTTCTGGTTATATTTTCGGCAAGAGAGTGAATCGTCTCTTAGTGGATGGAGGTTCAGCTGTCAACATCATGCCAAAATCCACCATGACTGATTTAGGGATCACTATGGAAGATCTTTCTGATAGTCGTCTAATGATCCAAGGATTCAACTTGAACAGTCAACGTGCCATAGGCATAATACGTCTTGACCTTGTGATGGGAGAGTTAACATCATCTACTCTCTTCCATGTCATAGATACAAAGACGTCGTATAAAATGTTGCTTGGACGACCTTGGTTGCATGAAAATGGGGTAGTCGCATCAACCCTCCATCAATGTCTGAAATTTTATCGTGGAGGCGAGAAGAAAATAAATGGGGATGTCAAACCCTTTAGCACGGCAGATTCGTACTTTGCCGATGCTAAGTTCTTCGAAGATGGGGAACCCTCAAGCGAGATGTTGCCATCTAAAATTCCTTCAACAGGGAAAAGGGGTACAAATAAAAATGGTGATATTCCCTCGACTTCAAGCTCTAGCGAGTTAGCCACCACTGAGATGCAACAACAAAAATGCAAGGAAAAGGTAAAAGAAGAAGTTGTTGCTCAACCCATTAAAGCAACGAAGAAGGCAGTAACGACTCCAGTCCTGCGATACATCCCTAAATCACGTCGTAAGGAAGGGGAGTCACCTTTTGCAGGGTGTCAGGTTATGAAAGTAGAGCCAAAGAAAGAAAAAGGAGTAGATGAGACTACTCTTCAATGTTTAAAGCAAGAAGTGGTTGTTCCTTTATCTAGAGCCAATCACAATCAAATTGCTAAGCCTCCAACCTCACAATATGTTGATCAATCTAGGAGAAAATGGCTTAACAAGGGTAGGTTTGACCCAAATGCTTGTAAACTCTTGACGAAGTCTGGTTATGACTTCGAGAATCCAGCGCCCATGGGCAATGTCATTGAGGTTGATCCTCATGGAATTAATGACACACAAAAGAAATTGCAAGAGTATGGCGTTGAGGTACATCCGACTAAAGTAGGTTTGGGATTTGAAACCCCAACACCCATCAAAATTTCTGCACGGCGTAGAGGGACAACCTCTTCTTCGCAGTATATTACTGCGGAGGAAGTTGAAGAAAATGAAGATGAAAATAATGTGTCTCAGCCAAAAATATCGGTCTTTGATCGACTGCAGTCTCCTGTCGTAAAGGACCATACATCGGTTTTTAACAGACTTGGTGGACATGAGCTTAATGAAGGTGTGAAGTCAAAAATACAAACACCCTTGCAAAATCTTCGATCTTCTAAGAATAAAGCATCTGTCTTTAAACGTCTTGGTGCATCGACCTCAATTGATAAACAACAAAGACGGTCAGTACTAAGTCGCATCACAAGAGAGAAAAATGAAGTCAAAGGCGGGGACGCACCTCAAAGTGTTATCCCATCTCGCATGAGGCGTACACAGGTGGTAGACATCATTGGACATGCACCCTTGAAAGCCAAAGGTCGTGTCATAGTGTTAACAAACCAAAGGAGTTCGTCTAGTCAAGAAAAAGAAAAAGATGTTGAATTTGTTTCTTCAAACCATATCACGGGGCATGAGGCTCCCGAAAGTGACGAGGAGATGGAAACGAGATGAGGCTCCTAAAACTCTTGAAGATGGGGGGGCAAGCCACCGTCGATGAGTTAAAAGAGTTAAACCTTGGAACTCAAGAAGAGCCACGCCCTGTCTACGTCAGCGCTTTTCTTAACCAACAGGAAGAACAAAAATATTCCAAGTTACTCTCTGACTACAAAGACGTATTTGCATGGAGTTATAATGAGATGCCAGGACTCGACCCAAAAGTCGTTGTCCATCGCTTAGCCATCAAAAAAGGTGTCAGTCCAAAGAAGCAATCCTAAAGACGCTTCAGGCCAGAATTAATTCCTGAAATTGAGGCAGAAGTAAACTAGCTCATTGATGCGGGATTTATTCGCGAAGTCAAGTATCCTACTTGGATAGCAAACATTGTGCCGATCTGAAAGAAAAATGGACAATTACGAGTTTGTGTGGACTTCCGCGACTTGAACGAGGCGTGTCCGAAGGATGACTTTCCACTCCCAGTAACGGAAATCATGATTGATGCCACCACTGGTCATGAGGCTTTGTCATTCATGGATTGTACCACTTGGATACAACCAAATTCACATGGCTCCTCGAAGATCAAGAAGCAAGCGCATTTCGTACCCCTAAAGGGATATTTTGTTACAAAGTCATGCCTTTCGGCTTGAAAAATGCCGGAGCTACGTATCGGCGTGCAATGCGAAATTTTTGAAGATATGATGCATCAAATTGTGGAGTGCTACGTAGATGACTTGGTGGTAAAGTCTAAGAAGAAGGAGAATCATTTGCATGACCTCCGTAAAGTCTTTCAAAGACTACGAAAATGTCAATTAAAAATGAACCCCCTCAAATGCGCATTTGGCGTCACCTCGGGAAAGTTTCTAGGCTTCATTGTTAGACACGGGGGTATTGAAATTGACCAAGCAAAGATCAAGGCCATCCAAGAGATGCTCGAACCTAAGAACCTTAAGGAGTTACGTGGCCTCCAAGGGCGTCTTGCTTACATTCGAAGGTTTATTTCTAATCTAGCGGGGAAGATGTCATCCCTTCGACCATCTCATGAAAAAGGATGCCCCATTCAAATGGGATGACTCATGTAAAAAAGCCTTCGAAAGTATAAAGAAGTATTTGTCTTCTCCCCCTGTCTTGGGGGCACCAATAAAAGGGAAACCACTCATCCTTTATATCGCGGCACGGGAGCGATCTGCGGGGGCAATGTGTGCTCAAGAGCAAGAAGACCGTAAGGAGACAGACTCTTTACTACTTGAGCCGAACTTTGGTGGGTCTTTGAATTGAATTACTCACCTATTGAAAAAATTTGCCTTGCTTTGATTTTTGCGATCCAAAAATTAAGACATTACATGCAGGCTCATACAGTTCATGTCATCTCGAGGTCTGACCCGAAAAAATACATTCTCTCAAGGCCCGTGTTGTCTGGCAGACTTGCAAAGTGGGCTATGCTTTTAAAACAATATGACATTGTGTATGTCCCGCAAAAGGCTGTCAAGGGGCAAGCAATAGCAGACTTTTTCGCAGACCACCCAGTCCCTGCGAGAATGGGAGCTTTCCAACGATCCGCCGGTGAAGATGTGTTTTTCATTGAAATACTCCCCCCTTGGAAAATGTACTTTGACGGCACCGCTCGTCATGACGGTGCGGGGAGCGGGAGTTGTCTTCATTTCTCCCGAGAAAAGCATATCCTGCCATACTCTTTTGTGCTAACTCAACTATGCTCCAATAATATGGCTGAGTACCAAGCACTCATAATAGGCCTCCAAATGGCAATTGAAATGGGACTTAGAGACTTAGACATTCACGAGGACTCCCAATTGGTCCTAAAACAACTGTCGGGTGAATACGAAGTCAAAAAGAATGATTTAATCCCTTATCAAAGGCAAGCATCACAATTGCTTGACAAACTTGATACCATCAAGTTAGAACATGTTCCAAGGAGTGCCAACAAGATGGTTGATGCGCTCGTTGGGCTTGCGGCCACTTTGGCACGGGCGAAGAAATAATGTCGATACTGTTTGCAAATGATGGGTTGTCACTCCCGATGACGAGGATGTTGACGAATATCTTTGAAGAAGTCGACATAATCTCTGTCTATCAAATAGACAAAGGAAGATTGGCGTCAACCAATTATTGATTATTTGGAACATAAAAAATTGCCAAGTGATCCAAAACATAAGACAGAGATTCGTCGTCGAGCCTCGCGGTTTATATATTATAAGGGGACTCTCTATCGACGATCCTTCCATGGTCTTTGGTTAAGATGTCTCGGAGATGAAGAAGCAAAGCAAACCATGGAGGAAGCTCACTCACGGAGTCCGTGGCGCTCATCGGTCGAGTCCAAAGCGCATGACCGTATTAAAAGAATGGGTTACTATTGGCCAACCATGGTACAAGATAGCATGGACTATGCAAAGAAATGTGAAGCTTGCCAATTTCATGCTAACTTCATTCATCAACCTCCAGAGCCATTACACCCCACAGTCGCATCCTGGCCATTCGAAGCGTGGGGACTTGACGTAGTTGGCCCAATTACACCAAAGTCATCTGCTGGACAAGCATATATTTTGGCAGCGACTGATTATTTTTCCAAATGGGCAGAAGCCACCCCCCTACGTGAAGTGAAAAAAGAGAATGTTGTTGACTTCATTCGTACTCACATCATCTACAGATATGGTGTACCCCGAAGAATTGTCACTGACAATGGGACACCATTTTACAATAAATTGATGAAAAGTTTATGTGGGAAGTTTAAATTCACCCAACATAGATCGTCAATGTACAATGCACCAGAAAACGGTCTAGGCCGAAGCGTTCAATAAGACACTTTGTAGTTTGTTGAGCAAAGTGGTTGCCAAGTCCAAACGTGATTGGCATGAAAGAATAGGGGAAGCTCTATGGGCATACAGGACGACATATAAATCAGCAACACAATCAACTCCATACTCGTTGGTGTATGGCGTTGAGGGCGTTCTCCCCTTGGAGCTTCAAATTCCATCATTGCGCATTGCCATACAGGAGGGCTTGACTTCTGAAGAAAATGATAAACTCCGACTTGCTGAGTTGGAGGCGCTTGACGAAAAAAGACTCCAAGCACAACAAAAATCTGAGTGCTACCAAGCTCGTCTGTCACGCGCTTTCAATAAGAAAGTTCGACCTCGCTCCTTTCAAGTTGGAGACATGGTCCTAGCCATTAAAAGACCCATCATTATTTCTCGTAAGACGGGAAGTAAATTCGATTTCTAAATGGGATGGTCCATACGTTGTCAAAGAGGTATACACTAATGGGGCGTATAAAATTGTTGACGCCGAAGGATTACGTATAGGGCCTATCAATGGCAAGTTTCTGAAGCGCTACTACTCATGTAAATTGAGAGCATTGTTCAACTCCTAAGCAAGAGGATAAACTGCATATGTTGAAAGTAGATATATGTAAACTTGAACTACGTTGGCTTGATCTTGTAAAAGTGATTCGATAATTCTTTTGCAAGTACGTAGGCAGCTTGGGTAACAAAAAAAATACTCAAGTGCAGCCACACCAAAAAACAAATATTGCAATCATTGTAATACTCCTGGCCCGCAAGAGTATAAACTGTGAACGGCGAAACACCAAAAAATAAATATTGCAATCATTGTAATACTCCTGGCCCGCAAGAGTATAAACTGTGAACGGTTAAAAAATTATAAAACAAAGAGTGTGTCCATCTTATTGCAAATATGAATAAAAAAAAAAACATAAATTGTTGGTGCACACTATCTATAAAATTTAAAAAAAAAAAAACACATGAAAAAAAAGGGAATCATTTTATGTCTATGTATTCTGGGTGGGTGAGTGACGACTGGAGCTCCAATAACCGTCTCTTGCCCTCATCAAGGTCGCGAATCTTATCAGTACTTAAAACAGGGGTAGCTGCTAGCTCACTCAAGGCTTTCTTGTGGTCTTCCACCTTCACTGCAAGTGATGTTAAAGTGATCCCCTTGGCCTCCAAGCTATTTGTCAAGTGGTTTGCCTTGTCACGCTCTTTCTCCAGTTCAGTTTCAAGTTCCATGATCCTGAGCTTGTTGGAAGATTGCTCTCTTAGAAGTACCAGACGCTCTGTCTCGATCTCATCATAATCAAGCTCAGCCTTCTTAAGCGCTTCCGTCCGGAGAATGATCTTCTCTTTTACTTGTTCGGATCGTTGACACTTTGAGGCAGCCTCTTCTAAAGCAAGATGATCTTTGACCACACTAACATAGGATTCTATCTTGCACTTCAAGGGGTTGGGATTTCCTTTAAGATTTTCAATACCCTCGTATAGCACCAAGGCTTCCTCATGTTTCTTCGCAACCTCGTTAAAGGATGCTGCTCTTAGTGTTTCCAAATATTGCATACCCATGTCTCGAATCGCCTTAGCAAAGATATTTCTCATCAAGGACCCAGATGGGGGCATAGAGGTCGAGGCACTAGAGACATGAACTCCTGGTGCCTCAATGACAAGAGCTTCTGCAGCTTTGGCATGAACATCCGACAGTCTTGCAGTCCCCTCAACGGATTGATGATTGTGAATAGGAGAGGAACTCTTAGTAGATCCGTCTATACTCTTGCAAACCAAATTCCTTGCAAATCTCAATTCCTTCCCCCTTCTAGGAGTCGCTTTCGAGGGAAGCACCATTGTAGGATGTCCTGAGTTGTCGGGAATATCCATAATGTCCATTTCAAGGTTGAAGTCATCGCCCTAAATAACAAAAGCAATAAAAATTGATTAAAAACAAAAAAAAAAAAGTGTAAGGGAGAAAAGGTCTACCAAGGGGAGATCTGCAACAGCATGAGATGATTCAGGCACTCCATCAAAAAAACTGTCACAGTTCAACCCATGCTCCTCAAGCACACAATCAGGATATTTTCTTTTCCCCCGGCGTTGATGTTTGAAGTCCACATCTGACTCTGCGTCGCTGGTGCTCCTCCCATTACCGGGATTTGGACTCATTGCCTGTCTAGATCCTCCTGCCCTATGTAAGGTATCATTGTCAAGGTAGTCGCAGGTACCTTCAGGATTTGAGTTATTCTTTGAAGTTGGATTTTCTACAAGCTGATGTTCGCTCCTGTTGGGCTTAAAAGAACTAGATCCAACACTCGAACACAATATGTTAACCTTATTCCTTTGGTCTTTGATAGACACCCTGGGCCACCAATCACGGAATTCTAAGGTCTTCAACGACGCCGCCCTAATGAGCGAGCAGGGACGAAAAGTTTGGACTGACTACCCTGAAACAATAACAACCTCCAATATCTCAAAGCTTCATAATAAGTTACGCTTCGAGATTCAACATCGCGACGAGGCGTGCCGGGGACATCTTGAACAAAGCCAAACTCGCATGCGCTAAATCGATAGGGAAATAAGGCTCAACGTGAAAAGAATCACCTACGACGTATGGCTAGATAGGAAGAACGAAGAGAGACCAGGTAGTTGAAACTGGAGACGTCAAGTTCACCATCGTCAAAATATAAGCTATTTTTGTTTTTGTTCAAGATGGTGCATCCCACTTTCGCCTTCCTTCCATCATGGATGAGTTCTCGAGCATCAACTTCTTTGAAACACTTAGCTCCTTGAGTCCCCGAAAATACGGTCATTAAAGGACACGGTGGGGAAGGGTCTACATCATGGTTGGTCTTGAAGTAGTACGCTAGCCAACTATATAAGTATTGCGCGGGAAGAAAGATCCAGAATAGGCGGGCTTTGAAGATGCTGGAAATTGCATTCAAACCTCTCGTAGATACTTGGCAAGTACAGGTGCGAAGACTCAAAGTCGTACCCCGAGCCATCAGAGTAGCAACTTCAAAGGTATCGGGCCTAATGATTCTATCTTCACTTTCAAGAAGCACAAAAACACACAACCAACAAGCCAAGAAAGCTGCAGTATAGGTAGTCTGTCTTCTGACATCACCAGAGACACCAAGAAAATCAAGCATGGCAGATTCTTCTGTTGTCCATTCGATCGACCGAGCTCTAAGCTCACCGGTGGGATTATGAGTAGACTTCGGGCGAGAATCGAGTATCTGCGTCTCTTCACGGGTCTTTGCATAAGTGATTTTTCTCTTGTACCAAAATTGTATCCACTGTTGAGCAGAAACTCTATTCCTTGATTCAAGTTGCTTGTTCATATGATGATAAGCATTAAGTAGGTGTTCGTAAGCTTTAGAGATAAGACGATCGCCATCCTCGCCTCGCGCCCTTATGATGTTCAGATGAGGGGTGGCTTCATCATAAATCTCTCCGACAATGGGCAATCCACCGAGTCGGTGGAGGTCCCACAAGGAAATAGACAGCTCACCTGCCACGGTATGAAGCGTGTTGGTAGTAGGACATCAACTCTCACAGAAAGCACGCATGATGCTAGTATCCCTGTCATAGGAGTAGAGTGAAGCGTAGACGGCGTTATAAACGCCGCAATAGTCAAGAGCTTCGCGAAAACGAAATAAGACATCTTCAAATCCATTCCCAATACCCGGGAATGAAAGAGAAATCTCCAATGATTCTAACAACTTGGGATCCCCATTTCACGAGCCGGGAAAGAATAGAGCGACCGAGCAAGGGAAGGCAATCATCGGAGCTGAGGCTTGTCTTTTAAAATGCTATGAAGCTTATAAACAGGTTGACGCGTTGTGTGCACCAAGAGGAAGCTTGACAGACATCTCACTCAGGAAATTATTCTTACACACTAAAGTTTGAATGCCCTCAGGGCGACGCAGTGAGCGACGAATGACCATATTAGTGCCTGATCTAGGATCATCTCTTTCACAATCAACAAGAGCAATGTAGGAATGTTTATCATCATTGAATTCTTTAATGAACACCATCCTATAAAAAAAGAAAGGAATGAGTAATAGAGAATACAAAAAAAAAAGAGGGCAGATGTCTCAGCTACATGATCGTCGCCATTGATTGTCTTCGAACACACTCCAAAAGCGTCATCTTTAGTTGCTAGGATAAGCACAATTAAGCAACTGGCCTAACAACTCCGATGGATCATCAGTGACCCATCGCGATGAACACTCAAGTAGTGGGCTTGATTGTCTTCGAACACACTCCAAAAGCGTCATCTTTAGTTGCTAGGATAAGCACAATTAAGCAACTGGACTAACAACTCCGATGGATCATCGCTGACCCATCGCGATGAACACTCAAGTAGTGGACTTGATTGTCTTCTAACACACTCCAAAAGCGTCATCTTTAGTTGCTAGGATAAGCACAATTAAGCAACTGGCCTAACAACTCTGATGGATCATCAGTGACCCATCGCGATGAACACTCAAGTAGTGGGCTTGATTGTCTTCGAACACACTCCAAAAGCGTCATCTTTAGTTGCTAGGATAAGTACAATTAAGCAACTGGCCTAACAACTCTGATGGATCATCACTGACCCATCGCGATGAACATTTAAGTAGTGGACTTGATTGTCTTCCGATGGCAAGTGTCAAAAAAAATTGTCACCTGCAAGACATTACAAACAACACGTGCACAACAAAAAAAAATATTGAAAAAAAAAAAGACTCAAGGGGTGTAAATAAGAATCATCACCTTACTAGTCTAGACCTTCTGAGGTTACTCAAAAGATAGCCTAGCAGTTCAGTATCTAAAAAAAATCTGATATACTGCAAGTCAAAAAAAAAAAGTGTCAAAGTTCAAATTATTAGTAAAAAAAAAGGGCACTTCATTAAGCCAACCTTGGTCATTAAACGAAAATTCATGAAGTTCATTATTCCGAGGAAAACTGGTGCCCGATTTTGAAAAAAAAAAAAAAGTGGATTAATCTGTTGTTGTCGTTGACAATCGAAAGAAAAGGGTGTCAGATCATACAGATTATGCTAACCAAATTGTCAAGAGCGTCAAGAATTTTGGTACTTGTTGAGGTCTAGCATCAGACCATGTGTCTAAGAAAAAATAATACTAATAATAATAAGCAAGGTGAATCGCTAGGACCCTGGTGAATACCGGTTATTAAAGTTCTTGATTTGGAAAATTTGTGATGATCACCGCAAATCACGAAACATGTGTTGGTAGGTTGTTATTTACAAATATTGGTATAGTCAAACCTTCATGTGTGAATAACAAAGAGGAAACCAAGTGTCGAAGTGTGTATAATACTTGCAGGAGTATTCTGGACAAAATATATTAAGAATTTAACTTTGCAAGATATCAAGAATCTCCAGCCCAACACTAGCCTACTGGTAATAGTCACGGACAACGGCTAAAAATACTCGAAAAAAATATTCAAGGCAAATTCACGAAATATACTCCCAATTATCAAGCATCAGATTTTGTGAAATCATGCTTAAAGAAAAAAAAGATGAAACTGCAAATATTTCGACAAGCATCACACAAGTGTTGAAAAAAAAAAAGAAGTATTAGTGTTGCACATAATCATACAAAGATGAGTGAAGTGATTTACTGGCCTGCTATTGCTTTACATATGTCACATGAGGACATGAAGAGTAATAATAATAATTTATATAAAAAAAAAATCAAGCAAATTCATGTTACAGTGACATGCAATTACATGGTGCTGCGCATTAATCAAACAAAAGACAAAAGAAAAAGAAAGGAAAAGAAACAATAAATAAATTGGTATGCAAAACCAAGACTTGTTTTTTTACTAATGATGTTGATGATGATCATGGCAGATAAACGGATAATGACTTACTAGTGAACAAAATAATTGCTTGCAAGTGATCGGCCAAGTAAGTGTTGTGTGCTTGTGAACGCTTGAGCAAATCAAATCTAAAGTCTGGTGAATTACTTGTAATCCGCTAATATGCACGACAAACGCTAGATTAGCTGTGTATTTATACACTTTGGTGGAAAAATAAAATAAAACCTAATACTTATTCGATTAGGATTATTTTTCCGAGTTTAAGATTTAATAGAGTTGTGGGTAGTTCATGACTCTAGACAACAAATCTTAGCGCCACGACGATTGTCACCCAATTGCTAAACCAAACTTAAATTCGAGACCTTGT
Organism: Beta corolliflora; assembly: GCA_947648045.1. Lineage (NCBI taxonomy): Eukaryota > Viridiplantae > Streptophyta > Magnoliopsida > Caryophyllales > Amaranthaceae > Beta > Beta corolliflora. The sequence continues at coordinate 62,748 of CANSZD010002766.1, read as the reverse complement.
CACGATTAAACACTTCAAATCGTGTCCATGACATAGTCTCGAGGGGGCAATTTGTAGACACAAAAAATTTATTAGTGTTCTACATTAAAATAAATTGCTATAATTAGCTCACTTTAATTAATTTAGCCCACCTAAATAAAATATCCAAATTAAATCAATTAAATATAATTTGGGTTGTCAACTATTTGGGCCAGTCAATATTAAAGTCCAAATAAGATGGTCAAATGGCAAAGGTAAAAAAGACTTTCAAGTCATAAACGGGTCCAAGCCCATAAACTACCAAGTCCATGAAGGGATCTCCATTCCCTATAAATAGGCTTTTTCTCCTTCAGTTGAGGACCAGAAAATATTATTCTAAAGAGCTCATAAACTCTCTTGGAATTCTCTCTGCAAATAGTCAACAAGCACATCAAATTCGTGCCGACTATTCAGATACACTCAAACACATTCGACTGAGATTCAAGCTTTTGTCAGCCCTCATTCGAATACACCCAAACAAAACTCAAACTCAGGTTGACGTTGACAAAACGTCACTCTATACTCAACTCCACGTCGACATCAACACGTGTCATTCCCAAGCTACGGAACAGAATCGGAAGATTTAGTTTATTTTTATTATAAACTGTTTACAGGGATTGTACTCAATACATTATTGAAATATAATTTCTTTGTTACTTTGTTTCCTGTCTTATATATTTTGACTCGAAATTTGTGTATACAACCCACTTTTGTTTTTGTGCCCCAACCAATGGTCATCTGCGCTTCATAGCCTTCTCCACAACCAACTCATTATCCTTGTGGCCTACATTGATTGGATTTTATGAATATGATCCATGTTTTGTGTTAATGTAGCTTTACTGGGATCTGATCATGGTTACGGTTTTAATAATGAAGGGTGGGATAGGGAAATGGTCTCTGAAGGACATCATTACCAAGCATTATCTGAAGTCAATAGCATGCAGGCTAGTGACGACAAAGTTGAATAAGCTACTGAAGGACGAGAATCTGAGCAAGGGGTATGCATCCCTCCTCTTTCTGGCTGTATGACAATGAGATGGTCAACATCTACGATTGTAGACACATAATCGTGTCTCCCTATTTAAGGATCCGATGATGAAACATACCGCGGCATTAGTTGGCGCGACCCAACGGAAGAGCAATCTAAAGAACCAACCCAAAATGTGTTTGGAAATGATATTCTAAAGCCCAATTAATTGTTCATGACAATTAATTGTATTTCAAGCCCATAAAATGTTTTAAATCCATTTTTAAAAGCCCAATCAAATATTTATTATTTTAATAAATATTTTTCATAATATTTTCATTATCTTCAATCAAAAATCAGATTTTTAACCCGTAAAATTCCATCTCCGGAATTTTAGGGATAGAAAAGTATCTTTGAAAGACGCGCAAAGGAATATGCTCGAATATTCCCGAACATGCGCTGGACGCGGCGGTTGCGCTCAGCGCGCCACGTGCGTCCAGCACATTGGCCATATCGCGTCAGGCGTGCCAATGAGCGCCTGACACGTAGATTTTGTGATTCACACAGAGTCCTGCGTCAGACGCAAGTCTTGTGTGAGACGCAACTTTCTTTTTTATCTTTTCAAAACGCGTTTACACGTGCCTAAACCTGATTGGGCTGGCTGCGTCAGGCACACCAATGTGCGCCTGACGCGTGGCAGTGCGCCTGCCACGTTGGCTTGCGCCTGGCGCAAGGCTTGCGTGGAGCGCAAGTTTCTTTTTCCTATAAATACTCCGTGATTTCCCCAAATCACGGACGGCTTTTCAGATTATTATTTACGCACACAAAAACTTCCGAATACTCAAAAAATACTCTTCAATACTTCAAACACTCAAATACACTCAAATACTTTCAATACTTTCAATCAGTTCTTCACTGCGTTCTTGGTTTTACGATTGCTCCGCCTAAAGATCGTTGCGCTCCTCAATCTAAGCCGCATAGGTATAATACCTGAGGATCCTTGAATCAATTATTTTTATTGCTTTGAAGTTACTAATTTTTTTTTATGATGTAGATCTTTAAGTAATAATCGCTATACAGTATATTCTAACCTCTTCTTTTCTTTCTTTTTATTTATTTTTCATTATTATTATACTTGTCTGATCATTATATGCATGCTGTTATGATTGTCCTGCTTTATTGCGTTTATCACCCACATGTTATTTTTGCTAATCAAAGACCTAAAGAACTGTTCTAATATTAATCAGATTAATTTGGACAACCTGTTAGGTTCCCTGTAATATTGATTGCATAATAACATATCACTAAAAATTAGTCTTTTATGTGTTTCCTGAACCAACTTAGACTAAATATTTTTAGGGTGCTTAAAACAATATGTGGTTATTCTTTGGCATAAATTCTGCAATGAATCGATATTTAGTAGAGGCCAGCAATGGGCAATATGGTTCTTGACCATATTTGTACCCTCACCCCCGAACTCAATCTTTGGTTCACTTTGACCATATATGGAGTCATGACGGGAAAATCTACATTGGATAATTTATCCCTATGATTTTCCTATATCCAATTAGGTTTATGATTCTTCCTAAAAAGAATTGTTGGCGACTTCTTTCAAAACAATTTTCAATAAAACCTTTACAATGGGGTAGTCAAATATAATATGCGCTCACACCGCGTAGGCGAAATAAAAACACGCCTACAACGATGATCCCCATGTTGTTGGGGCATATTGATACTCTAAAAAGATGTACAAGTACTCACTCGTTATGGGAGGATAGCTCATCCTGTTTATGAGCCATGCCAAAACGCACAAGCGCCTCCTTCAGTGTCTCCTCAAGAATGTTTTGCAACTGATTACATCCTCTTATGAGCATAGTGGTGGATGTGCTTACCAAGCTGAACATGTCATTTGACATATATCCTGTGGGTTTTGGTTAACTTCCTTATTGCTGATAAACCAACTCAAGACAGAGTCATTTCCTTTTTTTTGATAAGGACCTTCCATTTGAAGGGGGAAAACATTATAAGGGCCTTGCATCTTACTGTAGTATGTATGAGCATGAATGTCCTAATGACTATGTTCGATATTGGATCCGCAATCAATAATGTGTGTCCATTACGCACCACAAGGCGTCTAGGTTTTAAAGATCAAAACTTTACGCCTTTCTCCAAGGCATTCAAGCCTATGAAACTCTTATCACCAATCTTTAGGGACCACATCGCTCAACATCACTAACGGGGTACTAGAATGATGTATAATCTTTCAAATGATTGACATAAAGACGTCATTCAACTTATTTTTAAGACGACATGGCTTCACGAGCTTGGTGCAATCCCTTCACCCTTACACCAAAAGGTCAAGATGATAGTTGATGGAATTCCTGCCACCCGCACAAAACATCTCATTATCTACAATAATGCAACTGAGATATTCAAATTTTGTATATATCGAATACAAATCAATACTTATTTCTCGTCGTAAGGATCACCTTATCTTTCCTCGATACCTTCAAGCACCTCACCCGTAATTAGTGGACCAAAGTCTTATTAGTATCTTTTCCTAAAAAAACTTAAAAAGAATTACAGAATTATCTGTTACTTTTTTTTGCCAATCAGAAATATTCATAGGCATTCGAAAAATTAGAAATATAAATTGGTCCCCCACTTAAAATATCATCATAGGATAGCAGTCATAGACTTAAGAGGCTTTGAATAATTAAGTTTTATACTTATCAACTCTCATTTCACATCAATTTTGGTAGGTGGTACACTACTTTTAAAAGATCCCAAATTCAATCAATAGTTTTGGGCTCACTTTCTTCGAGTTTATCAGCCAATCCAACCACCCCATTCTTCTGCTATATAAAGCTCTCATATATTTCTCTCACTTCATTAGGAAGCGGCGCATTGTAAATTGTAATAGTAAACCAACCCATCCACATCCCATCACCTTGCTTCTCTTGATCTGCCATGGCTTTCGATAAGATCAACGTTACCAACCCCATTGTTGAGATGGATGGTAATTTCTTATACGATCTCTTTTTTTTTTCCTCTGTTAGCAGGATACTATTTTGCTCTATATATTTGTGTGAAATTTATTGTTGTTCGTTTACTGTGTTGATATAGATCTATCAATATCTGGATCATTTTTGTGCTGTGATCGGTTAAGACGATCACTAGAATCTCGAAGATGTACATATTTTGCCAATCAAGTGGCATTCTTGTAAATAAAATGTCAATAAAATTAAACCACGACTAAATATTTGACCTCTACTACTAGATTTAATTGACACGTACATCTCGGTGATGTACCGGATGGCCCTTATATGTCTGCGTTACATTTATTGGATTTTATTTTATTTTGTAGTGTGAAGTGTACTATATACTCTATGCTAAATTAATTCTACTAATTGTTGCTGTCTTGCTGACCTTTGTTGAATGCCTTTTATTTTATTTCTTGATTCTCAAAATGTTTTTTTTTTGGTGTATACTATACCATGGAATTTGGTCACTACAAATAACATTTAAGTCACCCGATCACGAAGTTGACATTTATGTGGTTTGGAGTCATGAAATACACCAGTTGTATACGAGACCTGCTGTTTTATTTGATTGCTGTGATCTTGAGTATCTCACCTCCATTTTTAACATATCCGGGTGAAAAATGCCAATATCTTACTGCGAAGTTACAGAGTTTGTACGTCTTTGTAAAGGATAAGGAAACACTCTTTAACTCAGTACAATACTTAGTAATAGTACAAGTTTAACAGTAGAGTATACATAAAATGCAAGATGCACCCCTTTTAAACCATTCAAATGGAACTAGACAAATTAAAGAGGATATTGACCAATCACTCTTAAGATATAGTTGCCACCACCTTAGCTTGGTTAAAGATTGATTTTCTCAACGATGATGGCGCCACCATTTCGGCTAAGCAAAATTGAAGGGTTCGCGAAGTCATCACATTTAATTAAAGATCTATTACATAATACTCAGAAATGTTTAGTTGAGTCATGAGTGATAATTTATGTCCTTGGGTACTGTAATTTTCTTAATCATACATAGAACTCCACTTGAAGTAGCACTCAAAAGAGCTGGGCAGAACAAAGCTAAAACCTGGAAAGTAGTTTCACAAGCTGAAATTAGAAGAACCATATAAATATCTGTCCGAAGGGAGAAACTCCCTGCTATGTTTTCTAAGAACAAGTGTAAGTTTTCATGATTGTGGTTATTTGAGATTAATTAACTAATCATGTTATGCAAATTTAAGACACAAGAATGATTCTAGGCCACATTTCGGGTTATATAGGTTGTTTAGTGAGAGTATTGAACTACTGTACTCAAGCACGCAGATGCAGATTCACATTAGTCACTGTCTGCAGGTCGATTCACGTTGATGGTCAAATGCACCTCCTTTAAAAAAATTGTCGCATTGCTCATCCACCCCAATTTTTCTTTTACTTGCCCCAAAGTGCTCACCTATTTAGCTCCTTTTTATTTTATTTTTATATCTTTTGTGTGTTCGTGTGTGCATTTTACATCATTTTGGAGATCAATGTGAACTGTTTTAGCTTGTTCCTTTAAATTTATTTATATCTGTTTTGCAGGTGATGAAATGACTCGTGTTATCTGGCAGATGATAAAGGACAAGGTGCTTTAATGTTATACGGCTCCTCAATGTATCTCTGTCATTTCAGAATTATGTGTTGTGCTTGTGCTTACCTTGTCTGTGGTGTTTGATATTTATTACAGCTGATATTTCCATTTCTGGAGTTGGACATAAAATATTTTGATCTTGGTCTTCCCCCACCGTGATGCTACTGATGACAAAGTTACTGTTGAAAGTGCTGAAGCAACCCTGAAGTAAGTTTTTTAGGCTTCTTTGTTTTTAGAAGAATTCTGCTATCAAGCATGAATACTAGCTTCTCTTGTTTCTATACTTGATTATTGTTAGGTGTACAAAGAGTAAGGTGAGAGGAAGAAAGTAGAGCTTTTTCTTATTGGCATCTTTAATCTTTTTGTCAATGAGAATTAAAGAACTACAATCATGACATTGCAGGTACAATGTGGCAATCAAGTGTGCGACTATTACTCCAGGTCTCAGTGATATTCCTATATTTTTATTACTTCTTTTGTATAAACTGCACATCTCCCATTCTACCATCTGTTAATAAAATGGTTCTTTTATCTTAACAGATGAAGCACGCGTGAAAGAATTCAACTTGAAAAGTATGTGGAGAAGCCCAAATGGAACAATCAGAAACATCCTGAATGGTCAGTCAATATGAATGTTGAACACCTGATTTTAAAGAGATTGTTCTAATGCTTTTTAGGAGCATTTTTGGTTGCTTTTTGTCATATTTTTATCTGGTATTTTGCAGGCACTGTCTTCAGAGAACCCATCCTTTGTAAAAATGTTCCTAGGCTTGTCCCAGGTTGGACAAAGCCTATATGTATTGGAAGACATGCATTTGGAGATCAGTACAGAGCAACTGATACTGTCATTAAGGGTGCTGGGACGCTCAAGCTAGTATTTGGTTTGTCTTTCTTCTTGATTATTGATTACTTGTTTTCCCCCGCAAATCGTTGTCCTGTCTGCTGAAGGTGTTTGTTACCTTTCTTTTTTCACTCTTGAATGCAAGAGATGTGTAGGTTTTGTCTGCTACTCTATCGTACATTAATTATGTGGTTATTGACTGCTGACATGTGGATCAGATTTTTTTGGCACTGCCTTAATATCTGGTCAGTCTAAGTTACTTGTACTGGACTATATACTGATTCTCATATTTGTTACAGTACCTGAAGGAAAAGATGAAAAATCAGAAATGGAGGTTTTCAAGTTTACTGGAGATGGAGGCGTAGCTTTGTCCATGTACAACACTGATGAGGTTTGGCTGTTACAATGTGTTCTTAAATTCCATACGCTTCCTTTGCTATTATGTATACCTTTTAATATGTGCTTTGCTTGCTTACGTCGCACTGCAGTCCATCACATCATTTGCGGAGGCTTCAATGAGCATGGCCTATGAGAAAAAGTGGCCACTCTATCTTAGCACTAAGAACACTATTCTTAAGAAATACGATGGGAGGTAAGAAAAGTTTTTTTTTTCTACTTCGCATTGGGTTAAGTTATGGTTTGTACCTGTCTTTTGATAAACATTATCCTTATTTTTTTCTTTTCATTAATTTTTGCAAAGATTCAAGGACATATTTCAAGAAGTTTATGAAAGCAAGTGGAAGTCAAAATTTGAAGAAGCTGGAATATGGTGCGCATTGGAGCTGTTCTCTTTTCGTTATCCCTGTCTTTTCAGTAGCTAATTGAATTTTTATATTTGCTAATACCTTATGGCCGATCTGTTAGGTATGAGCATCGTCTCATTGATGATATGGTTGCTTATGCTCTCAAGAGTGAAGGAGCTTATGTGTGGGCATGCAAGAACTATGATGGAGATGTACAGAGTGATTTCCTTGCTCAAGGTTTGTGTTGGCTATTTGGGTTTAGCAATTAGTGTCATTGATGCGTGAAAATGCTTCAAAAATGCTTCTTTTTCTTTGACTAAATAGCTCCTACTTTTATAGATGTTTTTTCGCTCTAGTTGCTATCTTTTTAACCCAGTGTTACTCTTCAAATAATTTTAGGGTTCGGATCTTTGGGATTGATGACTTCTGTATTGGTATGCATCCTATCTTTGATTTCAAAATTCTTACGCGAGATTGTAATGTAATTGTCCCTTACTTGAAATGTCTCTATTCTAACTACGAATGCAAAAGGACACAGATGTACGTCCATTCACATACCTACTTAAGTTTGCACACTCTTGAAGTACGTGTAAATGTGTGACCTCATGGTTGGGGGTAGCATTTCCACGTGCTTCATCTCCCTGAATGATCAACTCTCTTTGCTTGGGTTGAATAAACTATTAATTGAGACCCATGAACTCCTAGGCTCTATAATCTAGGTTTTTCCATTGTACACTGGTGTGGTTCATACTTTATAGTTCATACTAATGAATATCAATTCAATAGAGAAGAAGGGGGGGGAGAGACAGAGGAAGGATGATTAGAGTATATGCTAAAATGTGGACTGTCTTCAGATATGCCCTGATGGAAAAACTATTGAAGCTGAAGCTGCTCATGGTACAGTAACACGCCATTTCAGAGTTCACCAGAAGGGTGGTGAAACCAGCACCAACAGCATTGCCTCAATCTTTGCTTGGACTAGGGGACTTGCTCACAGGTAAGCCACCAAGCTTTTACTACATAATTCTGCCTTGTTTTGGTCGATGTGGCATTAAAAAAAGTCTTATTGATTTCATTCCTTGGTCAACAGGGCTAAATTGGACAATAATGAAAGACTCTTGGAGTTCACACAAAAATTGGAAGCAGCTTGTGTCGACACTGTTGAATCTGGGAAGATGACCAAGGATCTTGCTCTTATCACCCATGGATCAAAGTGGGTGGCTTTCTTAGTCAATGTTTTAATGTTGCTTTTATTGAGCAATTCTTGCCTAATGTAATCTGGGTAATTGCAGGCTTACAAGGGACAAATATCTCAACACAGAAGAGTTTATAGATGCTGTGGCTGCAGAGCTTGAAGCAAGATTATAGGGCCCATATGTAAGTGCCTTTTGCATTGCACTTAAACTAAATGGTAGTTTTATTTGTTTTGTAATATGCTAGAAGTGCTACACTGGAATACGCAGCTGTTGAAGCACACAGTTAGACATTATGTGAACAATTGCTTATATATATGATTTAACCGATAATAAGTTTTCTGATGGCAGCCATGAGTTCATTTTTATTTTTGAATTCATTGATCGTTTTGTGTGCAATAAGTGGTCCTTGCTCAACAACTGCTACTAGATAGACAATGTATTTTTTCATCTGATTCTACGAGGTTGAGGGAAGTATTTTACATATATTAGCTATTGTACTTGCTGCAAGGAATTTAAGAAAACGGGTCAATAAATACTAAGATTTTATTCTTCGAGTGGCCATGAAATTGAAATTTCAGAGTTTGGCTTAATGAGTGGGCTTAGTTTCTTAGCTTCACGTGTAGATAGTTGTCACTTGTCAGTCACAAAGTCTCGGATCAACATGTTTCATTGATATCTCAGTCCGATCTTAATGGGTTGCTTATCTGGGTCTTTTTAAGTTTGAATTTCTGCATTAGTAAGTTGATCAAGTATAGTCCGTACATCTCATACATTTTTACCTATTCATGTCATACCAATCAGTGACCTGACTAGTGCAGCAGATTCCGTGGCTCTTTTTCTTTTTTTTTTTGATATCAGCGTGATGCTGGGTAGCTGGGTGACTTTGGAGGGGTATCAAATGTTTGCAATTATGTTTCTATGGTGAAGGGTTTGGAATGTATCAAATACTTGCAACTGTGTCTCTTGTGTTTTACCTAGAAGTTCAAATCTGTATGTAAAATGGGCCTTCACTTTCCACTTAAATCAGTCAGTCAGCATGCTCCATAGTGCTGTTATTTGTTAGGGGTTTTCGGGGTCCTGTATATTGCCAGGTCACTTTTTGTGAACTTTATGATGGGACTTGTTGGTGACTTGTAAAGCTGATTTATGCCATCTCTATGAAATTTTGCATTTGCCTTTTCGGAACGGTGATAATAATCACAGTGATGAAAATTAGAAGGATAATAATAATAACATATGCTCTTCCTTGTTATCATCATTATCGTGACATTTGAAGTAGTCTCTGGTTTCTTTTGGTTAAAGCTCGATTGAATTAGGTGAACTCGTTGTAAAAAGACGACAAACTCTGCTATTAGTCGAATAGATACAACTGTATATATGTGATCTCCATTGACCATTGATACCGATTGTTGAATGTCATTATTTGCAGGTGTGGGTTGTCCTAATAGGTCTGAGCTTTTCATGAATCGATCACAGACAAGTGAGAGGAACAAGCATTCATACATGCTTCATCGCTTTCTTTAGCTTAAACCTCACTTGGCTTCAGTTTAGTGGTCCTCTGTTCTTTCGTTTAATATTGATCTCAAATGGCTTTCTTTGGCCTACAAACCCAGTGCAGTTCTATGTATGTTGGACTCTTTTTTTGTTACTTGTATTTGTTTCCTCGCTCATCATTATTTCCATTGTTTGACTAATTTTGATGTTACGCATAAGGGTTGCACGACCTTACTCTTTGATGTGTTTGCATGGTCAACAAGGCCGCCTTCAACATGTTGGAGGCCCTGTTCGAATTATTATAGTGGGGCCTAAAAAAACGTAATATTCACTATTAATGTACAAAGTTGATTTTATGAAGTAGTTCGTTATGATTGTTTTTGAATCATATATGGCATCAAAAATTTCATGAAAAAACAGTAATTACGAACACATCCTTAAGCAATTAATCCAATACCCACCTTCTTATTTAAAATTTACTCATTATGAGCTTCACTACTTAAGACATGTGGCTCTTCACCTAGGTTCACTACTTTATGCTCTTAAACTGTCGAGGCCAGGTGGGATCCCTGTCTAGGGCCCACAATTTAAAAAAAATCCGGCCTTTTATTCAAATAAAAAAAGAAAGAAAAGGGGAAAGAATGCAGAACGATGTAGTAGGAAGAAGAAACTGATAAACTTAATAAGAAAATTACGCTCCACAATTTCTCTTCTGAGTTCTACCCACTACCACCCCCAGCAAATTCAGTTTCCAAAAATGAAAAATCTAATATTTGATTCAAAAGTAATTCCTGTGCTATCTCTCTTTCCCGATTTTTTCTCCATAAAATCTCTTGCAAATCTCTCGTATCAATTGAAAATATGTTCTTCCCCAATTATAATCTTCAAATACAACCGGAAGTTGATTAAAATTTGAGAATAAATAGCTTGTTGCCTCCCCAAATCTCACAATTCAACAAGGAATGTCGCAATCTCACTTTTCAGTTTCTCACAATTTTCAATTGCGATTTGACGGTGAATTGAGATTTGCCGATTTGCGATCAGCCAGTTATGATTCACAAGTTACGACTCACAGTAGTACATGAGGTGTGTAAATTGTAAATCTAATCTTCTTCCTTCTTTTATTAGTATCTTTTGTTAATTGTGCTCATTTTAATTTGTAATTTTGAATTTTTATTTTCTAATAATGTGAGATTTGAGAATTCAGATTATTAGATTATGCTCTAGATGTTGTTTTCTTTTTGTGCCTAATATGAGTATCATATATGATTATGATGAAGAACTTTATTATTTGGGATTTCATGTGTAAGTAGTTGTTTTTAAGAGTTGTCCAGGTTTCAATTTGATGAATTAATGCAGCTGTGATTTTTGTACCGTTTTGTATGATTTGTTCTCGTGAATTTTGGTTGAGTTTGACCTATTGTCTTCCCGGAGGATTTCTCCTAGTTGCATCAGGTGCATCGTTGTTGCGCTAGCACAACACTGATGCGTTAAATGCAGGAGTTTCGTGCGGAGCACACGCACGGCCGAGGTAGAACCTGACTGCCAATTTGTTCATGAGTTGTGTGCGTGAAGATTTTGTGCTTCTGCTGTTTATCATCTTTGTTGAATTGGAAATGTTGTTGATATTGGATTTAAGCATGTTTAAGGTGATTTATTGAGTTGAATTGTAATATAGTATATACATGAGGATATATGTGAAAATATGAGTTTTGTTGTTGGACCCTATTGTATTGTCAACTTCCTCAAAAGAATCGTTGTTGACAGTCATCTCAATAACCAACAAATGCGTTTCTTCCGAGTCATCAACATGTCCTTCATTCGAGGATGTATAGTGGAATCTACAGTATGCAGCTCAGGTCCAAGCAATGGCAGATGGTGACCAAAGGTTTGACTCTCCAGCACATTCATGATTCATGAGCGTCGTCCTGTATGCTTACCTATGTAAACTTCAGTAACTCATGTTTAGACATCAACTACACAAATCTAGAGCAGAACAAAGAACATATTGTTGTTTATTCTCTATAAATGTGTGGGATATTGAGATGTAAGACTACAACAATTATTCTTTGTAAATGTGTCCAATGTAAGCCTGCAACAGTTGTCCAGACTCTCCATTGACAATTTTGCTAATTCACATTTATATGAGCTCAGGTATGTAATATATGAAAGCAATTGGAACTGCTTTGAAACCTGTACATTCAGGCAAATTATGTTGTCATTGAGGTAGTTTTAACACTGCCCATTAAATCCTAATAGTCATAAAGGAAAGCAGTATTAAAATTCTATAATGCTCCTTAGCTTTGCAATAGAAGCTCCGGATAGGCTTTACTCAAAATCATATTTACAACAGTTGCAGCAGAGCTCAAAATAGTGACTATTCCAGGTACTCTGAAACCCATAGTCAGTGTCCAAGACGAATGAACATCATTGATATGCTAGAGATGTACGACAGCTATGAGTCCTTTCAACGTTTCTCCTGGTGCGTTACCTACTTGGAAGTCGATAAGCTTTTTCTGGTTCTGGTAGTAGTCCTCTAGAAATTGAATCTGCGGTAAGGAAACATTGGTAAGTATGACTCCCCAAATTATATAATGCCTTCATAAGTCTCTATTCACACTGCTTATAACAAATCACCCACATCAACCAAAAGCACAAAGATTTTGCTGGTAAAATCGAGTAAAATCATGCTTGGTAGTGCAAAGCACATTTCCCAGCATTTCATATTCAAAGCTACAACAAATTATTGAACGCTAATTTCTAGACGCGCAAAACAAATCAAACTTGAATATCACCTGCTCTTTGTAGTATGCGAAGCAACCTTTGGCTCGGAGTTCCTCGGCGGTGTTGTTAAGATTTGAAAAGTTGGATTTAGTTACGTCACTAGATGCGAGTAGAATCAACAGGGAGAACCAAATTTGCCTAGAAATGATCTTCAGGAGATTAAAAGTTCACAACTAGGTCAATATCAACCAGTTGGTCAAGGATCTCCTACAACACATGGATCACATTATATTAGAATGAGATTGGTAATTATTACTTCGCCCAACTTAAAAAATTGACACCCTGCAACTCGGCAATACCACATCAAACTTGAGCCTCACATCCTTAAAGGGGAGGGTTGGAATTGGCAACCATAAATGTAAAACTAGACACTGGAATGTCCCACACCACACTAAACTTAAGAAGAGCTACCCGAAATAATCATGCACCGACCCATACTAAACTCGAAGTTTGGGGATGACAATAGACTTAGAGGCGTGTTCGGGGAAATCTATGGTAACAAGCAAAAACAAAAGTTTAGAAAAAAGCTCGAATTAAATTACTTCCTCCGTTCCAATTTAGATGTTACACTTTTTTTTTTCACAACTCCCTATGCAAAATTTTAATGGGGTATTAAGAAGGGGTAAGGGAAAGTGATTAAGAGGGGATGGGGGACCACTTCACATGGGGTAAAAAGGAAGATAGGAGAGAGAAATGAGGGACCACCTCGATTTCCCTCCCCATTTCCCACGTCGGTTTGGAGGGAATGGGATTTGGTGGGAACTTTTTCCCACCAAGTCGAGATATCCTTCCTCCCAAACAAATTTAGAGGCAAACTATTGAAATTTACGAAATTTTAAATCGATTTAAATGTTGACAACATATCCAAAATAATACCACCATATTCTCTCTCTTCTATATATACCCCCAAAATTAAATGAGGGCATTTACACAAAATGAAGAGAGAGAAAACATGTTTTCCACCTAGAATGGTGTAGTTACACAAGCAATCAAGTTCAATATTAGATCACAGCACACACATCACTGTAATTAGTACTAATCCTAGAAATTAGGGGGACTGAAATTCCAAAAAAAACTTCCAACTTCGGCCTTGGTTCTTCACGACTATCTACCAAAATGGAGCCATTAGATGTTGAGGAGGTTAGTGTTCAAAGCCTTCAACGGCTCCTAGACATTGAAGGCATGGAAGAGGCGTTCTTTGCTTTGCATGAAATGGGCAATCATTATGATAGTGATGATAATATGTACTCGGACAACGAAGGTGAAGCCACAGAAACAGAAGAACAAGCACAGCAACATGAACACCACCAACCAGAAGATGAGCAACAGCAGCCAGATTCAGAAAATCAACAACAACATGTCAATGTAAGTTCAGGTAGAAAAAAACCAGAATTGAATTTAGAAACAAGAAGAAAGTTAATTGATGAACTTCTAACTTTGGAAATACATGGTAAACTTCCATGGGGTGTTAAAAGAAAAATTTCAAAGAAATTTAAGATTCATAGGATGACACTAGATAGACTATGGAATGATGCAAAACAACAAAGAGCAAATGGCCATGCTATAGATGTAAGGAGCAAAAAATCAGGTAGATGTGGCAAAAAACTTAAAGTCTATGATGAGGCATGGCTTCAGACAGTCCCACTTCATTTGAGGACAAGTATTAGGGCATTTGCTGGTCATCTTAAACTACCTCATGTTGCTGTGTATAGACTCTTAAAACAGGGAAAACTCAGAAGTCATACAAGCAGCAACCATCCCAAGTTGACAGAGAAACACAAGCTGGACAGATTGCAATGGGTTTTGAAACATATACTACCAGCAACCAGCACAGATCCACCAACATTTGTTGATATGCATAATGTAATTCACATTGATGAGAAGTGGTTTTATTTAAACCCAGATATGAGGAGGTTCTACTTACTCCCTGCTGAGGATGATCCTTACAGGTGTTGTGTTTCTAAGAGGTACAAAATCAAGGCTATGTTCATGTGTGCAACATCAAGACCCATCAAGGACAGTGAAGGGAATATGATACATGATGGGAAGTTTGGTATTTATCCATTTGTTGAGTATGTGACTGCCAAATATTCAACAAAAAACAGAAAAGCAGGCACACCTATAACTAAAGCACTTGATAGTATCACACAATAAATAATGAGGGATATGATTATCAACAATGTCATCCCTGCCATCATGAAAAATTGGCCTGAGGGTTTGTCAAAAGACATCTACATCCAGCAAGATAATGCAAGGCCACATATTCATGCAGATGACCCACAATTTATGGCAGCAGCAACTCAAAATGGGTTCAACATTCAATTGATAAATCAACCAGCTCAGTCTCCTGACCTTAATGTTTTAGACTTAGGATTTTTTAGAGCTATACAAGCCTTTGCAGTCTCTGTCATTTCCTAAGACCCTAGATGATTTGATCACAAAGGTTCAAGATTGCTATGATTTTTTTGACCCGAAGTGTTGAAGTATACATGGCTACGGTTGCAATATGTCATGGTTGAAATTCTTAAGTGCAAGGGGGAAACTGACTATAAGAACCCACATCATGGGAAAAGAAGGTGGAAAGGCAAGGCTTACTTCCACAAAATGTTACGGTTGATCAATCGAGAGATTGATGAGGCGGTTCTTTCCTTAATGAGAGGTTCATTAATGTTGGTGAAGCATTTGACTACATTGATGAAATGATACAGTAGATTTTTAAAATGAAGAAGGCAACATTTTGGAAGAACAAAGAGTGCAGCAACATTTTAAAGAAGAAAGAGTGCAGCAACATTTTGAAGAAGATAAAGTGCAGTACCATTTTGAAGAAGAAAAGTGCGGAATCTTTTTTTTGGGTATATAGGTGGGAAGACAAGTTTTTGTGAATATGTGATGGTTTATTACATATGCAAGCATGAAGATGTAATGCAGCAACACTTCTAAGCAAACCATAATAGGTTTAGATAATTGGGGTAGTATTAGTATGAACTTATTTTTGTGTTCAAAAGAAGGCTAAGGAGTGGTTTGTAAAGCAGTGTTGCAAGAGACATTAATCAATATATATTAGCTTATGGGTTATGTTAATTGTTTAGCTGTACTCATATTTACATCTTTTAAACATATCTAAGGCTTATTAGTGTCAAATGGGTCTTATGTAAATCCATCAGGGATAATACTATGGGTCATAGAAGAAATAGGGAGGTTGATTTAAATCCTCAACACAATGAATATTCTTCAATGTGGAGCAAATCAACCTCATCCCTCTGCCAACAAACATGAGTCCCTTCATCATTTGGATGACTTAAGCCAACAACCTACAAATGGGACTCGTTATACTTCCAACAGCAACACACATAAGGTCTCAAACAACTCGCATTTACCCCCAACCGGTAAGGTTTTATAGTGACTGTATCACATCATTAGCCATGTACCTCATCATAGACATAGGGACTCAAATAGGGTCTTATGTAAATCCATCGGGGAGAATTTTATGGGTCATAGAAGAAATAGGGAGGTTGATTTAAATCCTCAACACAATGAATATTATTCATTGTGGAGCAAATCAACCTCATTCCCTGCCCCACAAACATGAGTCCCTTCATCATTTGGATTGGGCAAGGCAACAACCTACTCGAGGGTACTCATTAACCATCCAACAGCTGACCAACCAGGACTCATTTAACCAACATATGAAAGTCACCATACTCAAACCAATAAATAACCCACACCAAAACCAGGACTCATTCATCCACCATACTAAGGCAACAAATCATCATACAAGTCGAGAACATAACATCATCATCATCACCATACAAAGCGAACAAGTCCTCCCACAACTCAAAGCAATCATACCAACAAATCATCATCATCACCATACCAAAGCCAACAAGAATCAAACCAAGAAATCTATATAATCATCATCATCATACAAAGCCAACAAAGTCCTCCACAACTTCCCGACAATTCAAACCAATCATGGACTCACAGCTGACCCCCAGTAAACATGAACATCGGCAAACCAACATTGCACAAATATATTAAAAGGGACTCAATATATAAATAATAAAACAGTCATATGAATGGCAAAGAACTCAAAGTTAGGAAGAATAAACCTCGGGGACTAGTTTTTTACGGCTTTACGTGCGAGTAGGAAGGCATGGTAGTCCGGATCCCATTCGGAGGTTGTGTAGGGACTCATTGGCACGAGGAACGGGTTCCTCATCATCGAAAGAGACAATATCCTCATACACCTCAAACACAGACCACCCCCATCATTCTCAACATACATGGCGAATTTCTTCCCCTCATCATCATAAACGAGAAAACCCATCACAAATAACGGCCTCAACCTTCTCCTTTCCCTTCACCTCTTTCCCCTTTTCCTCCTTTTTCTCCTTCCCTCTATTTGACACCCCTTTTCGGACCGATTTTGAAGCATTCACTTGCGGCGCCATCGGACCACAGATGATCGCGTACTCCTCAAACCACCCTCACCCTTTCCCCATCAGACAGTCCCTCACCTTTTCCCCCCAACAAAAACACCCTTACCCTTTGACGCGAGAACAACATCTCGACCTCAAATGATAAACTCGCCCTTTAGGTGGTGTTTGTGCCAAGAAATTACCTTTTTCGGATGTCGTCTTGGGGCCCGAGTTGGGGGAACAAACTCCCCTTGGAAGAGAGGTTTTGCATAGAAATCTTCCACAACCTCGGATAAAGCACTCATAGCGTAGGGTCGGAGAAATTGTTCGGCATCACCCGCTGTCAAACAATCTTACGGGGTCAAGGAGGAGAAGTCAATGAAACCTTTCATCAACTCCTTAATCAAATCGAGATTCATCCTCATCATCGGTTTCAAAAAGTGCGTCGGTGAGTGGAGAAAGATTTGGTACATACATATTCGGTATAAATTAGGGTTTTTTGGGGACCGATGTGAGGAGTTTTTAGGAGAGAGAGAAAACGGTAGAAAACGATGAGAGAGAGAAGTCGAACTTCAAGATCGGAAAATTAGGGTAGATTTGAAGAGAGAAAGTGGAGATTTTAGGAGAGAAAAGGCGAAGTGAGGAGAGAGAAAGTTGGATTGGGGTTTGGAAGATGAACCGAAGAATGAAGATGAAGGGATCGATGTAAATGAGGGTGGGGGTTTAATTGATGAACAGGTGGTTGGGGGTTTTATTTTTCGATGCAATTGATGGTAGGTAGTTGGGGGGGTTTAATTTTTGGTGGGAGTGATTTAATCACATTAGGATTAATGGGGTTATATTAAGTAGGAATCAATTTCATTAAATGGTATAAATAAGGGTAAAATCGTAATAGCACACTCCAAAACTTTCCATTTAAGGAATAAAAAAAAAGTGTCACAACTAAATTGAGACATGCTAAATAAGGAAAGTGTAACATCTAAATTGAAACGGAGGAAGTAGATAAGAATCATGATTCCAGCATGAAAATAATGAAGTGGTCTATTATATTCGTGGCTCCCTATGGCTTTGTTAAGTACAACGGCTTAGAATTGTGAGAGCATCCTAGACGTTCTGGAATGATTATACTTCCTCCGTTTCAATTTAGATGTTACACTTTCCTTATTTAGCATGTCTCAATTTAGTTGTGACACTTTTTTTTATTCCTTAAATGGAAAGTTTTGGAGTGTGCTATTACGATTTTACCCTTATTTATACCATTTAATGAAATTGATTCCTACTTAATATAACCCCATTAATCCTAATGTGATTAAATCACTCCCACCAAAAATTAAACCCCCCCAACTACCTACCATCAATTGCATCAGAAAATAAAACCCCCAACCACCTGTTCATCAATTAAACCCCCACCCTCATTTACATCGATCCCTTCATCTTCATTCTTCAGTTCATCTTCTCCAAACCCCAATCCAACTTTCTCTCTCCTCACTTCGCCTTTCTCTCTCTCCTAAAATCTCCACTTTCTCTCTTCAAATCTACCCTAATTTTCCGATCTTGAAGTTCGACTTCTCTCTCTCATCGTTTTCTACCTGTTTCTCTCTCTCTCTCCTAAAAACTCCTCACATCAGTCCCCAAAAAACCCTAATTTATACCGAATATGTATGTACCAAATCTTTCTCCACTCACTGACGCACTTTTTGAAACCGATGATGAGGATGAATCTGATTTGATTAAGGAGTTGATGAAAGGTTTCATTGACGGTTCTCCTTGGCCCAGAAGATTGTTTGACAGTGGTGATGTCGAACAATTTCTCCGACCCTACGCTATGAGTGCTTTATCCGAGGTTGTGGAAGATTTCTATGCAAAAACCTCTCTTCCAAGGGAGTTTGTTCCCCCAACCTCCAGTCCAAGACTACGGACAAATCGGAAAAAGGTAATTTCTTGGCACAAACACCACCTAAAGGGCGAGTTTATCATTTGAGGTCGAGATGTTGTTCTACGTCTAAGGGTAAGGGTGTTTTTGTTGGGGGAAAAGGTGAGGGACTGGTTGATGGGGGAAAGGATGAGGGTGGTTTGAGGAGTACGGGCCAGATCATCTGTGGTCTGATGACGCCGCAAGCGAATGCTTCAAAATCGGTCCGAAAAGGGGTGTCAAATAGAGGGAAGGAGAAAAAGGAGGAAAAGGGGAAAGAGGTGAAGGGAAAGGAGAAGGTTGAGGCTGCTATTTGTGATGGGTTTCCTGTTTATGATGATGAGGGGAAGAAATTCGCCATGTATGTTGAGAATGATGGGGGTGGTCTGTGTTTGAGGTGTATGAGGATATTGTCTCTTCTGATGATGAGGAACCCGTTCCTGTGCCAATGAGTCCCTGCACAACCTCCGAATGGGATCCGGACTACCATGCCTTCCTACTCAGACGTAAAGCCAGAAAAACTAGTCCCTGAGGTTTATTCTTCCTAACTTTGAGTTCTTTGCCATTCATATGACTGTTTTATTATTTATATATTGAGTCCCTTTAATATATTTGTGCAATGTTGGTTTGCTGATGTTCATGTTTGTTGGGTTGCTGGCTGTGAGTCCATGATTGGTTTGAATTGTTGTGAAGTTGTGGGAGGACTTTGTTGGCTTTGTATGATGATGATGATTATATAGATTTCTTGGTTTGATTCTTGTTGGCTTTGGTATGGTGATGATGATGATTTGTTGGTATGATTGCTTTGAGTTGTGGGAGGACTTGTTGCCTTGGTATGGTGATGATGATGATGTTATGTTCTGACTTGTATGATGATTTGTTGCCTTAGTATGGTGGATGAATGAGTCCTGGTTTTGGTGTGGGTTATTTATTGGTTTGAGTATGGTGACTTTCATATGTTGGTTAAATGAGTCCTGGTTGGCTGTTGGATGGTTAATGAGTACCCTTGAGTAGGTTGTTGCCTTGCCCAATCCAAATGATGAAGGGACTCATGTTTGTGGGGCAGGAATGAGGTTGATTTGCTCCACAATGAATAATATTCATTGTGTTGAGGATTTAAATCAACCTCCCTATTTCTTCTATGACCCATAAAATTCTCCCTGATGGATTTACATAAGACCCTATTTGAGTCCCTATGTCTATGATGAGGTACATGGCTAATGATGTGATACAATCACTATAAAACCTTACCGGTTGGGGGTAAATCTCGCGAGTTGTTTGAGACCTTATGTGTGTTGATGTTGGAAGTATAATGAGTCCCATTTGTAGGTTGTTGGCTTAAGTCATCCAAATGATGAAGGGACTCATGTTTGTTGGCAGAGGGATGAGGTTGATTTGCTCCACATTGAAGAATATTCATTGTGTTGAGGATTTAAATCAACCTCTCTATTTCTTCTATGACCCATAGTATTATCCCTGATGGATTTACATAAGACCCATTTGACACTAATAAGCCTTAGATATGTTTAAAAGATGTAAATATGAGTACATCTAAACAATTAACATAACCCATAAGCTAATATATATTGATTAATGTCTCTTGCAACACTGCTTTACAAACCACTCCTTAGCCTTCTTTTGAACACAAAAATAAGTTCATACTAATACTACCCCAATTATCTAAACCTATTATGGTTTGCTTAGAAGTGTTGCTGCATTACATCTTCATGCTTGCATATGTATAAACCATCACATATTCACAAAAACTTGTCTTCCCACCTATATACCCAAAAAAAGATTCCTGCACTTTTCTTCTTCAAAATGGTACTGCACTTTATCTTCTTCAAAATGTTGCTGCACTCTTTCTTCTTTAAAATGTTGCTGCACTCTTTGTTCTTCCAAAATGTTGCCTTCTTCATTTTAAAAATCTACTGTATCATTTCATCAATGTAGTCAAATGCTTCACCAACATTAATGAACCTCTCATTAAGGAAAGCAACTGCCTCATCAATCTCTGATTGATCAACTGTAACATTTTGTGGAAGTAAGCCTTGCCTTTCCAAATTCTTTTCCCATGATGTGGGTTCTTATAGTCTGTTTCCCCTTGCACTTAAGAATTTCAACCATGACATATTGCAACTGTAGCCATGTATACTTCAACACTTCTGGGTCAAAAAAATCATAGCAATCTTGAACCTTTGTGATCAAATCATCTAGGGTCTTAGGAAATGACAGATACTGCAGTGCTTGTATAGCTCTAAAAAATCCTAAGTCTAAAACATTAAGGTCAGGAGACTGAGCTGGTTGATTTATCAATTGAATGTTGATCCCATTTTGAGTTGCTGCTGTCATAAATTGTGGGTCATCTGCATGAATATGTGGCCTTGCATTATCTTGCTGGATGTAGATGTCTTTTGACAAACCCTCAGGCCAATTTTTCATGATGGCAGGGATGACATTGTTGATAATCATATCCCTCATTATTTATTGTGTGATACTATCAAGTGCTTTAGTTATAGGTGTGCCTGCTTTTCTGTTTTTTGTTGAATATTTGGCAGTCACATACTCAACAAATGGATAAATACCAAACTTCCCATCATGTATCATATTCCCTTCACTGTTCTTGATGGGTCTTGATGTTGCACACATGAACATAGCCTTGATTTTGTACCTCTTAGAAACACAACACCTGTAAGGATCATCCTCAGCAGGGAGTAAGTAGAACCTCCTCATATCTGGGTTTAAATAAAACCACTTCTCATCAATGTGAATTACATTATGCATATCAACAAATGTTGGTGGATCTGTGCTGGTTGCTGGTAGTATATGTTTCAAAACCCATTGCAATCGTCCCACTTAGGTTTCTCTCGTCAACTTGGGATGGTTGCCGCTTGTATGAATTCCCGAGTTTTCCCCGTTTTTTAAGAGTCTATACACAAGAACATGAGGTAGTTTAAGATGACTAAGCAAATGCCCTAATACTTGTCCTCAAATGAAGTGGGACTGTCTGAAGCCATGCCTCATCATAGACTTTAAGTTTTTTGCCACATCTACCAATTTTTTTGCTCCTTACATCTATAGCATGGCCATTTGCTCTTTGTTGTTTTGCATCATTCCATAGTCTATCTAGTGTCATCCTATGAATCTTAAATTTCTTTGAAATTTTTCTTTTAACACCCCATGGAAGTTTACCATGTATTTCCAAAGTTAGAAGTTCATCAATTAACTTTCTTCTTGTTTCTAAATTCAATTCTGGTTTTTTTCTACCTGAACTTACATTGACATGTTGTTGTTGTTGATTTTCTGGTTCTGGCTGCTGTTGCTCATCTTCTGGTTGGTGGTGCTCATGTTACCGTGCTTCGTTCTTCTCGTTCGTGGCTTCACCTTCGTTGTCCGAGTACATATTATCATCACTATCATAATGATTGCCCATTTCATGCAAGCAAGAACGCCTCTTCCATGCCTTCAATGTCTAGGAGCCGTTGAAGGCTTTGAACACTAACCTCCTCAACATCTAATGGCTCCATTTTGGTAGATAGTCGTGAAGAACCAAGGTCGAAGTTGGAAGTTTTTTTTGGAATTTCGGTCCCCCTAATTTCTAGGATTAGTACTAATTACAGTGATGTGTGTGCTGTGATCTAATATTGAACTTGATTGCTTATGTAACTACACCATTCTAGGTGGAAAACATGTTTTCTCTCTCTTCATTTTGTGTAATGCCCCTCATTTAATTTTGGGGGTATATATAGAAGAGAGAGAATATGGTGGTATTATTTTGGATATGTTGTCAACATTTAAATCCGATTTAAAATTTCGTAAATTTCAATAGTTTGCCTCCAAATTTGTTTGGGAGGAATGATATTCGACTTGGTGGGAAAAAGTTCCCACCAAATCCCATTCCCTCCAAACCGACGTGGGAAAATGGGGGAGGAAATCGAGTGGTCCCTCATTTCTCTCTCCTATCTTCCTTTTACCCCATGTGAAGTGCCCCATCCCCTCTTAATCACTTTCCCTTACCCCTTCTTAATACCCCATTAAAATTTTGCAAAGGGAGTTGTGAAAAAAAAAAGTGTAACATCTAAATTGGAACGGAGGAAGTAATACAAATATATACAATTGAGTTGGATTGTCTACTAAAATATACTTTAAGGCTCTGTGGAATACATTTTTGTCCATTCCTATAAGTTTAGAGTATAAATTATAATATCAGAAGAATGAGTTTTTCCAGTTGTAACACGACATAGAAAGAAGATGGTAACTTTACGGCTGTGTTGGTAAAGTTGAAAAAAAATCTTAGGACTCAAACTCGTCATGTTGCCACATATATATCTAAAACCCAAGATCAAAACATGTCCCCGTTGCCACGTGTACGGATGTATTTCCCCTCCAACAAAATCAAATGAGACAAACAATAAAGATGCATATTTTAAGTAGGGTGTTCATTTCGGATAATCCGATCCGATTTGATCTGGAATTTCGGATATTCGAAAATTTCGGATCGGCAAAAATGCGATCCGGAAAAATCGGATATCCGAAAACTAAAAAAATGAATTATTCAAAGGAAAAGTTCATAAAATAAGTTTTGGATCGGATCAAATCATAGGATATTTCGGATATCCGGTCTTATAAACGGATATTTTGGATCAGATATCCGAAATATCTGAAAAAAAATCCGAAAAAATTCCTATGTTTCGAATATCCGAAGATAAAATTTTCAAAACCGTATTCGATCGATCCGAAAAACCCGAAAACTAAAACATCGGATCGAATATTCGATTTACGGATCACGGTCGAATCAACCTGGATCGATATTTATGAACGCCCCTAGTTTTAAGACTTGAAAGTTGAAACCCATAAGCTCTCATTTGAGATACAAGTGGAATAACCAACTACTCTACAATCTCATGTTAGGCTTTGTGAAAAAAAAAATTTAAGACAAGATAATATTTCTACTTTTAAAACAATTAAATACAAATGTATATATTATTCTCATATTAAAAAAAAACTCTTTAAATTTTTATAACCTCCGTAACTAACACTATGCACATGAATTATGTAATCACAATCCTCTCTCTCCTCACCCTTGGTTTGTGTGCCATATAGAAATGGTGCATGTATTGTGAAACGCAGGTAGTATTTTCTAACTTGGTGACTCTTTTTTTCTTCGTATAATCACTCTTTTTAACCTATATACTTCCTCCGTTCTGTTTTAAATGAAACGTAGGACCTTGGCACGGCGATTTAGGAGAGGAGAGAGATAGAGAGAGAGAAAAAGAGGGACCTATGTGATGAGAAGATAGATAGAGAGAAATCAATACCAAATAAGGTAACGTTTCATTTATTTTGAAACAGCCTAAAATGGTAAGTGTTTCATTTAATTTAGAACGAAGGAAGTATACTCTTCTTCTATACTATTATATACTATGTCTCACCTATAATTACACGTGCTAGCATTAGGTCCACTATAAATTTAGTATGGACTAGGTCTATTTAAGTTTTTTTTTGGGTAAATTGGTGCGAACAAAGACCAACTATTAGTTTGGTGCACAAAACAAAGACCAACTAAACGAGGTGCATTGACAACACAAACTTCGAGTTGGGTGCACGTAAAAACATAAATGGAGCTTTTGGCCCGAGATTCCATTTTACGCCGGGGAATCTTCAATATTTTAACATTTTTAGGGAATCTCTCCCACTGAATCAATTTCCCTTTTATTTTCCCTCCCTTTTGCTCCCAAAATCACGTGACCCTCATTAAACTCTTTTAAACCCCCAAAATTTACACTTCACCATACACCAACTTCCTCCTCTCTGTCTTTCTTTCTCTCCTCCCCCCGTCTCTCTCTTTCCTCTCCAGTCTTTCGCAAATCCCCAACTTTGCAACGCCTCCCTCTTCCTTTTCTCCCATCATTTGCGGAAAATACACCATAGTGGTGGCAGTAGTGGGATTAGTAGTAGTATCGGTAGTCCCTGCAACAGTAGCCAACGTTGTAATGGCATTCTCAATAACATTGCCACCAGTACCGCCACTCGTGCTAACGGTCTTCGAATGGTCTCGATTTCGATACAACTCAACATCATCACTGCTCAAATACTCATCCAAATGATTAGACACCACAACTGTAGAATGTGCAAACCTAGTGGCCATCAAATCACCCAATGCCATCCAAATCAAACACCCTAAAAATCCCCCTCTCCCCTTTTTACCAATGCAATTCCAAAAAAAAATATATTTACATAAATGCAATCAAAAAAATTAAACAAAAAAATCTCTCTTTTTATTCCTTTTCTTGCCCCAAATTAGTATAATTTAATCAAAAGGATATTATATTATATAATATATAATCTGTTGTGTAGTTTCGTAGGAGCTCAATCAACGAAACTAGTAAACCAACGACGCATGAGATGAGTTGAAGGGAGGAGAGAGAATCCAACTAAAAAGGGGGGGAAAAAGCGTCGTTTCGAAAACCCTAGAAATCGAAGTGGAATTGATTTAGTGGGGAGGAGAGAGAAAATAACAAAGTGAGAAGAGCATAGAAGTGTGGCGGCGAAACGATGGGAGAAAAGGAAGAGGAAGGCGTTGCAAAGTTGGGGATTTGCGAAAGACTGGAGAGGAAAGAGAGATACAGGGAGGAGAGAGAAAGAAAGATAGAGAGGAGGAAGCTGGTGTATGGTGTGACCCTCACGTGATTTTGGGAGCAAAAGGGGGAAAAATAAAAGGAATTGATTCAATGGGAGAGATTCCCTAAAAATGTTAAAATATTGAAGATTCCCCAGCGTAAATGGAATCTCGTGCCAAAAGTCTCATTTATGTTGTTACGTGCACCTGCGCTTCGAAGTTTGTGTTGTCAACCGCACCTCGTTTAGTTGGCTTTGTTTTGCGCACCAAACTAATAATTGGTGTTGTTCGCGCCAATTTACCCTTTTTTTTTTTGTATTGTAGATCTAAATCCGTCTTGATTTATTTGGTGGTAGCTAGACCACATACTTTCTTAGTTTTCTCTATTCATTTTTCCTCGTTTATTCTTTTTCTTATATTTGAAACTTGTTTCCCCTTCTCCATGAAATATAGACAAAATAAAAGTGGAAATCGTGACCCAAAAATATTATTTCAAAAACCCTCTCTTTACACACCTCTTTGAGAAAAAAACACTTTCGAGTCAAAAAAAAGTACATGAAATGTCACACTTAGAGTCTAGAGAGGTCTACTCATGATTTCTAATTTTCTCATTAGCTCCTTTGAGGCAACCTTTATACTCATTTGAAGTCATCCAAATGCACAAATCATAAAAAAAAGTCTTGTATACACCTAACTCCAAGTGTACCCGGAACCACCTAAAAGTTGTACCAAAATATTGGCTCTATTCACAAACACCTATCATCTTTCGGTGATGAAGCACTGAACCTACTACAGTGACCATCCCTGAAAACAAAGCACTAAAATTTGTTGAGGAGTGTAACAGCAAAACTCTAGAGCTGTGGAGCTACTGAAAATGCTCCATGAGTAGTCAGCCACCTATACAATGTGCACACCGCTTCTGTTTATATTCATGCGCAAATATAAGTATTGCATCAGGGCAATGTAACTTCATATTAGTGTTACACAGAAAGGAGTCACAAACTCAGGTAACCTTTGAGATCTCAACCAAGAGTCTGTGCAATGCTTGCGGCATTGAAAAGAATGGTGAATGATCTGCGCCTTTGAGACAAAAGACCTGTTCTGGAGGGGCTGCTTTCGTCATTTTTTCTTGTGCCGCGACAGGAATGGCATTATCTTCTGTAGTCTCTATGTAAAATCGCCGCACAGAACCATAGTTCTTGTCTGACAGACACAGTTTTTCTAAAACTGGTGCAAATGGTATTGGCCTCATTGACACAGATGCCAAAGCAACATCCTACACCAAGGTGAAAATAACAGGATCAGAGGAAGAGGCATTTAGACAATATTAACTGAACAGCGCAGGATAAATTTCCCGGTTTATCTTCTTCAAGTTTTTGTTCATTGCATTTCTAGTGCCAGGAGATTTTGGTTTACTGTCAGCTGTATAAAATATAAAGATTAACTTCCAAAAGCAAGCAAATGATATTTCCGATTTGATTAGGCTGTATGATTGGCCACAAACAAATATTGCTGCTATCACTTATCAGTAATCAGAAGAGGCGGTTTAATTTTATAGCGCGCAAACTCAATTTAATCACTCATTTCATCGTCTGTCTTGAACAATCATATACTTTGGTATGTATCCTTGGCATAATGCTAGTCATGGTTTTTACTTCATTTAAATTTTCAAAACAAAGAATGATATTGAAAATCATTTACACGTTCAAAGTATAAGTATATTATTCACCTTAGTTGGACTTTGGTTAAATAGAAACTCCTTTAGCGATGACTTATCAAGATCAATAGCAGTTGGAGGATTATTGTTTCCATTTGCATAAAGGAAAATTTGAGCCTGTTGCATTAGATCCTTGGAATCTTCCTGATGCAAACAAGAACAATGGTGTAAGATAGTAATACTTCCCTAATGGGACATGTTTCCAGCAATTTGCTTTACGCAGCGGCATTACCCTTGTGCTCTAACCACCACGGCACTACCCTTAGGTGTGGTTGAAGAACAACCAAAGAGTTATACTACAGCAAATTTGCCTGAACAAGAATCAAGTAAAATACTGCGGTAGAGTATATTAAATCCGTCAAGTATTCCCTCAAGCTCATGTCATATCTTAAGAGGCTACGTCGTATTGCTTGCTACTACAAGAAATGCAAAGACAACAAGAGAAAACCTGCAGTGAGAAGACATCGAGAGCACTTTGTCCATTAACCAACATTGTTCCTGCAACAATTACAGCTTTTGATATTTTGGACGGAAACATTTCCATGGCATATGATATGCAAGAGCCACCAAAATCGTGTCCCACTAAAATCACCTGCAATATGGAACAAGAGGAAACACATAGCAAGTACTTTAATATCAGGATATGGCTACTTAAAAGCATACAAATCACAGATCTATAGAAAAGTAAATATACTCAGTCCATTCACTAACCCATGGATCTCGAAAGCAGAGTATTTGATTCAAAGGACATATACATAACAATATTGCAATCTAGATTTCAATTTTAAGAAAACAGGACACATTGAATATGTCACAGAATACAACTTAAAAACTCCTACGTTCAGTCATAAGCCTAGCATCAACTATATCAGCTCAGAAATGAAGTTGAGCTATTGAAGTCAAATGAAGAAATAACCTTTTCTCCATCAGCAAGTTTCTCGAAAAAGTCAGTAAGTGGCTTGACATATTGTGAAAGACTTGTAATTCCATTGGTGTCATATGAATGAATACCAGAACCAGTTTAGTCTACGGCAGTAACCTTATATCCACATTCTTCCAGAAGTGCAATTGTTTTGTACCAACACCAAGCACCAAAACCACCCCCATGGACAAGCACAAAACTATTAGTTTCTACAGCATCAAGTCCTCCATCCTGTCATAAGAATAGTTCAAATATCAAACCAATATAAGGCTTTGTAAGTTCCAACTTAAATCGATAAGATTCAGGAAAAAGAATTATTACACACAAATTCAGGTAAAGGATACTGGCTACCCATGTTGTGATGTTGAATTCACAACTAAGATACGTTCTAACAAAGATTAAATAGGTTCCAATAAGTTCAAATACAGGTGACAGAATGAAGCCTAAGTACGATAAAGGTAATCTCTCCTTTGCAAGACTGGAGAACTTTTCTTTTCATCTTGTGGATGGTTTTTATAACATGTTAGCTTTAAGTGGTCGTTTGGTTCACTTAGAACTTCTAGTTTAGCAATGACTTGCACTCTCTTAACCAAGTGAAGGAGTGTCAGAGCTAACTACTCACCTTTTTCTTAAAATAAACTAGAAGTAAAACCTTATTTATATATTTTCTTGGCTTTGTATAAGCTGTGAACAAGGTTCCAGCAGAAGAAACACTTTGCCAGTGCAGGCAGAAAGGCTGAATAAACCTCTATGCCCTAATTGTAGAACCATCCAAGAATCAGACTTCAAAATTGTCTACACCGACAAGTTGAGAATTGAATTTCATACAATTAAGTCCTTTTTATACTAATCAAACTCAATTCCATTCTAGTTCTAAGTCACTTCATGGGTCTGCAGTGTGCTATTTCCCAGTAGGATTTAGCATAATAAGCAAATAAAGGTGGATGAAGAAGATTAATACTAAATGCAGTTAATCATATTTGCACAAAAAACAGATTTAAATTATACACTTACCAAGAGCAGCGCCAGCATTTTAAGCCTCAGCCTCATGGGCTGGGCCAGGAGCCTGGAGGCTGGAGGTGCTCCTCCAGGGTGGTCGGCCACTTAAACAGGGACTTGCAAGTTGTACATTTGTGTTTGTGCCCTTTATGAATTTGAGACTCATTGTGCCTTTTGAAGTCATTTTCAGTTTCAAAATGTCTTTGGCAAGGGGCGCAATATGGCATGCCTCTGTAAATCAACAAAATTTAAATTTAATAAATTTCTAACGTTACCCATGTTCTTGTACTTGTACTTGTATACTAGTATTTGTAGAATCTTGAAGATAAATACTACTATGAAAGTAAGGTGACACCATATATATATACATATATTTACCCTTAGGGTTCTTGTATTAAGTATTAACTAGATCTCTACAATTTGGATTAATTCTTACTATGAAGAGAAAAGCTACATAACCTAGAAAATTTGATGCAGGCACATGTAAATTATTGATACCCGGGGGTGATAGTGCAAGGGGATCTAGCTGTAATTATAGTCATGGAAAACCCATAGTGGATCCCACAAATTTCATTGAAATTGTTATTTTTATCCCCAATTCCTTAGAAGTTTTTTTTGAACAACTTATCATGCTATAATGTCCATTTTCTAAGCTCGCACTAGACAGAACATTACGAAAAACTAATAGTACCAATTATGAAATTTAGGAATAATAATACATCTAATAATTATACTAACTCGGGGCATCGCCCGAGCCAAAATACTTAAAAGCTCAATTCAATCGATCAACTATATTTAGAATACACACTAACAAACATTTTGTTGGGTGTCGATAACTGCCAACAACTTTTACATATTCTATCACAGTGGTTAGAAAATGACTTCTCCTAGGCAAAATTCTAAATGATTAATAAATGAAGTAAACAATTTAAGACAATCTAAGGACCTCTTTTATTGTTGGTTTCCATTATCAGTACTTTATCCTTTGTTCACCATGCAATTAAGGACATGCCTGCAAATATAAAGCCCTTTAAAGTCGCAAGTTAAATTAAATTCAAACTTAGGGGATCAGATAGCAGGGCCCTGGAAACAGCATTCGAAAAACAACTAAGCAAGTGACTACTGTGCTGCGCTTGTGATGAACATATAGCTCAAAGTCAAAACTCTATAAATTGATATAAATATCGATTTGCAACAACTTTAAAGAAAACAGTAATTTTCTGCAAAATAAGTTATTATATTGTTACAAGCTCTTATATTTTCCATCTTTTAGATCATTTATTATGTAACTTGTCAAATTCCCTACTTATATAATCTTCGTGTTTGCTTTTTATGTGTATTTTTGTGCAATGCAGTTTACTCAATTATGGTGAATTTATCTACTTAATTACTTAAGACTTAAGAGATTAAATAACATATAAGATTTGAAGACCTAAATTTTTTACGAAAATGTAATCCTACCATTCCCCCATTCCTTACTTTTAAGTAAGAAAGTATATGGCAGAGCTCCAACCACAAATCATTACTTCAAGAATAAAAAATAATTATTTCTTAAGATCTTTAAATAGTATAACGTGACTTTCAATTCCAAAGCAACTAAGCAAGTGACAACTGCTCTTGTGATTACAGTCATTATACAGTACAAATGTTCATTCACATATGAAAGTAAACCAAGAAATCCACGAAATTGCAAAGAAACTAAATTCAGAATTATGGGCGCAACAAACCAAGAAAGAAGAGAATAAATTCAGAATAGACCAAGAAGGAGGAAAGAAGAGAACAAAAAACCTGCTGTGGGTGGGCGCAACAAACCAAGAAATCCACGACGGTGCGGTAGTTCTGCAGGTGATGCGAGGTAGCGACGGTGATGCGGCGCGACGACAGTGCACAAGAGAACTTCAGAATTACAATTGAAATTCAGAATTAAAAAAAAAACAGATGAAGATGTCGCGAAATTCAGAAACGACGGTGAAATTACCTGAAACCGGCGATGGCGGCAGCGTGAAGATGAACAAAAA
This sequence comes from Beta corolliflora, assembly GCA_947648045.1. Taxonomy (NCBI): domain Eukaryota; kingdom Viridiplantae; phylum Streptophyta; class Magnoliopsida; order Caryophyllales; family Amaranthaceae; genus Beta; species Beta corolliflora. Next base: position 31,443 of record CANSZD010002766.1, on the reverse strand, counting down.
CCGGCGACGGCAGCGACTACTGATGATGGTGAATGGAGAGGGAGGCGTCTTTATTTTTTATTACTGATTACTATAATAGAGTGAAAAGGATAAACGTGGGGGTTAAAAATTTTGGAACTACTAGTAGTAATTTACCGACCACCTCAACAAAGCGGTCGGTCATTACCAACCACGGAAACAATCGTCGTCCAGTCGGTCGGTAATCACCTATGGACAAAAAAATTGTTTTATTTTAAACGGTCGGTAATAAACGTCTCCTCTGAAAACGGTCGGTGTTTTAATAATTAACAACCTGATTTGCAGCGGTCGGTAAATAGCGGAATTCTAGTAGTGACTCGTCATCCAAAGTTGATCTCTCCAATAAGTTCTGAGCAGAAAGAATGTAAACAACTGCCTCATTTTCCGACTCACGAATAGCAAATACAATTTGCTTAGTGTGTTCAAGTAGTGAAAATCTACTAGCCAGTATAAGATAATTTCAGGTCATCACATAAAGGTAGATTTGAAACACTCTAATTAACCAACCTATCAGATGATAAAGTTTTTGCATAATTCCCTTTGATCAACTATACTTAAATCAGGTCACTTAAAATTCAAATATTACCCTTCTAACTCAAACCCCAAAACCTTAACACAACAAAAAAAAACATGATAACCCAAAAGCTAATTAAATGAAATTAAACACCATCAAATATAAAAAAGGTTAATAGAAGTTGGGAGCAATACCTAATTTTCAGTAAATTTATACTATAAAACAAACAATTTATAATGATTTGCTTAAACTCTAGCAACTTACAGAAGAAATTGGAGACTTTACCAGTGACTTCGGTGCAATATACCACAAGAGAAACGAATATAATCTGATAAAAAAGAAATCAAGAACATAATCTGATCATTAGTCGAATCACCCCATAAGCAAGATGAACAACTACAATTCTAAACTAAAATTTCGATCTTTGACAAGCAATTTCTGGCATTCCTTCCGATCTCTGACTTCTATTTCCGGCGACTGTTTTCACCTTATGGTAAATTTTTTCTCTTGTTCTTCCTTTTTTCTTACGTGTTTTAGATGGTAAGAGGCTAATTAGTTTTGAATTCAAGAATTTTTGTTTTGGATAAGATGGTAGAGAAATTAATTTCTAAACAAGTACGAATTGAAGCATATTCAAGAAACAAATTATTCGATTAAACAACTCAACCTGCAAATTCAAGTAGCAAGTTCAGGCAGCAAATTTTCACTCGAATATAAATTAAAAATTTAAACAACAAATTCAATTAAAGCAGATTCAAGAAACAAGTACGAATTGAAGCTGATTCAAGAAACAAATTATTCGATTGAACAACTCAAGCCGTAAATTCAAGTAGCAAGTTCAGGCAGCAAATTTTCACTCGAATATAAATTAAAAATTCAAACAACAAATTCAATTAATTACCTGCCGCGAAAAGTAGTCGAATTTGAAGATTGAGTTGATCGACTTGAAGGCGAGAGAAGATTGCAGAGTAGAGTTTTTTTCTTTTAACGAGAAGGGGAGTAGAATGAGTGTACTGTTGTGATTTAGAAATAAGTGTTAACTAGATTGTGCAATAATCAACAATAATCAAGAAGAATTGTGAAATTGAAACAACAAACAAGTAATGCAAAGAGGAATGAAAACAAGAAAGAACACACCAAGATTAACGTGGGAAACCCGAGCTCCGGGAGAAAAACCCACAAACTTGCACTATGGAAACAATGGAGAATCAATGGTGAACATACAATCTCTCCCAAACTCACTCTCTCTCCTAAAACCCTAGAAAAGATGAGGCTCCAAGTTTGAACAATGAGATATGTGTGCTACTCTCTCTAAAACCAGAAAATAGGGTATTTATACTCCTAGAACTAAAAACAATCCAAGGGCCACGATTAAAGACTTAATCGCAAAAAACACGTGCACATCTGGGTTGCCCGGGCGGGCTCGAAGAAACGCCCGCCCGGGCCCAAGAGCCGCCCGCCCGGGCTCAGGAGCCCGCCCGAGCCAGACTGAGTCTCGCCCGGTGCAGGTGGCACCCCAACATTCTGCCTTGAAGGCAGTAGAAAAACGCCCGCCCGGGCCGTAGGGCCCGCCCGAGCTTACTGCTCGCTCGCCCGGGGAAGCTCTCCGCTTCCTTCCTGCCTTGGCCTGCTGCAAGAGCTGCCCAGCTCCAGCTGCCCGCCCGGGTCACCAGCTCCAGCCCGCCCGGGCCCATGAACAGCCCGCCCGGGCTGCTGGGTGCTGCTGTGGCTCTTCGCTTGTTCTTGTCCTCGGGCCTTGCTTCATCATCTCCACAAAATCCCAACAATCTCCCACCTGGAGATCGGATTAAGCAAGAGAACATCATAACATAAATACCCGAAACCATTACCATCACTTCTCCATACACTTGCCATAGCCAATCCCGCTTCCTTTTCACCAAAGAAAGCAAACACCGAGGTTTCAACCAACCCCGATCCAACATTTCTCCACACCCATCACGATCATGCTCCCACCTAGATGCAAACCCGAGCATTACCACCATGCTCCCACCTAGACTAAGCACCCCCATGATAAAACCCATCTCCTCTACACCAAGGAAATGACATTGAAGTTTACACCAACTCCAATACAAAGACATCAAAGTCTACATCGGCTTTGATTCTCAACAACCTCCAAAACATTGCACCATCACTCCATGAACCTACACACCCTCCTACCTCGGAGGTCGGATCACCTAAGAGACAACACAACCAAATGAAGACCCTTCCTCTCCAACCAAGGAACACCATTGAGGTCCAAACCAACCCCAACAAAACAATCACCACCTAAGTCAAAGAAGCTTATCATTGTTCTAAAAGCAAAACTCACATTGCTCCCACCCGAACAATACACCCTTTGCTCCACTTAGGATTTCCGACACAACATGCTTGTGTGCCGCCCTTCACCTTGTGCGTTTACCGGTCAATTTGCCACCGGGATACCGCTTCACCACGGTTCTCATCCCTTGGCCCACTATCGATAGGTTTCCGACCGAACGACACCTTACATGAAGTTCCCACCCCAATTCCGGGCCCCTTTCTTGTGCTCCCCATGGTGTAAAGAGTTCCACATCTTGTCCCCCGAGCTATGACCATAGCTCCCTTGACAAGCTTCCAAGAACCACCATCAAACACAACCTTGTGACCCGATGTAGCAAGTTGGGTCACCGATATCAAGCTTTTCTTCAACCTTAGGATGAACTTGACATCCTTCAACTCCAACGAGCCACCATGAGTGAGTTTCAAACTCACATCACCTTTCCCCATGACTTGCACTACCTTGCCATCCGCAAGATAGACTTTTCCAAGCTTTCCGGATTTGAAATTCCGAAACAACTCCTTGCATGGTGAGGAATGGTGAGAAGAACCCGAATCCAAGACCCATGATCCCGAGCACCCAACCAACTCTTCCGGATCTTCCATGCTTACCATCAAAACATCAGAATCGTACTCCGAAATCAAGTTAGTTGATGCATCATCTTCTTCATCACTATCTTGAACCTTCTTCTTCCCTTTCCCATTTACTCTCTTTGGACAATCCCTCTTCAAATGCCCTTCATCACCACAACCCCAACACACCACATGAGCTCCCCCATTCGGTTTACCATGCCCCCTTGACTTCGATCTTCCATGACTTGCATTTCCCCTTTGTTGATTCCTTCTCCCCCTACTTTCACGACTATATGCACCACCCAATGATTCACCGGACTCTCTCCTTCGAATGCTCTCACTCAAAATCAAGTCCCTCACATCATCATATTTCAACTTCTCTTTGCCGGAGGAGTTGCTAATGGCGGTCACCATAGTTTCTCATGACAAGGGTAAAGAAGACAACAAAATCAATGCCTTCACTTCATCCTCAAATTTGATATCCATCGAAGACACCCAAAACCGAATTGATCTCATTAATGTGTTCGGCGGCCGAACTACCATCAACCATCTCCATGTCAAACAAACGACGCATCAAGTATACTTTGTTGATAGCCGATGGTTTCTCATACATACTTGACAAAGTTTCCATCAAACCCGCCGTTGTTTTCTCATCCTTGACATTGAAAGCCACACTCCGGGCTAATGTCAATCTCACAACTCCAAGTGCTTTTCTATCAAGAACTTTCCATTCATCCTCAAGCATACCACTTGGTCTCTTTCCCTCAAGAGGCAAGTAAAGATTATTTTGATACAAAAGATCCTCCATTTGCATTTTCCAAAATCCGAAATCTTTACCATCAAACCTCTCAATCCTCAATTTCCCTTCTTCCATTGTTAACTATTACCCAAAAATTCAAAATTTGATTTTTCTACACCAAAAAATCCAAACTTTGATTTTTCAACCACAAATCCTAGTTTACCAACACAACACTAAATCACTTTCCCCCAAGTTAAAACCTTAGCTCTTGATACCAATTGTTGTGATTTAGAAATAAGTGTTAACTAGATTGTGCAATAATCAACAATAATCAAGAAGAATTGTGAAATTGAAACAACAAACAAGTAATGCAAAGAGGAATGAAAACAAGAAAGAACACACCAAGATTAACGTGGGAAACCCGAGCTCCGAGAGAAAAACCCACAAACTTGCACTATGGAAACAATGGAGAATCAATGGTGAACATACAATCTCTCCCAAACTCACTCTCTCTCCTAAACCCTAGAAAAGATGAGGCTCCAAGTTTGAACAATGAGATATGTGTGCTACTCTCTCTAAAACCAGAAAATAGGGTATTTATACTCCTAGAACTAAAAACAATCCAAGGGCCACGATTAAAGACTTAATTGCAAAAAACACGTGCACATCTGGGTTGCCCGGGCGGGCTCGAAGAAACGCCCGCCCGGGCCCAAGATCCTTCCTCCCGGGCTCAGGAGCCCGCCCGAGCCAGACTGAGGCTCGCCCGGTGCAGGTGGCACCCCAACATTCTGCCTTGAAGGCAGTAGCAAAACGCCCGCCCGGGCCTTCACATGCCCGCCCGGGCCGTAGGGCCCGCCCGAGCTTACTGCTCGCTCGCCTGGGGAAGCTCGCCGCTTCCTTCCCCGCCTTGGCTGCTCGCAAGAGCCGCCCGGCTCAGTGCCCGCCCGGTCCGCCCGGCTGGCCGGGTGCCTTCGTGGCTCTTCGCTTGTTCTTGTCCTCGGGCCTTGCTTCATCATCTCCACAAAATCCGAACATGTACTTGCAAAACCTAATTTAAAAAAAAATCCAAAATAATTTGGAGGTATGACGGTGCTTTTGAGTGAAATTCCGCCACGTTATGAAAATTCAAAATTCATCAACAAGAGAGCACACAAGCCAGGGTCATTCACAAGGTTTTTTTGTACTGATTTTTGGGGATAAATATGGCGATTTTAAAACGATGCAAATTATATATATAAAAATTCACGGGACAATAAATGGTGAATATCTCATATTAGGCTTTTTGTATCGATTTTTAAAGAGTTTAATATGGCGATTGTAAAGTACTATATTTTCCTATACTATTTTACACACATTAGTTGTTATTGTAGCGAATGTACAATCGCTTTAAAATAATCGCCACGTAAAGGTGATTTTCTTGTAGTGAACTTAAGTCTTATTGTCCAACTGAACCACTAGTTTATTGTCTTTAGGGCCATGTTGTCTGGTGGTGGCCAACTGACCTACCCTAATCATTAAAAAGTACTACTGTTTCTTCCTTCATTTTGATTTAATACTAACACTCGAACATGTAAATAGTAAATACCAATCAATACACCTTTTTATTTATTCTAACTTGTTATGGTTTTCCATGTACATAATCATACATGAACTTACCCAAAAATTCAATAAACTACGATTTGAGAAAACCCTAATCGGAGATTTAGAAATTAGTGAAAGAGAGTTACCAGTGATTGATTTCATGAAATCGGATTGAAATTTTTACATAATCATACATGTTTTACCTAGAAATTCAGACATGAACTTACCCAGAAATTCAAACAAGAACTTATATAGAAATTCAATAAACTACGATTGGAGAAAACCCTAATCGGAGATTTAGAAATTAGTGAAAGAGAGTTACCAGTTATGTCGCCAGAAAAAGTGAGATTTAGAACACGCCGGCGAATTTCGGGTGATGAGAGAGAGTAAAGCATGAGAGTGGGAGAGTGAGAGCGTGTGAGGAGAATGGGTTTGGTGGTAAATTCTTGATTTCTTATTCTAAGCCGGTCAAAAGAAAGACTACCTTGAATTTTATTTTTTTACGGTTACCTTGAATCTTTTTTATTGGTTTTGAATTGTATCATAACTAAATGATCATGTATGTATTTTCATATTTTGGTGTATTTAGGGTGTTAGTAGGGAAAAAAAAAGTCGTTTAGCAACTCAGTTATTTATAGGTACAAGTATTTATAGATACCTATCTGAAAGTTAAAATTCAAATACAATTATTTATAAACTAAGATATAAGCACTGAAAAATAACATGAACTAATATGCTACTCCTATAATATTTTATTTTGCACGTAAGATATATTTCTCAAAGAGAGAGCATAATGACTTTCTTTGATTTTTTATGTAATCGTTGTATACTTCAAGTAGTTGGTAATTTTTATGCTACAGTAATTTGAACTCGTAATAGTTGTAATTTGCAACGTCAATATTATATACTTCTCGAAGAAACATAATTGCTTGTTTTGCTGCATTTTGTTGTGAAGGACGTAGTTGTGTAAATGATGATCCGATAAATCTTAGAGGTCCGATTAGTGTTTGGAATTCTATAAAGATCGACATATGCTTTTTATGTTATCATGAATTACCGCATGAATGCCAAAATCTGCATGTGGTAGACTTAGCTGCGTTAATATATCGTTTAATATTACTTTGATATTTACCTCTATTATCCGACGTGGTTCTTTCATTGATACTGAAATGGAAAACAAGAGCGCTAATCAACATTGAGCAAGTAATATTTGAAAATAAAAATATATGAGCTCTATGAATATACGAGCGGAACTATAGTAGTTGTCAATTTTTTTTTTGTATTTTTAGATTATAGATACAGTTCAAACAAATGCGTAAAAGATAAATTATGTACGTGAAACATTATGGCTATTCCCGTCTCTTTGATGGCTTCGAAAAGTGCATTTAGTCTAATTAGAAGAGTAATTAGTTCTCACCATTCTAGGTTTTAGTCTAAAGCTATGGAGGCATTGATATGTGATAGGTTGTCGTACACCTGTCAAAAATAATTCCTGCAAACCTTCTAACAATGTAGTAGGGTAAGTAGGGTCGAATCCACAGAGAGATGGTCGTTTTACTCTAGCTTCTAAGGTATAGAGAAACTAAACAAAATCAGGAATATTGAATTAAAGTTCTAAACTAATCAAACTACGAAAATCAAACTAAAAAGGATCTAGGGCAATGGTTTACCATGTTTATAACTATAATCTATCAAAATGTCATCAATGGTTCAATGAATCAGATATCTAGAGCACGTGTTAATCCTACGGTCGGGCCTTAACGCTCTCAAATCAACATATGCTAGTACGGTCGCTCAACATAATCAGATTTGCTAATTGTAGGCAAGCCTCTAAAGAGTACTATCTCTCGATCTATGACTCGATATTAGCAATATTTAATCAGACAATTGATCAGATTGCAAGATTAATAATATAAACACTAATCAATTAGAAATAACAATGACTAATGAAACCATCAATAAACATCCATCAAGAATTATAGCATATAAACATGGATTCCCAAGCCCTAGAAATAAAATTACTCAATCATGAAATAAAGAATAAAAACTACATCTAGAAAGAGAAAGGAAAACATAATTAAAAGAAATCAATGAAAGAGAGAGAATGAAATAATAAAACTAATGAATTAAAGAAGAACATGAAAAACTAGGGTTTAAACTAAAGAGAGAGAAAAGAAGAAAACTAAACTAAAAACGCAGAAAAATAATAATATCTAATCGAAAATACTAAAAGCCTATTTATACTTTTTACAAAACCGGCTAAAAAAAACAAATAAACCCGTCTCGAGAAACCGCCGTCGGCCGGCGAAATCCGGTCGGGCGACGGTGATTGAGGAACTACGACAACAACGAAATCCGCCCCAGCAGCCGGCGAGCCCGCCCGGTCGGGCGCGCAAGCGATTTTGGCTCCTTTCACGCCCGGTTGACCGGGCTAACATGCCTTGCATCCTGTGATAAATTCATTTCGCCCGGTCGGGCGAAACCGCCCGGTCGACCGGGCGGGAAAACTGCGATTTTGCGTCAACTTGCGAAGGCTGTATCTCTCAAACCAGGTGTCCGTTTGGGACATGTGACCTATTGTTGGAAAGCCCTTCAAGTCTAGTTTCCAACCCAACTGGAATTTATTGATTCTAACAAGTACATCAAAAGTTATGATCAAAAGAGTAGACATGACTCTTTTTTCACATTTCTTCTAATGATTTTCCGCTTCGTTTTCGCTCAAACTCGTATTATGACATATCCATACGATCCTTATGCATCGTAGCTTCTTTACAAGTGCTCATAATCCTCAAGCTTAGTTAAATATACTACAAATACGTTCTCATTACCTGAAATTCATCAAAAACAAGAAAACATACCGAATAGGAGTAGAATAACATAACTTAAGAATATGATGCAATAATGAACCTAAATATGAATCTAAATGCTCTAAAATGCAACCTAAATGCACCCAAAAACTAAATATAAATATGTCATATCAAACTCCCCCAAGCTAAACCATTGCTTGTCCCCAAGCAATAAGACATAAACATTGGAAAAGAAAGACGACCTACAGTATAGGACTACAACAGGGCTAAACACTCAACTGAAAACACAAGAGATAAAACCACTACACAAACCAAGCATCAAAACAAGCTCGAACAAAGCCGCATAGCATGTCATGTATCGCAATCGACTCTCCAATCATACCACATACCATCTCTCCCAAGTTGGATTTAACCAAACCTGACAGACCTCACTATAGTCATGTGTGCTCAAATCTCTCATGTGTTTAAAGGATAAATGATGACACTCAACCTAAAACAATTCGACTCAGATGAAACATAAACTCTTTAACTTTGACTTTTTGACTCACTTAATACTCAACAATACAATGCACAATGATCAAGAGGACTTTTAAGGGTTGTAATGGGGTTGAGGTTAAAGGTATGGAAAATAATTTGGGAATTGTGGTGGAAAAACTAAGAAGGGGGAGCATCATATAACTAAAAACATGACCAAGAAAGGTCACAATAACTCTGTGCAACAACCAACAATCTCCAAATATAATCAACAACACTTTTCACTCAAGAAATTCAATCATAACCCTTTTTATTTCACTTTAATCACAACTTTTTTTTTCACTTCTTTTTCATTTCATTTTTCACTTTTTCTTTTGTGTTTCTTTTTTTTTTGAACTTTCATTTCAATTTCCAAGCTCACTAAACATATTTTTCCATCCCTCTAAACCACAACTAGAGCACTTCAATTCAATACAAACCAAACCAAAACTAATACTCGCTCCCCCAAGCTAGGCTTAGGACAAATATCAAATGAGGCCAATGGCTTGTAATGTAGGTAGCAATCAAACATAGTCAGAAAGGCTCAGCGGGGCTAGAGGAAGGATAATATGAAAACAAGAATAACTCTGGAGCTAAGATCATTAAATAGAATGCCTCAATCATATCAAAATGTATGCACTATCAAATATCAAAGAGTACCAAGTCAAAATCAAGATCAATGCGACAACTAAGGAACTAATCACACATGAAAGAACATAACTGACACAGATACATCAGTTTATAGGCACAGAAGCTCACTTAGTTTAAGGTGTTTGCACAATAAAGTTAAATCGAGCTAGAGAGATCAATCAATCTTACCACAAACAATCAATTGCGAAACAATCGTGCTATGAAGAATCATGAACAAGATGAATTATGCTTGGGAATTGTAGTAAAATATCAACAAGGTTCTCAATAAGTGCTAGCAATAGTCCCATAGATGCAACTAAAATGACATGAAATCTAATATGAGATGAAATATGCCAATGCAACTACGAAAGCAATACAATGTTTTTGGTTACACGTAAACTCCCAATCCTAGTGAGCGGTACAAACCGTGCAACATCCTATGAAAGCAATGAAAAAACTACTCTAAATGCAACTAACATGCGCTAAGTAATGATGACAAACATCCTCCCCCAAGCTGAATGACACATTGTCCTCAATGTGAACAAAGAGGAATTAAATGAGGGAGAGGTACAACTTACAAAAGGGGTGGGTAATCAAAGGGAGTGTCAAAAAGCATCGACACCTCCACCACAATCGATAGTTGTAATGAGGCAGTGAACTTAGCCAAAAAAATTGGCTACGCTTGTACCTAGCAAAAGACTTCATCACACATTAGCAAAGTTAGTCAAACCAAAAAAAAAAAATGAACAAAGTCGGGTTGCCTCCCGATAAGCGCAAATTTAAGGTCTTGCATGACCATTTAAGATTAGTAGATCACTCATAATAGTTCAATGCTCTAAGAAGCTTATCATATGTTCCTGCAAACATCTCAGAGCATATTATATAAGAGTGGAAAGGAAAAATGAAAAAAGTTAGTACTAAAATATTACTAAAACTACCAAAAGAAAAATCAAAGGAAAAATTATATTTACAAGAAGAAGAAGAAGAAAAAGAAAAATCGTTAGTCTTTTTACATGACTCAAAAGAAGGAAAAGAAACAAACTGTACATTATTTACATTATCATGAGAGTCATTCAAAAGGGGAGAAAGAAGGAACGATGGAGGATATAATATAGGAGAAGAAGGAATAAGGTCAAGTTTTTGAGAGAAAGGAACATGAGACTCAAAAACAATAGGTGGTATCGATAAAGACTCATAAATCACCTCACTCTCAACTTGACTTACCTCCAAAGAGGAAACTTCAACCATGGTTTCTTGCTCCTGCAAAACATCCATCATAATAGTCTCTCTCTCAATCTTTTCATCATCCCAATAGCTCTCATTTATTATCCAACCCTCCTCATCATCATAAATAAACGGTTTGGGGCTAGAATTTTGAGCAGATTGACATTCATATTGGGAAGAGGGGTTAAAACCATAAACTAATGTCACATCACATGAAGAAAAATCATGTGAAGTAGACTTACAATTTGAACAATAAGGGGTTGGTGTCATGTAAGTTTGGGGTGAAAGAGCATATGAAGACATCTCCCACTCATAAGTATCCCTAGCCAACCACACAATTAAATCCCAACAATAATCAGGTGATCGGAATAGAAATTCCCCATTAGACATAGATTCTACCACCATCCTAGTTTCTTCATTTAACCCCTCATAAATCACTAGGCACATATCCCACAGTTCAATTCCATGATTAGGACCAATATAATCACCAAGCCTATGATAGTATTTCCAAAACGCTTCATTCTCATACTGAGGAAAAGAAAAAATTGCTCTAGAATTACTAGCATGTACATGGGGTTCACAAAACATATGAGGTAATTCAAGAGAACTCATGAAAAAATTGGGTGGATTTTGATATGATGCATCAAAACTGTAAACATGAGAATCCCAAGAATTATTACTATGTTGCCTAGCAAAAGAATTATCCCCATCATCAAAATAGCATGACTCCATGATACAGAAAAGTTATTAAAAAAAATATTCACAAAAGGGAAAAAAAAATATATACAGTTTAGTCTCACCAAATAATAAAAACTAAAAAAAACTATACCGTCTCCCCGGCAACGGCGCCAAAATTTGATAGGTTGTCGTACACCTGTCAAAAATAATTCCTGCAAACCTTCTAACAATGTAGTAGGGTAAGTAGGGTCGAATCCACAGAGAGATGGTCGTTTTACTCTAGCTTCTAAGGTATAGAGAAACTAAACAAAATCAGGAATATTGAATTAAAGTTCTAAACTAATCAAACTACGAAAATCAAACTAAAAAGGATCTAGGGCAATGGTTTACCATGTTTATAACTATAATCTATCAAAATGTCATCAATGGTTCAATGAATCAGATATCTAGAGCACGTGTTAATCCTACGGTCGGGCCTTAACGCTCTCAAATCAACATATGCTAGTACGGTCGCTCAACATAATCAGATTTGCTAATTGTAGGCAAGCCTCTAAAGAGTACTATCTCTCGATCTATGACTCGATATTAGCAATATTTAATCAGACAATTGATCAGATTGCAAGATTAATAATATAAACACTAATCAATTAGAAATAACAATGACTAATGAAACCATCAATAAACATCCATCAAGAATTATAGCATATAAACATGGATTCCCAAGCCCTAGAAATAAAATTACCCAATCATGAAATAAAGAATAAAAACTACATCTAGAAAGAGAAAGGAAAACATAATTAAAAGAAATCAATGAAAGAGAGAGAATGAAATAATAAAACTAATGAATTAAAGAAGAACATGAAAAACTAGGGTTTAAACTAAAGAGAGAGAAAAGAAGAAAACTAAACTAAAAACACAGAAAAATAATAATATCTAATCGAAAATACTAAAAGCCTATTTATACTTTTTACAAAACCGGCTAAAAAAAACAAATAAACCCGTCTCGAGAAACCGCCCGGTCGACCGGGCGAATTTCGCCCGGTCGGGCGACGGTGATTGAGGAACTACGATATAACAGCAAATCCACCCGGTCGGGCGCGCAAGCGATTTTGGCTCCTTTCACGCCCGGTTGACCGGGCTAACATGCCTTGCATCCTGTGAAAATTTCATTTCGCCCGGTCGACCGGGCGGGAAAACTGCAATTTTGTGTCAACTTGCGAAGGCTGTATCTCTCAAACCAGGTGTCCGTTTGGGACGTGTGACCTATCTTTGGAAAGCTCTTCAAGTCTAGTTTCCAACCCAACTGGAATTTCTTGATTCTAACAAGCACATCAAAAGTTATGATCAAAAGAGTAGACATGACTCTTTTTTCACATTTCTTCTAATGATTTTCCGCTTCGTTTTCGCTCAAACTCGTACTATGACATATCCATACGATCCTTATGCATCGTAGCTTCTTTAAAAGTGCTCATAATCCTCAAGCTTAGCTAAATATACTACAAATACGTTCTCATTACCTGAAATTCATCAAAAACAAGAAAACATACCGAATAGGAGTAGAATAACATAACTTAAGAATATGATGCAATAATGAACCTAAATATGAATCTAAATGCTCTAAAATGCAACCTAAATGCACCCAAAAACTAAATATAAATATGTCATATCAATATGTTCGCAAAATTGGATGATTAATGATATTAATGAAGGAAATGTGTGCTTCAACCAAGGTGTATTTGTCTAAATACTTGATTTAGATTTTTTAATGGTGACAATTAATTCTGTAAGATCAAGTGAGAATAATATTATTATACTCACAACTTACTCTTGACAGAACCTATTGGGTCACACCATAAGCACAAAATTAAATCAATAGACTAATTAGGTTGGAGACCCAAATACATCATTTAGGAGTTGTTTAGATCGATACGTTAGACGTTGGAGTTAGAAGCTGCAAGTGCAACCGTATATGGCTCGACGTCGTGCATAGACCGCAAGCGAGTGGTAGTCGTAGCATTAGGCCACGACCACATGTGAGCTACCGTACCATAAGCGTTGGGCTGCAATAGCATCACAACTCATAAGCGAAGGCCTTAGGGCCTTGCTTATCGCATACGAGCGCTAGCCAAGTGCAGCACAAGATCAAACCCACAGATGGGCCTTGTGGCGTGGCTTGATTGATGACCTCGTGTGAGGGGCCTCATGCTTGCGCGACAAAGGCTTCCAGCATACAGGCCTGTGAGGCCTCTTTATAGTGTTAGTCAGCTATGCTAAGCATGTGGGAGTGAGTGGGAGTTTTCCCACTCCTTTATTCTTTCCTACGCTTAGTAGGATTTGATAGAAAGTAATATTATCTAGTCAATTAGATTGACATTGTGCCATCTATCAAACCCTAACTAAGACCTAAACACTTAACCTAAACCCTAACCCTATGAGAAGAAATGATTAGATCTTTCATCATGTTTTAAGCTAACACTCTCAAGAAAATTCGATCGTATGGTGGATACGATAGAGGAATTGCATATTGTGATCTTAAGGCTCTGTTTGTACATACAAGTACGCTTCAAGAGGTAATTCTTTGTAGAGTATTTAATAATTCGAATCATACATGGATCCTAGATAAAAAGGTTGCTACCGCAATACGATTAGATCGTATTAAAACCTATCAATTATGATAAGTATATATGTACTTATTTTAATCTTACTTTATTTTCATATTATATTTATCCTACTTTGAATCTCATTTTTTTTTACAAAGGTACTCATGCATGTTCTACCATTATCGAAGATTCCGAAGAAGATGGAGAAGTGGTGGATTTTATCGATAGTTATGGTAATCACTTTACTTATACTTTCTACTTACATACTAAAATAAGTGTATATGTATTGCAATTTTTACGATCTTTTTCTTGTTTGTTTCTTTTAGGATGTTGATGATGTAGAAACTAGTAGTGACATGGTAGATTAGTACTTCAAGGCTTCACACAAGAATGATCAAGATGTTGCAATGTTGTCATTACCTTATAACAGGATATTTGTAGCGTTTCTATGTTGTAATATGTTCATTTCCATTAGTTTCAACTCTCTAGTGATACTAAAACCTAAATTTGAAGCTTTTGGATGTTGGCATGTGGTGTTTGAACAAGTTGGATATTATGGTGAACAATCAATGTTCTATTGTGATTTTGGTCAAGCGTTGTCAACATATATGTACTCAAATGTACATTTCAACAAAAATAGTAAGGATCCCGATCCAAATTTGCAGATATGGATCTTAGTTTTTGGGTTGACGGGTCAAGATAGTATCTAGATTCAACCTTTTTAAAAATGGATATGGATTTGGATCCACTACGACCCGGTCAAATTTAATATGTCGCCATCCTTTATTACAGGATTTACTGATGCGAATTTTTATACAGACAAAGACGACTTCAGATCACAGTCTGGATTGTTAAGCAAATCACTTTTGCCGATTTCATAATTGAAGCCAAGTACATTGCAATTTTGGAAGCAATGTCCTCCTACTTCATAACATTATTAACTTATGGGCCTTCTTGAGGAGTGTAAGCTGAAAATGCTTGGTCTGCCCAGATGGATCAGAGAATAATCATTTGTTATAACAATTTAACTTAGAGATTCAAAAAACACATTAGAACTTCATAAGGATGACCTCAAACTTACCTTATGTTCAAATTAAGATAAAAATGACAACAGGAGAGAAATTCTCACTTATTTGAAGGACATGTGGGAGATTGTCGGGATACTGTCCTTTTACATTGTATATTTGATGTGTCATATTTATACATAGATTTTACGTGCATTTAGGTTGCATTTCTAGTTTATATTAGAGCATTTAGGTGCATATTTGCATGATTTACTCAAGTTTGGCTCTACTCCTCTCCGTTTGCTTGTTTTGATGAATTTCAGGTGATATTAATGAAAATAGACTATGGTTGGCTAAGATTGAGTTAAACAAACATGAATAAAGAAGGTATATTGCATAAGGATCACATATCATCTCTCTGGGACGAATTTGGGGTAGAATGAAGCAAAGCATTGTTGAAAGAAGTGCCAAAACGGACTCTTGTCCACTCGTTTACTCATAACTTTTGACATACAAATGATAATTGAGTGATTCTAATTGGATGGGAAAGTAGACTTGAAGAGCTTCCAACCACTTGTCACAGGCTAAATTTCGATAAGAGATGAGAAAGTTGTGAAGTTTTGAAAATGAGCAGTTTTGGTATTTATTGCGGACCCAGTCGGGCGGGATCTTGCCCAGCCGGGCGGATCGCTGTTTCACTTATCTCCATGGACAATGACCTGACAACTGCCCGGCAGGGGTGAATCAGCCCAGACAACCCAGGCGGGGCGTTTGTTAGGCGTTTTGAAGCGCGTGTTGCGCTGGTTATTGTTTTAATATAAATACTTGTCCTTTTAGAGGAGAAAAACCACGTTTTCTTATTATTTTTTCTGTCATTAGTTTTCTAAGCACTTTTTTTCTCTCAAGAACCCTAGTTTATTCTACTTTACAATTTCATTAGAGATTAAATAGAGCAATCGTTTTCAATATTCGTTCTTCAATTGGTATTGTTTCTCATCCTTTGTTATTCTCTTTTCAGTTCTTCTTTGTTATTCCATCATGTTGTTTTCTTATTCAATTGTGATATTGTTTTCTCCAGTTATGTGTGAGTAGTTTATTTTCTAGGGATTTGGGGATCTATGTATGCATATTAGGGATTGATTGAATGATTATTTAATTTGTTGAATTGTTTGATTCTTGCTATTGAGTTATTTATGTTAATCTACAAGTTTTGCCAACTGTGTTGATTATTGTTGCAATTCAGAGTTATAGACCGAGAGGTAGGATTTTGTATAGGCTCTTAATAGTAGGCTTAGCAATCTATGACCATGCGAGAGCGGCTTAGTGAGGTTCGAGGGAGGTAATGTTCGAGAGAAATTACATGTGCCCTAGTTAGATTATTTCATTGAGTTCTTCAATTATTCTTGATATCCTAAATTGCATACATGGTGAACCGTTTCCTAGTCTTTCCCTTATTTGATATTTGTGATTTGATTATTTGTTTAGTTCAGTAAACCAACCCTTTTCATCTGATTTAGTTAGTATAATATTAGAGTTCAGTTACAATTGTATAGCTATCTCGCTGTGGATTCGATCCTGACTTCCCTGACTACTAGTTAGTGGACCTTAGGTTATTTTTGATTAGGTGATACAACTTTAGCCTGTCAATATTTCTCGTAAAATGTTCAAAAGGATAATTAATTAATTAGGGAATAATTAATTCAATGATATTAAGTGATCCCAATGTTTAGCTGAAAAGCGTTTTTGTTTTGTTAATTTGATATAAATGATTGTAAGCAAACGTAATTATAATTGAATATATAGGTCAAATATATAGGTCAAACACGAAGTATGATAAGAATTAAACATTAAAGTCAGAAGGACGAAAAACCGCCCTTGATGAGATAGAGATAGAGATGAGAGAGAGAGAGGAAATGACCCGAGAAAGGGAAGAACTGAGATGAGACTTTAACTTCGTATTTTGACCAACTTAAAGTGGTTAGTAAGTGAGTAGGATATCAATAACTTACTCAATATCACGTAACATTCAGTTTTCTCATAAAGGTCATCTTCTCTCTCCTCTTAGGCGTGGCTTTTCACTAGATGGAACTAGGGTTTTGGTCCATTAAATCATTATTCGTTGAACTAAGCTATCAAGTCGGTGAAATTCGATCATATTGTGTGGATATTGATAGAGGAATTGCTATTAGAGTTCTTTATTCCGTGATCAATTTTAACAAAGGGATTCACGCTTCAAATTGCATTATTATTAGATGTTTAGACTCATACTAATTAGATACATGAGATCCTGATTAAGGTTTTATATTCACTGCATAAATTATTACTGAAACCTAACAATCATGGCAATAATCAGGTTGCTGTGGTGCTGATTATAATGAGACC
This sequence comes from Beta corolliflora, assembly GCA_947648045.1. Classification (NCBI taxonomy): domain Eukaryota; kingdom Viridiplantae; phylum Streptophyta; class Magnoliopsida; order Caryophyllales; family Amaranthaceae; genus Beta; species Beta corolliflora. Next base: position 13,864 of record CANSZD010002766.1, on the reverse strand, counting down.
TTTGCTCCCATTGCCAAAATGGGTATTGTTACGCACTTTTCTTGTTGTTGTTATTTCTCTCCATTGGGAATGACATAAATTTGATGTTCATAACGTATTTCTTCATGGTGACTAAGATAAAGTGGTGTACATGAAACTTCCACCGGCGTATAGCTATAATTCTCCCAGGAAGGTTTACAGATTGTGTAAGTCCTTATATTGTTTGAAGCATGCAATGGTTTGCCAAGTTATCTGAAGCATTTAAGGAGTATGAAGCAGTGTTATGTAGTTATTCTTTGGTCAGCTATATTCAAGGAAATGTAACTTTATGTCCTTGTGTATACTGATGATTTGATTTTTGCCGAATTTTCTCATCTTCTATTATATTGCATGTTTTAAGCGTTATCTGAGTTATTGCTTACATATGAAATATTTGGGTGTTTTGAAAGTACTTTTCTGGGTGTTGAGGTTGCCCGGAGTTCGGAGATGTGTTTTTAAGTCAATGCAAATATGCCATGAATATTTTGTCTGAAGCTGGTATGCTTGGTTGTAAGCCTATTGATACTGCTATGGAGAAAAATCACCATCTTGGTTTTGTTGATGATGCTCCATTCACCTATCCTGATCGTTAATCATCGTCTAGTGAGTCATCTTATGTAGGTGTTTGTAACTCGTCTTGAGCTGTAAACTATGTTCATACTTTAGCGCAATTTCTAAGTTTCTTGCAGGTACCACATTGGGAAGCTGCTATTTGTGTTTCATGCTATATTATAGGGATCCTTGGTCAGCGTCTTATTTTTATCTATGTGTAAACTGAGTTTCACGCTACATTATAGTGATCTGAGTTGGAACATAAGCGCTTGGTAGACAGTAGTTTGGGTTCTTATCATGTAAGTTGAGCATTCATGATTTACATGCTCCAACTTGAGGGAGAGTTAGAAATTCTAGGAAATCTATAATTCCTACATAGTTAAGGAATGTCATATTTCCTAGTTATAATTGAAGTGTATTTGTGAAAGGGGCTTTTAGGCAAGTTAGGGTCGTAATATATCTACGTTGTTTATTGTTAATCAAAGGTTGAGCCGTTTACTCCAATATTTTGTATGTAAAAGTTTTGGGTGTAACTGTTACACCATATTAATGTGTAACAGCTTGATTTCACACGTGTAAAAGTTGCGTCATTCTCATCTATCACTTTTCTTCATCTCAAACCCAAAACCAAAACCCATGTACTCACAATTCTTCTCCATTTTCTCTCTCCAAAGCCAAAACTCCAGTTGATGAAATCAAAGTGCACAACAAGTTCGAAATTTTAGATTTGATACACCGATTGAAGAACTGCAAATTCTAGAAAGAGTTTTTGTTGGAAATCTCACTACACTGGAATTCTGCAAATTCTCTTGACACATAAATGAGTAATAATGATATGGTACATAAGGAGTTGAAAAATAAAATTCAAATAGGTTTAAATGACACAAGTTTACTCAATAATGACATAAAAATAAGTGATAATAACACATAAATGAGTAATGATGATATGGTACATAAGGTGTTGAAAAATAATATTCAAATTAGTTTAAATGATACAAGTATGATCAATAAAAAATGAGTAATAATACCACATAAATGAGTAATAATGATATTTGTTGAAAAATAATATTCAAATAGGTTTAAATAATACACGTTTGCTCAATAATAACATAAAAATGAGTAACAATGACACATAAATGAGTAATAATGATATGGTACATAAGGAGTTGACAAATAATATTGAAATAGGTTTAAAATGATACAAGGTTGCTCCATAATGACATAAAAATGTAATCATGACACATAAATGAGTAATAATGATGTGGCACATCATGAGTTGACAAATAATATTCAAATAGGTTCAAATAATACAAGTTTGCTCAATAATGACATAAAAATGAGAAATAATGACACAGAAAGGAGTAATAATGATATGGTTGTAGACACATAATCGTGTCTCCCCATTTAAGGATCCGATGATGAAACATATTGTAGTCTTAATTGGTCCAATCCAAGGCCAGAGCAGTCTGAAAAGCCATTCAAAACCATTTCGAAAAGTGTTAAAGTCCTATTTTAAAGCCCAATTAATTATTCATGATAATTAATTGTATTTTGAGCCCAATCCTTTGAAAAGCCCAATTAATTGTTTAATAATAATTAATTAAATAAATAAATATTTTCAAAAGATATTTTTTAAAATCATATTTTATCCCGTAAAATCAGATATTCGTAGTTAAAAGATAAAAGAAAATCTTTAAAACACGTTTTTATAAAAAAACTGTCAAAACGTGTCAAAAACAAGGCGGTGCGCTGAGCGCACTAACGTGTGCTGAGCTCAGCTGCCTGCACCGAGCGCAAGGCCTGCGCTGAGCGCACGTGTCTTGACACGTAGACTACCACGTAAGCCGCACCTAGCGCACAGCCTGTGCCAAGCGCACAGAAATGCCACATAGACTTCTGTTTCATATAGACTCCTGCGCCAGGCGCACCTCTCTGCATGAGACGCGGTTTTTCTTTCTTATCTTTTTCAAAAGTGCGTACCACATGTACGCTTTTTACTGGGCATGCCGCGTCATACGCGTGACACGTCAGCTGCGCCAGGCGCAGCTGGCGCGTGAGGCGCAGTGCTGTTTTCCCTATAGATAGGCCTGATTTCCGTACAGATTTAAAGAACGGATTTTTCACATTAACACACTTCGAACTCGACGAATACTTTACGAACCTCTCTACGAATTACAAAACCTCCCTACAAAACTCATACTTTCAAACACAACACATTCATATCTACATACTTTCATACATTCAGATTTTCAGGCTTCACGATTGCTCGTCCCGAAGGTTGTCAATCTCACAGACCCAAGCCACGGTATAATCCTGAGGGTCCTTAAATAAATTATTTTTATATTGAAGTTACTAACAGTTTTCTTTCCTGATGTAGATCTTTAATGTAAAATCGCTCTACTGTGTATTCCAACCTCTTTTCTATACTTTATTTTATGTTCATATTATTCAAGCCTTTGTATATTATATGCTTGCCTGATCATTCCATGCATATTATATGATTGTCCTGCTTTATTTCTTTTATCACCCACATGTTATTTTTGCTAATGAAAGACCTAAAGCACTATTCTAATATTAATCAGATTAATTTGAACAACCTGCTAGGTTCCCTGTAATATTGATTGCCTAATAACATATCACTAAAATTAGTCTTTTTCATGTGTTTCCTGAACCAATTTAGACTAAACTTTTTTAGGGTGTTTAAAACGTTATATGATTATTCTTTCGCATAAAATCTGTAATGAATCGATATTTAGTAAAGGCCAGCAATGGGCAATATGGTTCCTGACCATATTTGTACCCTCACCCCCGAGCTCAATCTTTGGTTCACTTTGACCATCTACGGAGTCAGGACGGGGAAATCTACATTGGATAATTTGTCCCTACGGTTATCCCATATCCAATTAGGTTTATGATTCTTCCTAAAAAGAATTATTGACGACTTCTTTCAAAATAATTTTCAATAAAACCTTTACAGTGAGGTAGTCAAATCTAATACGCGCTCACACCGCGTAGGCAAAATAAAAACACGCCTACAATAATGGTACATACATAGTTGACAAATAATATTTAAATAGGTTTAAATGATACAAGTTTTCACAATAATGACATAAAAATGAGTAATAATGATATGGTACATAAGGAGTTGACAAATAATATTCAAATAGGTGTAAATGATACAAGTTTGCTCAATAATTACATAAAAATAAGTAAAAATCACACATAAATGAGTAATAATAATATGGAAAATGACATGAAATAGCTCGAAAAGATACATGTTTAATTTGCTAAAAAATGATAGAGAAGTCAACAATAGTGACATAAAAATAAGTAATAATAACACATAAATGAGTGATAATAATATGAAAAATGACATGAAAGAGCTTGAAAAGATACATGTTTGCTAAAAAATGATATAGAAGTCAACAGTAGTGACATGAAAGATTTAATATATGACATGTAACAAATTTTAAAAAAATGACGTACTACAACTCCAAAATGATATGTAATCCGGCAATAATGGTATGAAATAGTTTTATAATGACATAAAACTCTAATATTAGTTCAAAAATGTGAGAATGTTGTTATAGATAAAGTTATGGTGCATCAATAGTAAATAAAATCATTATTACTCATTTTTATGTCATTTTTCACCTAATTTGTAGCATCTTCCCTATTTTATTATTATTTTGGAAAAATGGAAAAAAATAATCCCACCTTTTGGCGGTCTTCTCATAATAATCTCTCATTAACTTAATTTCAGAATAATCCTACCTTTATACCCCATCTTCTCAAAATGAGCATTTTTACCTCCAACCTGTTTAACAAGTTAGATTTATTTACAGCTCCTCCCCTCCCTTCCCTTCCCTTATACCCCCTTCCCCACCACCCCACCCCAATTGACCCATCGACACCCCAACCTCTCCTCCCCTAAAACCACAGCAAGAGAACACCACCACCACCACCTCACAAACCCTTCACGCCTCTCTCCCTTACCACCTCCACTCTCTCTCCTCCCTCACGCATGAAATATCTCCAAGCCCACATTGCAGCCATATATGAGCCCCAAGCGCATCGCCCACCTACCTTAATTTTTGCTTACAAATCTGCTGTCAATGCCTAATGAAATAGTAGGGGCCAGGGGGTACTACTACTATATGGCATTTAAGCACTTAGCTGCTGGCCCGCACTTGGCCCGCTTACGGCTGCTTGCTTGTCTCAATTTGCAGTCCTAAGATAGCTTCCCTAATGCTGCTCATACTAACCAAGCTAATATCAAGCGTCTACACTCCAAGTCTTCGACACATCAACGACCCCGGTACACGACGGCCAGTAACATAAATGTCTCAAAAATTGGCCCCATCTTACATCCGACCCACTTTTGAACAAATAATTTGAGACCCAAATTTTGATTTTTTATGAACCTAAACAACTTGTAGATTTTTATATAAAACATGGATCAATTCTATACCGGTTTAACCCGATAAATATGGATCAATGTGATGAGATTAGTACTCAAAGTCGACGTGGGCAGAACATAAGCGGGCCATGGGCTGAAAAAGTAATTATTGGGCCCAAGGAATGAGGCATCGTGGTGGTGGTGCTGATGGTGGTTTCGCTGTTGCTGTTCTTGTTGTTGCTGCTGTCACATTGTTGCTGTCAACAATTGTTAAGGGGTGGAGGAGGAGCGGAAGAGATAGAGGAGGGGTTTGAGTGGGTTTATGGGGGGAGGAGAGAGAAGAAATAAGAGGGGGAAGGGGTGGAGGAGGGGGAGTGGGAGTGGGGGTAGTGGTGGTAGCGAGGAAGGAAAGAGAACAGGGGATGGGGGCTCCGGCAGAGGAGGGATGGGGGCACCGGCAGGGGAGGGATGGGGTAAGAAATTTTTTTTATAAATTCCTTTATTTTTTAAAAAAAAAAATCACAAGGTGACACGTGGCAAGTCACCTTTTAAAATAGGTTACCAATTTCACAAACCGGTAAAAGGCTCATTTTGAGAAGATGGGGTATAAAGGTAGGATTATTCTGAAATTAAGTTAATGAGGGATTATTATGAGAAGACCGCCAAAAGGTGGGATTATTCTTTTCCATTTTTCCTATTATTTTTCAACTCTTTATATACTATAACATTATGACATTATGACTTATTTTTATGTCATTATTACTCATTTATATGTCATTTTTCAGCAAACTTGTTTTACTTTCCTCTATTATAATATTTCTGTTGACTCGTTATATATGGTGTTTAGTCTCCTTGTCCAACAAGTAAGCTATAAGCTGAGCTTTCTTGTCTAACAAGTAAACTAGTATCCCTTAGATGTTCTTCACTTGGAGACTTGTGCAACAATGTCTGAATCAGCTTAGTCCTAGCCTGAGCTTCGCTCCCGAACCTGCAAAAAGGGACCCACCCTGGAGGTTTGGGTGGTGGTTCCCCCTCCGAAGCTTAAGTCAGATATCAGGAGTTTTAAAGAGAAAAGTAGATCTAGAGAGAGAAAGTGAGAGAGTATTTTTACATAGTAAGTTTACACTGTTTGCATTGAATGCCATTTCTCCTGATTTCTGGGGTATTTATAGTGATAGCAAGATGACAGCTATCCTTAAAATCTGCCCTAGAATAGTGGCCTCTGATTGGCTATGGAATCAGATCATGACACGTGGCAGGCCATGATTTGTGAGGGTTCATCAACCACTCTTTTGCAGCCACCTCACAGGGCTGGGCTCTGACTACCTTTTGGGCCAGAAAAGTATCCTTTTAACCCAACTGAGGATAACCCAAAGATTAAATCTTTTTTCTCTATTCACTAGGGGAGGACACGTGTACGGCTCCGATGAGCCCAGGTGTCTTCAAAGGAACCGTAGATGTTAGGCTACAACATATGGTATCATTATTTAATCATTTATATGTCATAATTATTCATTTTATGCCATTTTTCAGCAATCTTGTATTATTTTCCCTAATATTATTATTATTTGTACACTTTTTATATAATATATTATTATTAGTATATTCTATATCATTTGAAGTTTGATTCAGGTCATTTAAAAATGCTCAATCTCTCTTTCTACTTAAGTACACATCTAAGGCCCTCATTTTCTCTCTCCTCCTTCATCAGCAATCACAACACCATCATTAGAGTCAATACATCAAAAACCTTCTTTGATACATCAAGAATCATGATGCACCACCATCAACAATCACGACGCACCACCATTAGCACGACCACACTACCATACCACCAGACCACCGCTCACAATGCACCACCAGAAGCACCGTCGCGCTACCATACCACAATACCACACCACTACTCGGATTATATATATACAAGAGAAGCGATTAGAGTCGAGATCTTCCTCTTTAAAATCATCTTCCGCCTTCGTTGTCTTATTCGAATGAACCGGCGGCACGGGAGTCGTCGTCTCCGGTGACGACAAAGACAAAGACGACAATGACGGCAGAGAACATAGCATGAGTTTGAAGAGGAGAAATCCGGGGGATTCGAACAAAGAACTAGAAAAAGAAGAAGTAGAGGAGAGAAAATTTTAATCAAAAGTTGAACATAAAAAACCTTTCAAGTTCTTCCTCTTCTCTCTCCTCAATCCACCATTGACGTGTGCTTCATCAGCTAACAATCATGTCGACGTCATCATCGCCGACGACGGTGGAGATCATGTTAATCTTCGAAATCTGGAATTAGTTGATCTTAGAAATCTGGAATTGGTTTGGAAAATTGAATTACTAGAAAAATTGAAGTTAATTTTGAAAAAATTGAAATTTAATCCTTGAAATCTTTAACATTAATTTAATTTCTCAATGAAGAGAGAGAAAGTGAATGTGTGAGGGGTGAGAGATTTGGAGGTTTCGTGCGGATGAGCGGTAAATTGCAGATGAAGAATCGAGAAAGGAGAAAGAGAATGACAGTTGATGTTGTCTTGTTGTGGTGAAGGTGAAGGGAGTGAGGATGGGATTTCACACGTGTGAACATTATTACACCATAAGTTATGGTGTAACATGTTATACCTAAGACTCATTTTGTATAGTTTAATAAACATTGCCTTTATTCTAATTTCTTAGCAGCGCAATTCTACATTTTGACATCAAGCAACAAACTCTTCGCAAACTATTTCTTCCAAGAATGATTAATATGTTTATAGCAAGGCAAGGAGAACGACCAACAGCTTCCGTGAACGATTTTTAATTTTAGGAAAAAGTGACAATAGGGGTCTGAACTTTGGGTGATAATTTTTAAAAGGTCTAAACTATTGATTAATCTGTGTAGTCCTACTTTAGGGGGTCTTAACTTTTAGCGGGCCTCAGTGAATTCAATCTGTCGATTTGTTTTAAAATCTCACCTACTTCCTACTTCGCTCACTCAATTAACCCTTTTGGTGTGACCCATGTTTTACAAGTTATGACATATCAAGCCGCTTCAAGTCTACGAGACTCGTTAAAAGTTAAGACCCCTTAAAGTAAGGACATAAGCCTAATCAATGGTTCAGACCTTTCAAAAAAAATCAACAAAAGTTCAGACCCATATTGTCAATTTTTTCTTAATTTTATGATAAGAAGCATTATCATTACAACTCCCATTTTTGAGAAGTTTTTGTATTAATCCCAAATTTTATTTATACTCCCTCTGTTTTTTGTCCTTCTCACTTTTCTATGCGAGTCTCACGATGCACTCTTTAAACTTAAATATCTTTCATTATATATTAGTAAAAATTATAATGATTGAATATTAATGAAGTACTAAGTGAGACGAATCAAATAAGACAACACATGACTATATTTTTTGTTATAAAATGAGAAAAATTGAGAAGATTCTCTCTAAATATGAATAGTGTCAAGATTGCAAGTTATAAAGATAAAAAAAAAACAGAGGGAGTATATTTGTAATCAAAAGTTTGGTAATATCATTTTTATAATAGAAGTGGCGGATCCAAGATTTTCAAATCCGAGGTACTGTGATTAAATTAAAATAAACCTTGCTTTCGATATGTAACATCATAAATATTATATTACAAAATATTGTTCAATATTTAACATCATAAATCTCAAAATACGAAAACAGATAAATAAGATTACACAAATTTTCGAAGATTGGGTTGTTTTCTCATTAATTTTTTTGATCTATGCGTCATTTTCAATATCCAATAAGCAAATAAACTAATTATCATCTACTAAATAGTCAATTTGAAATCTAATCAATGACCTCCCTTAAAAAAAATCAATAACTAATAATCAATCTATCATACAATTCATCAATTCAAACTACTTATTTTTTCATTCGTAGATCATAATTATCGTTAATTTGTTATTAGTATTAAACTATCAATTTAACAACTAAACATTAAATAAAGACATGATCTTTAAAATCCAAGTGATTTGAATAAACTATTCAACTAATTTAAGTATTTAAGTTCAACAGTCAACAATTAACAATCAACTTGCAAACAATTAAAAAAAACTAGAGTTTGTTTTCGTCGTCTCCGATGACGACAAAGACAAAGACGACAATGACGGCAGAGAACATAGCATGAGTTTGAAGAGGAGAAATCTGAGGGATTCGAACAAAGAACTAGAAAAAGAAGAAGTAGAGGAGAGAAAATTTTAATCAAAATTTGAACATAAAAAACCTTTCAAGTTCTTCCTCTTCTCTCTCCTCAATCCACCATTGACGTGTGCTTCATCAGCAAACAATCATGTCGACGTCATCATCGCCGACGACGGTGGAGATCATGTTAATCTTCGAAATCTGGAATTAGTTGATCTTAGAAATCTGGAATTGGTTTGGAAAATTGAATTACTAGAAAAATTGAAGTTAATTTTGAAAAAATTGAAATTTAATCCTTGAAATCTTTAACATTAATTTAATTTCTCATTGAAGAGAGAGAAAGTGAATGTGTGAGGGGTGAGAGATTTGGAGGTTTCGTGCGGATGAGCGGTAAATTGCAGATGAAGAATCGAGATAGGAGAAAGAGAATGGCAGTTGATGTTGTCTTGTTGTGGTGAAGGTGAAGGGAGTGAGGGTGGGATTTCACACGTGTGAACATTATTACACCATAAGTTATGGTGTAACATGTTATACCTAAGACTCATTTTGTATAGTTTAATAAACATTGCCTTTATTCTAATTTCTTAGCAGCGCAATTCTACATTTTGACATCTAGCAACAAACTCTTCGCAAACTATTTCTTCCAAGAATGATTAATATGTTTATAGCAAGGCAAGGAGAACGACCAACAGCTTCCGTGAACGATTTTTAATTTTAGGAAAAAATGACAATAGGGGTCTGAACTTTGGGTGATAATTTTTAAAAGGTCTGAACTATTGATTAATCTGTGTAGTCCTACTTTAGGGGGTCTTAACTTTTAGCGGGCCTCAGTGAATTCAATCTGTCGATTTGTTTTAAAATCTCACCTACTTCCTACTTCGCTCACTCAATTAACCCTTTTGGTGTGACCCATGTTTTACAAGTTATGACATATCAAGCCGGTTTCAAGTCTCTCGAGACTCGTTAAAAGTTAAGACCCCCTAAAGTAAGGACATAAGCCTAATCAATGGTTCGAGACCTTTCAAAAATAATCAACAAAAGTTCAGACCCATATTGTCAATTTTTTCTTAATTTTATGATAGGAAGCATTATCATTACAACTCCCATTTTTGAGAAGTTTTTGTATTAATCCCAAATTTTATTTATACTCCCTCTGTTTTTTGTCCTTCTCACTTTTCTATGCGAGTCTCACGATGCACTCTTTAAACTTAAATATCTTTCATTATATATTAGTAAAAATTATAATGATTGAATCTTAATGAAGTACTAAGTGAGACGAATCAAATAAGACCCCACATGACTATATTTTTTGTTATAAAATGAGAAAAATTGAGAAGATTCTCTCTAAATATGAATAGTGTCAAGATTCCAAGTGATAAAGATAAAAAAAAAGAGGGAGTATATTTGTAATCAAAAGTTTGGTAATATCATTTTTCATATTAGAAGTGGCGGATCCAAGATTTTCAAATCAGAGGTACTGTGATTAAATTAAAATAAACCTTGCTCTCGATATGTAACATCATAAATATTACATTCCAAAATATTGTTCAATATTTAACATCATAAATCTCAAAATACGAAAACAGATAAATAAGATTACACAAATTGTCGAAGATTGGGTTGTTTTTCTCATTAATTTTTTTGATCTATGCGTCATTTTCTATATCCAATAAACAAATAAACTAATTATCATCTACTAAATAGTCCATTTGAAATCTAATCAATGACCTCCCCTAAAAAAAAATCAATAACTAATAATCAATCTATCATACAATTCATCAATTCAAACTACTTATTTTTTCATTCGTAGATCATAATTATCGTTAATTTGTTATTAGTATTAAACTATCAATTTAACAACTAAACATTAAATAAAGACATGATCTTTAAAATCCAAGTGATTTGAATAAACTATTCAACTAATTTAAGTATTTAAGTTCAACAGTCAACAATTAACAATCAACTTGCAAACAATTAAAAAAAACTAGAGTTTGTTTTCGTCGTCTCCGGGGACGACAAAGACAAAGACGACAATGACGGCAGAGAACATAGCATGAGTTTGAAGAGGAGAAATCCGGGGGATTCGAACAAAGAACTAGAAAAAGAAGAAGTAGAGGAGAGAAAATTTTAATCAAAAGTTGAACATAAAAAACCTTTCAAGTTCTTCCTCTTCTCTCTCCTCAATCCACCATTGACGTGTGCTTCATCAGCTAACAATCATGTCGACGTCATCATCGCCGACGACGGTGGAGATCATGTTAATCTTCGAAATCTGGAATTAGTTGATCTTAGAAATCTGGAATTGGTTTGGAAAATTGAATTACTAGAAAAATTAAAGTTAATTTTGAAAAAATTGAAATTTAATCCTTGAAATCTTTAACATTAATTTAATTTCTCATTGAAGAGAGAGAAAGTGAATGTGTGAAGGGTGAGAGATTTGGAGGTTTCGTGCGGATGAGCGGTAAATTGCAGATGAAGAATCGAGAAAGGAGAAAGAGAATGGCAGTTGATGTTGTCTTATTGTGGTGAAGGTGAAGGGAGTGAGGATGAGATTTCACACGTGTGAACATTATTAAACCATAAGTTATGGTGTAACATGTTATACCTAAGACTCATTTTGTATAGTTTAATAAACATTGCCTTTATTCTAATTTCTTAGCAGCAATTCTACATTTTGACATCTATCAACAAACTCTTCGCAAACTATTTCTTCCAAGAATGATTAATATGTTTATAGCAAGGCAAGGAGAACGACCAACAGCTTCCGTGAACGATTTTTAATTTTAGGAAAAAATGACAATAGGGGTCTGAACTTTGGGTGATAATTTTTAAAAGGTCTGAACTATTGATTAATCTGTGTAGTCCTACTTTAGGGGGTCTTAACTTTTAGCGGGCCTTAGTGAATTCAATCCGTCGATTTGTTTTAAAATCTCACCTACTTCCTACTTCGCTCACTCAATTAACCCTTTTGGTGTGACCCATGTTTTACAAGTTATGACATATCAAGCCGCTTCAAGTCTCCGAGACCCGTTAAAAGTTAAGACCCCCTAAAGTAAGGACATAAGCCTAATCAATGGTTCAGACCTTTCAAAAATAATCAACAAAAGTTCAGACCCATATTGTCAATTTTTTCTTAATTTTATGATAGGAAGCATTATCATTACAACTCCCATTTTTGAGAAGTTTTTGTATTAATCCCAAATTTTATTTATACTCCCTCTGTTTTTTGTCCTCATTTTTCTATGCGAGTCTCACGATGCACTCTTTAAACTTAGATATCTTTCATTATATATTAGTAAAAATTATAATGGTTGAATATTAATGAAGTACTAAGTGAGACGAATCAAATAAGACCCCACATGACTATATTTTTTGTTATAAAATGAGAAAAATTGAGAAGATTCTCTCTAAATATGAATAGTGTCAAGATTCCAAGTGATAAAGATAAAAAAAAAACAGAGGGAGTATATTTGTAATCAAAAGTTTGGTAATATCATTTTTTATATTAGAAGTGGCGGATTCAAGATTTTCAAATCAGAGGTACTGTGATTAAATTAAAATAAACCTTGCTCTCGATATGTAACATCATAAATATTACATTCCAAAATATTGTTCAATATTTAACATCATAAATCTCAAAATACGAAAACAGATAAATAAGATTACACAAATTGTCGAAGATTGGGTTGTTTTCTCATTAATTTTTTTGATCTATGCGTCATTTTCTATATCCAATAAACAAATAAACTAATTATCATCTACTAAATAGTCCATTTGAAATCTAATCAATGACCTCCCCTAAAAAAAATCAATAACTAATAATCAATCTATCATACAATTCATCAATTCAAACTACTTATTTTTTCATTCGTAGATCATAATTATCGTTAATTTGTTATTAGTATTAAACTATCAATTTAACAACAAAACATTAAATAAAGACATGATCTTTAAAATCCAAGTGATTTGAATAAACTATTCAACTAATTTAAGTATTTAAGTTCAACAGTCAACAATTAACAATCAACTTGCAAACAATTAAAAAAACCTAGAGTTTGTTTTCCCTGTAAAAAAAAAGAAAAGAAAAGAGAATGGAAGTAGATTAACATAACTTATAGGAAGTCGGCAGCTCCGCAGTTGCTGGTTGTCTCCAGGAAGGGTGGCGGAATTCAGCGACCGAAGGTAGTGAGTCGGAGCAGTTGAGCAGTGACACTGTAGCCGATCTTCTTTCTCTCTCTTCTTTTACCCAGTTCCACGCTTGGTCGCTTCCTCGAGTCTTCTTATTTAGGTTTTTAGAATCACAAATTTTTTTCATTTTGGGGGTACTACAGTACCCCTACTCCCCTTCTACATCCGCCAATGCATACTAGCATTTTTTGCACGCTATGTGTACGTGTCATATTAATATTTTTTCCTCAATTAGTTATTCATCAGTGTTACAAAAAAATTGATTCGAACAAACATTCATAATTAATTTTAATTTTTATAATATGTTTTTCTTAAATCAAAGTTTCGTTGGTTTTTTAATTATTTGATCATTATTATTCAAATATAGTATTGAAAGAAGGAAATATAAAGCAGAAGAAAGCTTGTGCTCAAATAAAGTGGAACAATTTGTGTATCAGGTTCAATTGTTGAACATTAATAAAGTGGAAGAGTTTGATTAATATAATAGAGATTACCGAATAATAATCAACATTTAGGTTTTAAAATATTATCGTATAATTATTAATATGAAATTCAAG